>JAJJWW010001001.1:0-554881 GCA_023531295.1 Papaver armeniacum
GTTTAACAGAGAGGCGTTAAAATGGTTTGAAGGTTTGCCAAAGAATACTATAACATCTTTCAACCACTTGCAAGCTATATTTTTAGGGCCATATATAAGTAACAATTCTCGCGACCGGGCATTGAAGATGTATTTGGGTTGAAGCAAAGGGTTGGCGAAAGTTTGAAGCATTTAACTGTGAGGTGGAAGACAATGTTTAGTGATATGGCTGGTCGTGTGGACGAAAGATATCTCATTCTGTCATTCATCAATGCTATGTTCGCAACCAACCTGTTATACATTCAAATTTTTAGAATCAAGAATACAATCACAATGACTGAGTTGTGAGAACTTCAGGAGGAATATATTGCTCTTGAGGAAAACCAAAATGAGATGGAATCATACCCCATTGCGAACACAAGTTCAAGAGCAGCGAATGCAAGCTTATTACCCAAGTTAATAAATACAGTGGCGAGCACCTTACAAGGGCAACAAAAGAGGATAATGGGAGATAGTCAGCAAAAGCTAGTAGCTATGGGGAGTCGTGATCAATAAGAATTCGAGAGAGAGAGAAACTCTATAGTTGTGGTGGAAATAGCAAAATCCAAAGACTTGATCAGCCGCAAGAAACTTATGGAGGTCATCATCCGCAAGGAAACTTATGGAGGTCGAGGCAAAACTATCACAGAGGACAAATAAGTCATAAGATAATATGGGAAGAAATCAAAATGCCACCTTTGAATGCTAGTGTGGAGAAGATATGGGAAGCTATAATCCTAATGGAAAACATACCCGCACCATGGAACATGGGGAGTGAACCACCTCCAAGCTACAGAAGTAATGAATTTGCTCTTATCATCATTTCCATGGACATACAACAAATGACTGCAGAAATATAAAGAGAATCATTCTCAGGATGATAGATCAGGGAAAATTAAATCACTTTCTAGTAGGACAGATGCAAACTCAAGCATTACCACCTCCTTCAGATCATTCTCAGCACCAGATATTCACAAGCCAAACACAACAAAAGAAAGAGAAACATTTGTGATTGAAGTTGGCGCAAAGGCAAAGAATCTATTTTGTAACTCTATCGTACACTCATACAAGACGATTGAAGATTTTCACGATAACACTCTCAGCAGGGTTTTCGCAAGAGATGCTGATGATAGAGAAATATTGAATATTGCGAAGACATCACCACTGGAAGAATGGCAAAAGCAGACTATCTTTTTTATCGCAGAAGAAGTACCTGAGGGTAGAGAAATGCACGACAACCCATTGGTGGTAAGATTGGAGATTAACCCAAAACCTAGCGAGGATGAAGATGAAGATGATGAAGCCGAGAATTCATGGGCAATCAACAGAATTTTGATCGATACTGGAAGTTCCGTGAATATTCTTTTTTTATCATACTTATAAAACTATGGGAGGGAAAGATGAAGATCTAATACCTTCAACGTACAAAATCTATGGTTTTAACGGTACTGCAAATAAGCCAAAAGGATAAGTTCATATGCGAATTCCACTGAAAGGATTATCTTATGAAATTTTATTATGTGTAGTTGATGTGGAATCACCATACAATGTACTGATTGGACGACCTTGGTTACATGAGATTTTAGGTGTGGCATCGACTTTCCATCAATGTATCAAGTTCCCTCATCCCACTGGTGTTGGCATTATAAAGGGAGATTGGGTTGAAGGAAAGAAGTGTTATGAAATTGATATAGAATCTTGCGAAGAAAGAGATGCGAAGAAGAAGAATTGGAAACACAACATCAAAGAAAAACAAAAAGGTGAAAGATTGATGGTAGATGTAATAGAACAGAGAGAGGAAGAAATGTTGCGAAACCAATATATGATGAAGATAAGAAGTGGCGAAGGCTTCGCAATGCATAAGAAAATGACAGAAAACTCAAAATGCAGAGGCGTAAAAGTAGCGAAATAAGAGACTTAAAGAATGAATGTACTTGTTGATTGTCAAGAAGAAATTGGGAGGTGAAAGAAAAATGTATGATGGGTTTGATATTAAAAAAAAAAAAAAAAAAAAAAAAAATTATGATTATGAAAATCTTTCTTATGAATAGCAGAGATGAGGTTGCGAAAGGAAGTTGATATGCAGAATAAGAGAATATATTTTATGAAATTGTTGATGGGTGAAAACTACTCCTGCAGAATTTGGTAATTTGGGGTGTGGATGAGGAATGAATCTAAACCTTCAACAAATGCACTTTGCGCGGTGAGTGCTTGTAGATTCGAGAGATCAATCAGGCAAGTCCGGCCTAAACCAAGAAATGGTCGTCCGGACTTGTTTCTGGTCACAAAGTGAAGGAGATGGGGTTGATCTTAGGGAGGGAAGCGAAGAAGGTGTTGAGATTGTGAAGGTGTTGGCTTGCTTATGACTTGTAATGAGAAAGATGAGCAAGCTTACGGTTGATGCAAGCAGGCTCGAGTGTTTGAATACGGTTTTTGTATTAACACTTGGTTTTTTGTCGCCCGAACTTGTGTTGTTCCGTCCTCTTTTTGAAATAGGGCGGAGAACCTATTTATACAAGTCATTGAGCCTCATTCACGTTTCTCGTGGGAAGTGGAGGTAGTGGAATGATGGAGTAGTGGAGTTGTGTGTCGGTGATACACGACCAGCCTTGCCCACTTCTCCCTGTTCATCTCTAACCTCCCATGACTTCCTAACACGTTTGTGATGGCGCGTTGCACGCTGCACGCTGTAAACCGCCAGACCAATACCCCAGTATGTATCCCCAGTTTGTGACATGATTGATGTACTGGAATGTGGATCGTGGATCCACGAAAGATAGCATGTAATGCCGAATTGAATAATGCGTTATTCGTAAAGTCGATACTTGTGAAGTATCGTGTGTATTTCATGCAGGTATCGCATTGTGGTGTGGTAAGGTGATGGGTAATGACGCCCATCGACCAATTGACTCTGACCGGGGTTGTATAACCAAGATGGTGAAGTTGGACGGATGAGATGAGCCTTGAGACACTCATCCGCGACGTTAATGAATATTAGGGTTTTGAAGAGGTGCGCAAGCATCACTCTCCGCCTTGGTCGAAACCAAGCATGGGAAGGATTTTGGAGAGGACCGGCCATACATGCGTGTTGACGGCATGATGGTGTAGGTGCCTGTATTCCGTTCCCCTCATGAAAGCGCGATCCGGGCCACTCAATTTGATCGTCAAAGAGGAGTGGTCGAGATTGATTTTGCGATAGAAGTTTGATACCGCAAGAAGCCGCCGCCACACTCTTTTCCTGCGCGTTTTTCCAAGACGACCTAACTTGGCCGGTCTTGGGGCTGGTTTGACGTGAAGAAGGTAGGCTGATGTTCACGCCTATACCGACTATCCCATGAAAACGTGATCTAAGCCACTCAATTCGTCCGGTGAAGTTGAGCGGTCGAGATCAATTTGCAATTTGGGAAGTGTAACCACGCATGTTTGGGCGGGCGTTTTGGATTAGCGGAGCATGATATGCCTTGGCCGATTACATGAGGGGGTAGATGGGCCCACGGTGGTCGCGCCGGGTATGACCGACCTGCCGATTTGATCTGGTGACCCTCCATTCGTGCCGGAGAAGATGGACGCGCGTGATGGATTTGAACCCTAATTTTGGCTTTCAAAGCCGTGCGACCATGCTCTTTCAGGCGGGCGAATGTGTTGTAACCAATCATGGTTGGTTTTGACCGATTGGTCAAGTGTGTAGGCGGTCGCATGGTGATTGGTCGACATGCTCAGAGCCCTTTGAGTCTACATCTACACCCTCCATCTATACCGCGAAGATGGATGGTTGAGACCGATTTTGCGGCACATGCAATATGCCGCAAACCCTAATTTAGGGTTTTCCGTCCATAATGCTTGGTATGGACGGTTTCTTGGCAAGCAAAGGCCAATAGTCGACCATGCGGGGTCGGCCGTGTGTATTCCATACCGCTGGGGTGATGGAATTGATCCGGGTCATCCAATCATGCTTGTGGAGTTGGATGATCGCGATCGGATCATATCCAGGATCGATATGGTCGATCGCAGGATGCTCAATCGGGCTAGTATAACACACCGAGAGGGGGCTCAATCGGGCTAGTATAACACACCGAGAGGGCTCGGGCTAGTATAACACACCGAGAATCAACCTGTACGGGTATTTCGTACATGGTTTCATTATAGTGCTTGGAGGTTCGTGTTACTCTGTAAGAGTAACACTCAGTCGTCATGCCACACTGATAATGAGTACTGGAAATACAAGGTTGATATGAAATTCATAGGAAGGGATTGTTGCTACATGCTCCAACCTAGAGGGATTTCGTGTATTCACAGAATGGGATTGTTGCTACATGCTCCATTCTTGGTGAATTAAGTGAGGGAGTATCCAACACTTTATAAATGGCTTTATCTTTTACATGATGTCGCGCATGAGTTTTCTCGGTTATTTACAAATTTAACCTTAAATGAAAATCCACCATCAACATTAAGTCCCCCCGCCTGAAGCACATAATGGTTACACTATTGTGTGGTAGGCATGAGATGGTGACATACATACGTGAGAAAGACAGGATAAAAGGAGTTTACCGGAAGAGTGTTGGCCCGGCTAGCTAATTTCCCACGCCGTACGCTTGTATGGAATCCTCGGGTGGGGTAGGTTTCTTTCTTTGGGTATTTGAATCAAAAGAGGAAACCAAATAAGAGAGGAATCCTTTTTCTATTGGGATTCTTTTAATTTTTGTCTATAAAAGAGACCAAGACTCCTTTCTTTTCCTCACGAAAATTTTCTCTTGGTGTTGAGCAGCTCCGTTCGAGTCTTCACTGCCGTCACCAACCGCCGCCACTCGCCGGAGCTTGTTGCCGTCACCGTTCTTGAGTTGCGCGTCCAAGGTAAGTTTCGCACTTTTTTTTTTTTTTTTTTTCAAAGGTGAAACCCTAGTTTGTTTAGGTAAAAACCTTTTGTAAGACATGCGCACCATTTGGCTTGAATCCCGTAGACACGATTCCCATGAATAAAGAAAATCGTGTTATAATGCATGCGAGATGAATGAATGCGGGCCGCCGTGTATGCTTGAACGTGGGTCTTATTCACATATGCTTGACTGAAATTTATACCGAACTTGAAACTTGTACCGACTTGAAATCAATACCAGGTGAAATTTGTACCAGGACTTGACATTTATCCCAGGACTTGAAAACTTGAGTTATACCGAAGCTTGATCAATACCAGGACTTGAATGATGCTTGGACCGACCATTGTATGCTCCGATGCGAGTTGTGTCTTTCTTGTGTGTGACTACATTTCTCATGCGCTTTCATATGAGTTCTAACTCCTGTGTTTTATTTCATTGCGGTAGAAAGAAAAGAACTCTTGTCGACATGTCTTCTGGAGATAATGCTGGTGCCAAGTCAGGAAGTGTTGAAAACTTCAAAGATATGCCGAACATCGATGATGAGTTGTTCACCTCGCCTTTTCCAAACATTAGGAGACATCCTTCTCATAAGATAGTCTTGCTTTCCGATTCGAGAAAACATGGATGTTGACCCATTCTCTTTTTCAAACACTTGTGATGAGGTTTTGTCTCGAGAGAAATGAATATCCGCCTTCTCCTATTGACTTCAAGATTTGCCATACTCCACTGGGTTCTTATGAAGGATGGATGAGACGTATGTTGAGTAATAAGGGCATTAAGGAGAATTTGACCAAAGAGCAAATTCTCAATGCGGTCATGGCATCTGCCACTCTTGAAATTAAGAAAGACATGGCGGGTTTGATTACCTTCATTTCTCGGTGGCGCATTTCTACTCACTTTGACCATAGCTAGATGGGGAGAAATGACTATTACCCCGGAGAGTGTAGTTTGCATTAATGAACCCGCTGTTGTTGCGGAAGTCTTTCTTACGAGCTCTCGATGCGGAACAAAGTAACTATGATGCTATACTTCAAAAGGCGGAGGGATTCGAGAGTCGGACAAGGAGGAGAAAAAGATGCGAGATGCTTTTATACTTGGTGGGTGTCGGAGTGGTCTCCCAGACCCAGAGCTGAATCAAGAGTTGGAAAATGAGCTCGGCGTGATTGCGTTTCTGTCTTTATGGCTATCCGGGGATATATTTGATGATGGTTCGGGGAAGAAGACCATAAGAGGTGAGCTTGTTAAGATTGCTATAAAGGTTTGGCGAAGGGTGAAGTTCTTCCTCTAGGTGCATTGTTCCTTGGATCACTTGTATTCTCATCCTGGACGCTTTAGCAATGGACATGCATGTTTCTAACGGGTACAAGAAGGTGGAGTCGCACGTTCACTTCGCTTTTCTTCAAGCGCTCTTATGGGAACACTTCAGAAGTTATGCTCCTACTCCCGCACCTTCACTCGTTAACTTGTACGGCGGCTCGAGAATACTCCGATGGAATAAGAAGCGTCCTAAAGCCGGTGCGAAACTTGTGGATGTATTTGACAACGTTTCTTCCGTAGATTTTCGTCCATGGGGGCCGATTCACTCTTCCATCGTTCACCAAAGACCTTTCCGACGATCACGGGCGTTGTGTTGCGCAGACCGATGTTAAGACCATGAGATGCGGGGGAAATTATTTACCCGCAGACCTGCATTCCAGTATGTCCCGTCTCTATTTAGCGAAGAAGAACTGTGACTCGGTACAATATTGACAGGGCTGCTCGTCAAATGGGATTTGATCGGGGTGTTCCATTCATCCGTCCACCCGGTAGTTTCAAAGGAATTTCTCTGAATAGTCTTAATGCTGACGTGTTCTTAGAGCGGGTGAGCCTTCCCTTATGGCCTATTGAAAAGTACAAGGAATTTTGGAGGAGGCAACTGTTGGTTTTTCAGGGATTCTCGGAGAGTGTTGTGACAGATCCCCGTGGTGAACCATCTTCGACGCCTTGACGAAGCATTTCGGTTGAAGCTACTTCCATCCAAACGGACAAGAGTGAGAGTTGCGTCCCAAGTAGGAGAGAGACTCAAGAGGCAAGCATGTGGTTAGGTAATCCTCAATTCTTCCAATATGCAGGTATTTAAATTTCTTCCCGTCGGTTCTTTCATTTCTCCAGTGTAAATTCTTAAACGATCCTTGCTTGAAATTAGGGAATTTCGAAAGATAATGCCTTCACAAGGTTGGCGCGTATTCAAAACGAGAAGGATGACGGTAATGGTCTTCATCTTTGAGAAGTCGACAGACGTTGATCTTTATCTTTGAGAAGTCGCGGTAAGGACCTTCGGGGGCACAGTAACACCGATCTTCATCTTTGAAAAGTCTGACGCCATCAGTCTTCATCTTTGAGAAGTCTCGACGGTACCGACCTTCATCTTTGAGAAGTCTGGAGAAACCGCTCCTTTTTCCGACCACGACGAGAGATGATGAAAGCTCGGTGGAACAAGGCGCTTCCCTTAGTGATCTTGTTGACGGGGCTGCGATGGAAATTAGCAATGTGAGTGAAAGAGGCGGCACTGCTGTAGTTGGGCGGCTCCCCTTGAAATTCGTCCTGAACAGTGCTCCGGTCAATATGGCCATTGTGGTGACTTCTTCCGAAAAGCCCCCTTTTGACAAGGTTCCGCGGTTGGTGAATTACCGGTGATGCAGCCAGGGGCTTTGTTCGATCCTCCTTTTGCTATCCCTCATCCAGCCATGTGTTGGTTGGTGGATTCGGTACGTCGGTTCGGTTTGAAAAGTTGTACACGACAATCTGGAAGAAACACGGCCATATTGCTACCACCACGAAGCTCAAGAGTCGTCTTGCGTTGGTCAACGCGTCAAGAAACTTTAGTTTCTATCCATGGGATAGCGCACGCGACCGGGTGGAACAGTTTCAAGAGGTGATTGAAGATTGGAGGTGCCATCTCGGACGTGTTTGCGCGAGCATGGCTTCAATGCTCTTTGGTTCTTCAAAGGGTTCTCCGAGATTCGGGAGCTCCGAAACTACATGATGAAGTCCCTTCCGAGGATTTGTGTTGCTCGCCAGAAGAAGAGGTTGAGAGGTTGTCTAAAGAATCGGAGCCGAAGCGGCCGTGCTTCAAAGGATGAAAGTCTCTCTTGCCCGAAGGATGAGTTGTTGCTTAAAGACTTTCCTTGAAGTATTCGTGCTATATCTTGGCGTTTTCTCTTATATGCTTTTTTTTTGAGTGATAGTGAGGATTTTCTTTGACTTAGGTTTTGGATTAATAGGTAATTGAATTGGATTATTTTGAGGTAGTTTTGTGAACAACCCTTTTGAAAGAGATTATGTTAAATGAGATTTGCATCTTGGTCATGAATGATTGCATATATTACATGAAATTGCAAATGTTATGTAAAAGGGAGGTACGAATGGAAACAAACATGGCGTTTGATCACGGAGCCTCTTTCTCCACGTGCGGGATGCTAAGTCCCCAGTGAATTCTAAACTATCTTTCTTGTAAAGTTGTTGAGTAAAACTTACTTGCCTTTTGGAAGCCTCACTTATATCAAACCGGAGTAGTCTCTAAGAAAATCCTCTGCAAGCTATCTCTCGAACCAAGCTTCTCCCGAACAATGCGCTTCAAAGCGTTGCATTCACTAGTGGGGTGATGAAGGAACCGGTGGTAATGACGGTACCTCGGGTCCATTACTTCTTGATCGAGTAGGCGGATGCCATACGGGGGTAGCTCCACCTCTCCATTTCGCACCCACGTCTCCAGCAGGCCCCAGAATCTTCTTCATTGGGAAGGGAAATGTAAGTACCTTGAGTCTAGCTTTTCCTGCGTTAGCGGCGTTGCAATGTCTCTGCGTGGCTTTGATGTGGGAGGGAGATGAAGTTGGAAGACTTGTGAGTGTCATCATGTCTGCGGATCGCTTGCCTAGGTAAAGGGATGTGGAAGGTGTCGTAATGTCACCGCCGAGTGACCGATTCAACGCTCCCATCCTCGCGTATTCGGCATTTCTTGATTGATTTCTCCTTCCTCAGCGTTTCTCCCGGTTGGTTGGGAGGCCGACGCGGATTGGACAGGTCTTAGGGCTTCGACAAGAGTTTTGAGGTATAAATCCTCTAGCAAGGCTCCATAGGCTGTAGGTTCCCCTTCTTTATCATGGAGACATTGTAGTATTCCGGATAAGTCTCTTTTCTGTGGAGTTGCGTCGGGTCTCGTTGTTGACCGGACAATGTTGTTCATCTTCCCCGAGTCTCCTGCGATTACGCGCCTTTTGCTTCTCCACCGGTAAAGGTGTGACTCAGTTAAAGATTCATCATTTCTTGCATTTGCTTGAGTGGATGCATCGACGCTTCTTGTAATTGTGCCGCTATGTCACTCAAAAGGCGAAATGTCTCGCTCTGCCTTCTAGTGATACCGGCTTGATTCGCCAAGACATCCTCCAACATTCCATCTATGCTTCCCATGATATCTGAACCGCCTGTAGTTTCCGGATACATTGCGAGATGGAAACTGAAAAAATTGAGGATTCAATTTTATGCAACCGATAGATCAATCTCCCTTGTGGTCGCCAATTGTTGATGGGTGAAAACTACTCCTGCAGAATTTGGTAATTTGGGGTGTGGATGAGGAATGAATCTAAACCTTCAACAAATGCCTTTGCGCGGTGAGTGCTTGTAGATTCGAGAGATCAATCATGTGCAAGTCCGGCCTAAACCAAGAAATGGCCGTTCCGGACTTGTTTCGGTCACAAAGTGAAGGAGATGGGGTTGATCTTAGGGAGGGGAAGCGAAGAAGGTGTTGAGATTGTGAAGGTGTTGGCTTGCTTATGACTTGTAATGAGAAAGATGAGCAAGCTTACGGTTGATGCAAGGTGCTCGAGTGTTTGAATACGGTTTTTGTATTAACACTTGGTTTCGTAAATGCCCGAACTTGTGTTGTTCTGTCCCTCTTTTTGAAATAGGGCGGAGAACCTATTTATACAAGTCATTGAGCCTCATTCACGTTTCTCGTGGGAAGTGGAGGTAGTGGAATGATGGAGTAGTGGAGTTGTGTGTCGATGATACACGACCGGTCTTGCCCACTTCTCCTGTTCATCTCTAACCGCCCATGACTTCCTAACACGTTCTTGTGATGGCGCGTTGCACGCCGCACGCCGTAAACCGCCGGACCAATACCCCGATATGTATCCCCGGTTTGTGACATGATTGATGTCTGGAATGTGGATCGTGGATCCACGAAAGATAGCATGTAATCTTGAATTGAATAATCTGCGTTATTCGGAAAGTCGATACTTGTGAAGTATCGTGTGTATTTCATGCAGTGCGCATTGTGGTGTGGTAAGGTGATGGGTAATGACGCCTTATCGACCAATTGACTCCCGACCGAGGTTGTATAACCAAGGCTGGTGAAGTTGGACGGATGAGATGAGCCTTGAGACACTCATCTGCGGCCCGTTAATGAATATTAGGGTTTTTGAAGAGGTGCGCAAGCATCACTCTCGACTTGGTCGAAACCAAGCATGGGAAGGATTTTGGAGAGGACCGACCATACATGCGTGTTGACGGCATGATGGTGTAGGTGCTGTATTCCGTTCCCTCATGAAAGCGCGATCTGGGCCACTCAATTTGACCGTCAAAGAGGAGTGGTCGAGATTGATTTTGCGATAGAAGTTTGATACCGCAAGAAGCCGCGCGCCACACTCTTTTCCGGCGCGTTTTCCAAGACGACCTAACTTGGTCGGTCTTGGCCGGCTGGTTTGACGTGAAGATGGTAGGCTGATGTTCACGCCTATACCTGACTATCCCATGAAAACGTGATCTAAGCCACTCAATTCGTCCGGTGAAGTTGAGCGGTCGAGATCAATTTGCAATTTGGGAAGTGTAACCACGCATGTTTGGGCGGGCGTTTTGGATTAGCTAGGGCATGATATGCCTTGGCCGATTACATGAGGGGGTAGATGGGCCCACGGTGGTCATCTTTGGTATGACCGGACTGCTCGATTTGATCTGTGACCCTCCATTCGTGCCGGAGAAGATGGACGCGCGTGATGGCTTTGAACCCTAATTTTGGCTTTCAAAGCCGTGCGACCATGCTCTTTCAGGCGGACGAATGTGTTGTAACCAATCATGGTTGGTTTTGACCGATTGGTCAAGTGTGTAGGCGGTCGCATGGTGATTGTGTCGACATGCTCCGGGCCCTTTGAGTCTACATCTACACCCTCCATCTATACCTGCGAAGATGGATGGTTGAGACCGTTTTGCGGCACATGCAATATGCCGCAAACCCTAATTTAGGGTTTTCCGTCCATAATGCTTGGTATGGACGGTTTCTTGGCAAGCAAAGGCCAATAGTCGACCATGCGGGGTCGGCCGTGTGTATTCCATACCTGCTTGGGGGTGATGGAATTGATCTGGGTCATCCAATCATGCTTGTGGAGTTGGATGATCGCGATCGATCATATCCGGACTGATATGGTCGGTCTGGGATGCTCAATCGGGCTAGTATAACACACCGAGAGGGCTCAATCGGGCTAGTATAACACACCGAGAGGGCTCGGGCTAGTATAACACACCGAGAATAAGCACATACGGGTATTTCGTACATGGTTTCATTATAGTGCGTGGAGGTTCGTGTTACTCTGTAAGAGTAACACTCAGTCGTCATGCCACACTGATAATGAGTACTAGAAATACAAGGTTGATATGAAATTCATAGGAAGGGATTGTTGCTACATGCTCCAACCTAGAGGGATTTCGTGTATTCACAGAATGGGATTGTTGCTACATGCTCCATTCTTGGTGAATTAAGTGAGGGAGTATCCAACACTTTATAAATGGCTTTATCTTTTACAAGATGTCAGCGCATGAGTTTTCTGGTTATTTACAAATTTAACCTTAAACGAAAATCCACCATCAACAGAAATATAAAGATGCGATTGCGAAATTACAAAAGAATTTATATGAAAAAGAATCAACAAATTAATCAGACAGAGGCGAACCAACTATGTCGTACACCCTAGTTCGCTAAATCAAAATTTCGCAAGAGGCAAATGTAAGACCTAAAGTGCGTCATAGAAGGTGGTACCTATTGCATGGCTCAGGGAAAAGGTTACACCGCCCCTGGAACCTGAGTCATGGAGAATTGGGGTCAATAAAGCCCATCCAGGGGAGGTACCTTGGATTTTCAATCTAAGCTTATGACTTAGATTGGAGGACCGAGGGTCTCTTCTAAGGAGTCAGCATTTGACCAAGGCACCGAGGTACACGGTTGAGCCAAGAGTGCCTGGGGCATTTGAAGTGTCTCGGCCATTCTTGGCAAGTCTTGGCTTATGCTGCACTCAGCCCGAAGAAAACTCCACTTAGCGTGTAGTCTCGTAACCATAATCCCTATAGTCAAAAGGGATAAGAGGCTGCGAAAACAACTGGTTATTGTCAAGACCGGATGGGAGGAGCTAGCCTTGTATGGCAGAAGTACGTCTCCTTGAAGGGGCAACCAGGGGGAAGATAAGGGCAGCACCCTCCATTAGGGAGCTGATAAGTGTCTTAAGACGCAAATGTCATGAGGCTTTATTTTCGCAAGGAAATTTAGGCTTGTCATATTTGTGCGACAATCCTGAAGAGGCAATAATACAAAAGACAAAGATAAGACGAGATCAATGGGTCAGTACATGAAAGTGTAAGGACGTCCTGCGATTTCGTCGCAAGACGACAATGTCATGGGGCTTTATTTTCGCAAGAATTTTTAGGCCTGTCATATTGTCGCAACAAAAATATCCTGCAGAGGCAACAATACTAAAGAAATGATAAGGCAAGATCAATGGGTCACTACATGAAAGTGTAAATACGTCCTGCAATTTTGTCCAGTACGACCTTTAACTAGGAAGGCAAAATAAGACCACATAATAGAAAAATAAAAAAGGAAATCTTGGAAGAAACCAAGATCTCCTTACTTGCGAAAATTCAGCAGCAATAGCTGCGAGATTGAGGCATGAACACATATCACTATTCGAAAGTAACTTGCTTAATCTCTCATTTGAATGCAAATAACAGAGGCAAGTATGGGAATGTATAGAATAAAAACATGTTATTTGTCTTCATATGATAGATTTACGCGCTCATAAAATGAAAGGTTGATAATATATTGATTAACTGTATTGCAAAAAAGAATTGTTCTTTTAACATGTGCAGAAAGGAACAACAAAGGTAAAGCTAGTATCTGAAGATCCAAGAAACTTGCAGCAAAAGATTACAAAAATAGAAGATTAAAAGAATGAAAGTACAGATGTTACAAAAAGAGAAAGAAGAAAACAGAACTATTTCTTGTTTGATTCTTCTTCTTCATTTTCTTCATCTTCATCAGATTCTTCTACTTCTTCATCTTCTTTGATTCCTCTTCTTCTCTAGCATCATTTATCGGAGATATCCAAAGAAGGCACATTCTTAGGGATTTCATCAAGGAGGCAAGGGTATGACGAATGAGGAATGTTGTTGTCATCATGAGACCATCTTAATAGTCGATTGCGAAAAGAGTAGCATCATTCTTGAAATTCGCAAATCGTAATTTGTAGTTGCCTCTTCAATCTAGAATATTTGTCATTTTGAGAAGAAAGATCCTTTGCGAGCTACTCCTTCTCAGATTCAAGTTCTTCAATTATTTTGCGAAATCTCTCTTCAGCCTCTGCGAACATATGACAATGAATTAACAACTTAATGACAACTTCATAAAACACAAACAATTAAATAAAAAAGAATAATTAACAACCTTCTTTGTCAGAAATCATATCCCTAATCAAGGCCGTATGCTCAGCTTGAAGACTAACGTTAACACCTAAATTATTTCTGGCGTCATCTAGAACCTTCGCAGCCCAAGCGAATTCATCGTCATTGTTTATGAGAAGAAGGGAGCGAATTTTATTCTCTCTTTCGCTAAGTATAGCATTTTTGCGGATGGATTCATCCCGTTCAATTTGAACCTCAAGAAGAGTCTTTTGGAATTTCGCTAATGCTTGAGCACCTTGTCTAGCGATGCGATCTTTGTCATCTATGAGATCACTGATTTTCTTCCTTAAAGTATTAATTTTCTCTTTAGAACTAAGATATAGACGTTTAAATTGGTTGGCTAAGCCTAAACTAGTTCTATGATCAATTTCTAAGAGGAGAAATTTGGATTGAAGTTCGTTTAGAGGAAGAGATTTAATCTTGTTATTTGAAAAATTATTTAAAGAATCATTGAGGTGATCAAGGAGGGCATTGTTATCCATAGGATCGGGGAATGAGTGAAGAAGAATGGCTTCATCAGAAAGGTTATAAACGTCTGCAAAAATGGTAAATCAGATGAGGGAAGATAATGAGAGAATAAACCAAAGGAAAAAAGAAAAGTCTCATACCATAAAGCTGTTGGTTGGCACTCTAAAGACTAGAAATCTTATTCTTCCGAGCGGAAGAATCAGCTTCTAATTGCTTGGTTTTCTCGCGAAGAGCAGCGTGACTTGGTTTGAATTCTTCATTTCTCTTGCGAAGAGCAAAGAACTTCAACTTCCAATTCTTCATTTTTCTTGCGAAATTGAAGATTCTTCTTTCGAGAATACTGCGCCTTTTCTCAAGATCGAGGCAACATGACAAAGGAAGCTCTCCGGACTATAAAGGAAAGTAAATAAATTATCAAGATATAACTTAAAATCGAAATTATGAAGAAATAAGGGAACAAAGACATACCAAGACACCAAGCGAATTTAAAAAGCTGGCAGTCACTGATCTGGAGACCCCATGAAGAGAATCTTCACCCTCTAGTAAAGGAGCATCACAGATACTCGCGAGATCCTTGCACGTGCTAGAGAGGCGATCATCTCCAATTCCTTGCATGGAGTCAGAGAAGATGCTAGATAATTGTGCCATAGAAGATTCAGTTGGAGAATTCTCCTTTGCGAGAGAAGTATCAATATCATCATTATCTTCATCGAGCTTTATTTGGATTGAGGATTTGAAGGAGAAGGGGAATCAATCTTTCGCTTCTTTGAAGGTGGGGCAGTAGACTTTTCCCTGCGAAGAGAACCTTTACTCTTGCTTTTGGTCTTCGCAACCTTAGAACTTTCTTCTTCTTCAGTAACTTCAGCACCAACCTTCGCACACGCATGGAGATAAGAAACAGAGGCAACAATATTGTTAAAAATAACAAAGAAAAGTATTTCTTACTTCATCCGTGATCGAACGGAGTGCTGCTAGGGTACTTTCCTTAGCATTTCTTTTGTAGCTCCTTCTCAACTTGATAATCTGAAAATTTCTCAAGATTAATAGGTATAAAAAGGAGTAAAGACTATAAATTGAGCGAAATTTAGGAAGTATACCTCTTTTGACTTATCAGGCCAGTTAAAAAACCAAGGTTGATAGTTGGCGAGATTCGCAGGGAGCACATGCGAACCTGAAATGTAAGGTCATTTCAAAACCAACGGAAAGACGCACCATTTGTCGTCTTTAGAATGACGAGGAACATTGTTTTTGCCAGAATGCCAGTCGATATCCTGCATAAGTATTTTATCGCTGGCGACATTCTCTCTTCTCTTCAAGCGAGCACCCCAGCGGGTTTTATCATTCTTCATGTTTATTACTTCATAGTTTTCGAAGAAGCTTTCCACCGTATATTTTTCGGCGAATATCTCTAAGTCCACAAATTTAGGATCTCTGACTTCTTTTGGGTAAAAAGATCCCTTACCAGCACCACGATTGGCGAACTCAAGTATTAAGCGGCTACAATCCCCGCTCAGTTGGTAGATGGCTCGCGAGAATTTCACATGAACAAGAATTTCATAAAATAAGGGAAGATCAGGTTCATAGAGAGGAATGGGAAGACCAACGAGAATCTGGCCTAACGAAATTATGATTTCCTGATCATCACAACGATGATCAGAAAACAATTTGGCAGAAAGAATGGATTTAGATTCTTGATTGGGAATGATGGTCAACGTGAAACCTTTATCTTCGAAATCCTTTTGCACTTTGTCCAGAGAAGCTTCATATTTACGACCAAATAGAGGAATTTTCAAAGTATGGGAATGAAGAGAAACTAAAGATCAAAAGAAGTGAAAAGGAAAAATATTTACAGTAGCAGAAACGGAAGTTACAGAGAGATGTTGAAGAAAAGTTGCAGAAAAAACAAGAAGGAAAGTAAAAAAGAAGAAGAGAGGAGTAAGAAAGGTATATATAGAGAGAAGGTTTCTCGAAAAGGCAAACACATTTAATGCGAAGAGTAGACATGAACGGTTGAGAAAAATCAGTTAAAAAAGACGTGTCAAGAAATAGATGAAGGAAGAGATACGTGTAATAAATTCTGCGTAAAAATACAGAATTGTGTCAATACAGAAAAATATGAAAGAATGAACAGCTGCGGCATTTGGAAAGTACTAATTCTCATGACATTCTCTCCTTCGCAGAGAAGACATGAGAAGAGGCAAGATGTAGGATCAGAATATCTCAACACCAAGACCCTTGCGAAATCCATAAACGACACACTGCGAAGATATCGCAGATAATAAATATAAATGATGCAACGGATGACGACAGCCTGAATACGAGAAAGATGTGAAGACCTAGCGAGATTTAGGAGTGTTGCGAGATTTAACATTTGTACACTCGCGAGAATGTCGCAAGTCAGTTCCGAAAATAAAGGACAACTTAGCTGTCATCCACTATGTAATGTCCTATAAAGAGCCGAATAGGCTTATGAGAAGAGAGAGATCTTTTTCGAGTGTTGAGCAAGTTATTAAGAGAGAGAAAGTTTAGAGCGGTTGTAAATTCTTTAGCTTATTTCTTTTCCATCTTGTAACATTTGTGAGTTTAACAAATAAAGACTATAATTGTTCACCTTAAAATGACTTGATTGTGTGAATTCTTATGAGGGGTGTAGTGTGGGATTTCCTGCTACTACATACTTCTTTATTTCTGAGCAAGTTACTCTTTCTGACTTAGGAAGGATGGCTCAGAAGGATGATCAAATGTTTGAGTCACTTGTTTATAACTATCGTTTGGAGGGCGGTATCTCGGTCGAGTGATTCTTCCCTTAGCCAAAGGAAAGTTCCTCAATTCTGGATATCTCATATAGCGCAGGACATCATCCGATTTCGTGATCGTGATGGAATTACCTTAGGTCTGTTCATGTAAAAGGTAGCTTAGGGTGTCCCTGCTTCATCTCGCTTCATGAGGTTAGATGGCATTGCCTTAGGTCTGTATGTCCGTCGCAAGCAGATTAGGTATTTTCCCGCATCATTCTTTGTAGAATGGAAGGTGTGGCTAACACCATGCCATAATCTTGATGGGCTTTTGTTATAATGTTTCCATGAAGTGATAACTCTATATGCAAGTGCAAAATGAATGAAAAAATTAAAGAAAAAAATTGAAGCAAAAAATACGAGTTAAAAATAAAAAGACGGACAAAAATAAAAAAAGTAAAACGATAAAGAATTGAAAAATGAGCAAAAAGAGGAATTTTATTAATCTCAAAAGAGGGTTTATAAGCACTTAGTACATTCAAGTAAGGCTTCCTGACCTTTTACCAGTAGGGATTCAAATCCTATTTTCATAATTTTAACCTTCTATGTGATAGGTTTGCTAAGCATTGTATTGCTTTAGATACTTAATGTTCCATGGGCGTTCCAATTATTCCCCATTAGGCTTAAACAACCTGTATGCTCCATCGCCTGCCTTGGCTATGACTGTGAGTGGTCCCTCGCATATGGGTGCAAATTTTCCTGACTTGCGCTGATATGGTGGGATTTCGCGCCAAACTTGATCGCCTGGGCTGAATTCTCTCTGATGAACACGTTTGTTGTATTCTCGAGCCAGCCTCCGATGGTAATTTTCTATCCTTTGAAGAGCTATCTCTCAGTTTTCTTCGAGATCGTCTAGTTTAGCGAGTATCATGTCCGAGGTTAGGTTTTTTTTTTCCCAAGCTTCGCTTTTAGTTGTCGGGATCATCGCTTCAGTTGGTATGATCACTTTCTGTAACATATGTCAGAGCGAAGGGGGTCATCCATGTTGCTTCTCTTCGGGTGGTCCGATAAGCCCATAAAACATTTTGCAGTTGTTCACACCAGCTAGCCCTATTTCTATCTATTGATGGTGGTTTTTAATTCAGGGTCAAAACTGTAAAATCATGTATTTAATGCGCTATCACCCTGCAAGGGATAAAGCCATTTGAAAAGTGACGAGTGCAAAAACCCTCCTTGCTCATTGAGCAATTCAATATATTTAAAATTCACTCAGAATGGTGCGCGTAGCAGCAATCCCAAAATATTCTGTGAATTCTTTCTTCTACCAGCATTGCTCATTAATGCATGACTCGCCTAGTATTTTCCCGTGCTATGTTCCCAGCCGATCTCTCATTATTGACATGACATGACGAGCAAATGTTCACTCTCAGCAGAGCAGCATGAATCTCCCGAAATGTCAATATTGAGATCCGCATGAAAGTACCCACATAGGCCACATCACTCTTTGACAAAGAGAATTTTGTATCGACGCACTTTTATGTTAGCTCGATCGAACACGTTTTCCTTAAAGAAAATCTAGACTGTTAATATCAGTCTCAGAAATGATCACGGCCACACGATTTGGCCATGCGATTTAACAAGCTTAGGCTACTCCTAGCGAAACTAGGAAATCACCATAGTGACCACTAGTTCCCTAGTCGATCGAGTCCTATTTCCCTCATTCACAAGTGCTTCGAACGCCGACCCAACCATGAGCGTTCGCGCTGTATAAGTAACTCAAACGAGTTGAGACCGGCAAAAACGGTCTCAAAACGCATCACATCCGTCCAACTTAGCCAGCCTAGTTGGACGGCGCAGATTGCATCTCGAGCGATCAAAGAGGAGTTAACGTGTTCACCGTTGGCCCAACTCCTCCCTTGGTCGATCGACCTGTCCACGGCGAAACCAGAGCGTATCAAATCACTTGCCCAAAGTAGGGTGAACGCGCTGTTTTGAAAACCCTAAAATTGCGTTTGCGGCAACGCCCTACTGTCGAAAACCGATCACAACCATCCATGTTCGCTGGCCTAGTTGAAAGGCTTAGATTTAATTTCAGGCGGCTCCGAATATGTCAACATGATCACCGTCGGCCTACCTCTACACGTGACCCACCGGCCTACTCGAGCTAACGAACGATGCCTCAAATCGCTCGCCCAAAGAGGGCTGGCCGCGCGGCCCCCTAAACCCTAAAGTTGCGTCAATGGCAATATGCAACTGCCGCAAATCATCTCCGCCGTCCAACTTCGCCATACGAGTTTACCGGCCTAGATTTAATTTCAGGTGACCAACAAGATGTTGTTGTGATCACCATCCACCCTTCTTTCACGAGGGACAATCGGCCAAATAACAACTAGCTCATAGGGATCCCAAACGATCGCCCAAAGGTAACTAGTTGTGCTGCTTGCATGTAATTCAGCAGCAGTCATTAACTGCCGCAAATCGCCTCAGCCGCTCAACTTGGCTAGCCGATTTAAGCGGTCCAGATCTAACTTGGATCGACCGATAGGATTTTAGAATGGCTACCAGTCGCCACTCTCCTACTGGAACTGATCGGCCACTCCTTGGGATGCGTGCGTAGCACCCACCAACTTCCTGAAAGAGGGTAGTCGTGCTCCTTTTAAGATGCTCAATCCATGACTGATTCGATCGAGCTCAAAAAAAGCGATGATTCTAACACATCAATTATTTTCAGCTGCTTATTCGAAAGCGTTGCTTTACATACATCGATTATAAGCAATGCTTAATAAATATCAGTTTTACAAATAATTTATTATTTGACCTAAAAGCACTATGTGTTGATTTCAGCGGCAAGTCACGTGACTTGGCCCATTCACTCGAGATATCAAACATGTCACAAATTGGGGGATACATACTATGGTATTGGTCTGGTGGTTTACAGCGTGTGGCGTGCAATGCGCCCATTACGAGAAGTGTCAAGAAAGATGGACGGTTAACAGTAATGAGAATAGTGGGCGAACGTGTGATCAGTCTTCCCTCATAACGGAAACACGGTGATCACTACCTTCCGCATAAACCCACTTCTCCACTACTTCACTTCCTCCACTTCCTAAGAGATCAGGGTGCGTTAATGACTTGTATAAATAGGTTTTCAATCTATTTCGAAAGGATAGAGAACACAAGTGTTATCAACACAAGTAGCCAGAAACCATTTTCTGATACAAGTCATAAAATGCCACACCTTCATAATTTTGATCTCAAACACCTTCTTAGCTTCCCTCCCTAAGATCAACCCTTCTCCTTCACATTGTGACCGAATTGAATCTGGAACAACCATTTCTTGGTTTAGGCCAGAGTCTTACAGATTGATCTCTCGAACTCAAAAGTACTCATGCGCAGTACGTTTGTTTAGGGTTTGTGTAGTTGCAGGAAATCCTACACTACACCCCTCACTAGAATATACACAATTAAGTCATTTTAAGATGAATGATTATGATTCTTATTGATTGAATACTTGAATCTTTACAATATGAAATAGAAATGAGTTATAGAATTACAATCACTCTAAACTTTCCCTCTCCTAATGACTTGCTTAACAATTCAAAAAGAACTTCCCTTCACAACAGACTTACTCAACCCTTTATATAGGGTAGTACACAGTGGATGACAGCTAAGCTGTCCTTTATTTTCGGGAATGACTTGCGAAGTATCGCAAGTGTACATGTATTAATATTCGCGACATTCCTGAATTTCGCTGAGTCTTCACATCTTTCTCATGTTCTGGCTGTCGTCATTCATTGCGTCATTTATATTATTCTTCTCGCGCCCTCGCAAATGCGGTTGTTGATTGATCTCGCGAGGTATTGATGTCGCGATATTCTGATCCTACATCTTGCCTCTTCTCATGTCTTCTCTGCGAAGGAGAGAATGTCATGAGAACCAATATTTTGACGTGATCGCAATCGTTTATTTTCTATCAATTTTCTGCCGACAAGATTCCGTGAATTTAGGAATGACTGTCTACACGTATCTAAAACTTCCCCTTTTTACCCGTACATTTAATGTTATCCGGTTACTCTTTTCTCGTCTATTTAAAGGAGGATTCCTTGTGAAAGCATTTCTTTTCTTTTACTTCGTCTTCTTCATCGTAACTAGAACTATTTTCTGCTGCTTTTCTTCATCGTTTTTCTGCTACTATTTTTCTGCTACTGTTTCTATGGCATCAAGGTTTGTTAATTTTGCTGAATTTGATCATTTTGTGATTGATCTCTCTTATTGAAGTTGTTTTGTTTTGATATTGTTCTTCTTTTAATGGCTCCTCTGCTATTTTTGTTTTAGCAAGAACAAATCTATCACAAGTTCACCGTTGTGAATCCTAATATCTCCCTGGGTTCGCAACCGAAATCCACTGCCTCTAAAAGAAAGCCTGCGAGTAACAAGGTATTAAGAAACATTTATTTTTTTAATAACAATATTGTTGCCTCTGTTTCTTATTTAGCTTGTAATTCGCAGGATGACAAAAATGCTGATAAGTCCCCTAAGAAGCCTCGCCATTCTAAACCTGTTGCGCCTTCTCGTTACTTTTCCTACATTCAAACTTACAACTCCTCTTTGCGAAATCTTCGCAAGACATCCCTACCGTTTCTTCCAAAGATAACACTTCTATGCCCTGAATTTCTCATAGATCAACTCCCTCATAACATGATCCCATTGCGAATGAGCCTATTTCTTCTTCCATTGTTAATGCCTCTACCATTCCTCCAGTCATTAACCTTCACGAGATTTCTTCTTCTCATGATATTCCTTTAACAAAAGATGATTCAACTCTTCCTCCTTGTATCACCGTTACTTCCTTTTCTGAGCAAATCCCTCTTACTAAAGAAAATTTAGAAGGAATAGATGTGGCCTTCAAAGTCCTATCAGATATTGTGAACGATGCTAAGAAGACTTCTGTCGACCCTATCGAGTCTGATATTTGCGAGATTTTGAGCAAACACCTTGGCCCTGATAGAATTTCACAAACATCCTTGGAATAAGAAATTAACACTTTGAAGAATAATCTCCAAGCTATGACTGCAAAATGTAATATTCTCCATCTTGAGAATCAAAAACTTCAAAATATTTCGCTGGATCGTGATAATCTTCGCAAGAAGAATGAAGAATTAAAAGGTATACTCTTGCTTATGTATTGTCCATTTTTTTTTTAAGACTCAAGTCCTTGTTCGCCATTCAAGCTTTAAACCAGAAACGAAAAATGGAGATATATCAGTTGGAATCTACTGTTGAAGAAGTTCGAGTTGATAGAGATGCTTGGATGGAGCAATATAACCAATTAGATAATCTTCATACATATTCTGTTGATCAAATAGATGATCTTTCTAAAGAAAATGCTAATTTAGCTCAGAAACAAGACTCATTAAGTAATAAATTATCTCGCCTCTCTTACTCTTTGACTAAAGCTAATTTGGAGTTGGAAACTTTATCAGATGAGAATGGAACTCTTTCTCAAGAAAAGCGAACTCTGTTAAACAAGGTGGCGATTTACTCGCAACAATCTGATGTTTGTCAAAAATTATGTAAAGAGCAAGAACAATCTCTTTGCTCGCTGAGAAATCAACTTGAAGAAGTTATCACGAGAAGGATAAACTTATTCAGGGTAGAATAATCTTAAGTGTAAAGGCAAACCAATTCAAGGATCAATGTTCCAAAT
Organism: Papaver armeniacum; assembly: GCA_023531295.1. Taxonomy (NCBI): domain Eukaryota; kingdom Viridiplantae; phylum Streptophyta; class Magnoliopsida; order Ranunculales; family Papaveraceae; genus Papaver; species Papaver armeniacum. The sequence goes on from JAJJWW010001001.1 coordinate 22,566, forward strand.
TATAAAAGTCCAATTCTTCCCTTGCAAAAGAAAATGCCTTACTTGTTTCCAACGAAAAAAGTTGGCGATCACATCTGAAAGGTTTAATTGGAGATAATTTTGACAATGCCATGGATCATTTGGAGAATAGTTGTTCGGCTTTAATCCAAAATCTTACCTCGCAGAAGGAAGGTATTCATATAAGTTGACTGCCTCATCTATTCTTTCTTTATCAAGCCTTCATATTTTTTGTTTGTATGATTCCTTTTTTTTTTTTTTTTTTTTTTTGCAGAGTCTGAGAAAAAACTTCACTCCTCCATTACTGCTTTGAAATCCGACTACTCAAAAATTCGCAAAGAGAATGGAATACTCGCTGCTTCTCTTGTGCGTTCTCGCGACAGGGCAGAAAGAAAATTCGACTATATGAGTGATTGCAAAGATATAGAGAGTAAAAATCAGCAGAAAGCACTCCTTCGTCAATTTCATCTTAGAGCCGAAGTTCTTGTGAATAATGTTTTACTATCTAAATCTCTTGATCCTGTGTCTGTTGAACCTCTGGAAGTAAGTGATGATGAAGTTCCTAATCCTCCTGATAGTGATTATGATTATAATAGTGGCGAAGAACTCGAAAATGAAGAAACTATCTCTCCCAATATAACTGTCAATGATGATGTCGCGAATGAAGATGTAGGTGAAGAAGGATCTGCTGGAAATATATTAATTAGCGAAAATATAGATAAAATTGTCAAGAAAAACCAAAGATCTCCTTCTGGTGAAAAAGCTACTATTTGAGAAATAATTTTCTCTTGTAATGTTTCTTCTCGTACTGTTGCTTCTTTATGTACTTCAATCATCTTTTTTGGTACTCTTGTATGTACTCGTCTACATTACTCTTATTTCTTTTAATAATTGCTATTCCATTAGCTTTATTTATGTTGAAATTCATTGTTGCGACAAGATCGCAAGACGTCTTTACATTTTCATGCACTGACCTATTGATCTTGCCTTATCATTGTTTTTGTGTGGTCTTATTTTGCCTTCCTAGTTAAAGGTCTTATTTTGCCACCCCTCATTATGCATCAATATGACAGGCCTAAATATTCTTGCGAATATAAAGTCCCATGACATTGACGTCTTGCGACAAAATCGCAGGACGTCCTTACACTTTCATGTAATGACCCATTGATCTTGTCTTATCATTTCTTTAGTATTTTTGCCTCTGCAAGATATTTTGTTTGCGACAATATGACAGGCCTAAGTGTTCTTGCGAACATAAATCCCCATGACATTGCCGTCTTTTGACACTTATCAGCTCCCTAATGGAGGGTGCCGCCCTTATCATCTCCCTGGTTGCCCCTTCAAGGAGGCGTACATCGGCCATACAAGACTAGCTCCTCCCATCCGGTCTTAACAACAACCAGTTGTTTTCGCAGCCTCTTATCCCTTATACCTATAGGGTTTATGGTTACGAGACTGCACCCTAAGTGGAGTTTTCTTCGAGCCGAGTGAAGCATGTGCCAAGACTTGCCAAGAATGGCCGAGACACTTCAAATGTCTCAGGCACTCTTGGCTCAACCGTGTACCTCGGTGCCTTGAGCATACACTGACTCCTTGGAAGAGACCCTCGGTCGTCCAACCAGGGTATAACCTTATATATATAGTTGGAAATCCAAGGTATCTCCCCCGGATAGGCTTTCATGGGCCCCAAATTTTCATGACTCAGGTTCCAGGGGCGATGTAACCTTTTCCCCGAGCCATGTCAAGAGATACCCCTTATATGACGCACTTTAGGTCTTACATTTGCCTCTTACGAAATATCATTCGCGAACTAGGGTGTACGCCATAAAGGTTCGTCCCATTCACTCACTCATTCATTTCTGCCAATTCGTTCAATCATTCATTTTTGGTTATCTCTTGTTAATTCATTAACGAGATATTCACACATTCTTTCTTAAATTCGCAATAACTCTATCGCAGGAACATTTCATTTCATTTCATTCATTTAATATTTCAGAATTTATTCTTTCCTTTCCATCTTCTATGGGTAATATTTCTTGAGATATAATCTATTCCATGGTCTACACAATCTCTGGCCCACATCTTTGCCCTATGGATCCATTAATCTATATGCCCCTGTTCCAACTATCTCCTTGATGATATAAGGTCCGTCCCACTTTTTTGCCAACTTGCCACCACTTTCTCGCTGATATATTGGTGTTTCTCGCAATACCATATCACCTGGTTGAAATTCGCGTGTTTTGACACGTTTGTTATATTCTCTGGCCAATCTTCGCTGATAATTCTCCATATCTTTGTAGTGCTCTTTCTCTTTTTCTTCTAATTCATCTAATTTAACCATAATGTTTCCCGCACTAAGATTTTTCTCCCAAGCTTCTCTCTTTGTTGTTGGAATAATAACTTCTGTCGAAAGTACAGCTTCAACACCATAGGTTAGACAAAACGATGACATCCCCGTAGCTTCTTGCCTTGTTGTATTATAAGCCCATACTGCATTATGCACTTGCTCACACCATGCCTTATTATGCCCTTCTAATTTTTTCTTCAATATATCAGCGATTGTTTTATTTGTTGCTTCTGCCTGTCCATTGGCATAAAGGAGTTGATTTCCCACATTTTATTTGAAATACATTAAGCAGTAATTCTATATTTTGTCCCTCAAACTGTTTCGCATTGTCAGATACCAACTGTGATGGAATTCCAAATCTGCATATTATGTTTTCGAATATGAAAGTAAAAATGTCTTTATCGCGAATTTGTTGTACCGCTTTTACTTCTGCCCACTTTGTGAAATAATCTGTTGCGACAATCAAATATCTCCTTTGCCCTGTACCTGGTAAAAATGGTCCTACAATGTCTAATCCCACTTTCCAAAAGGCCATACACTTGTTGAAGAGGTTAACGGTGCACCTGGTGCATGTATTTTCTTTCCGTGTCTTTGACAATCTTCGCAGCGTCTTGATATTTGTTTCGCATCTTCATGCATGTATGGCCAATAATAGCCTTGCATTTTCGCCTTATGTGCTAAAGATCTTCCGCCACTATGATTGCCAGCATCCCCACTGTGTAGCATTTTTAACACTGCTTCTCCTTCCTTTCGTGTTAAACACCTAAGCGAGGGTCCATTAAAGGATCTTCGGTACAATACCCCGTCTCTTAATTCATAATTTGTTGCACGACTTTTTAATTTATGCATCTCTAATCTATTTCTTGGTGTTTCTCCTTTCATTAAATAAGCATGAAGTTCTGTCCTCCAATCCTCGCAATGGGATCTTTGTGTTTCATCTTCTATGAGCATTACTTCTACTTCTTCCTCTTCCTCTTTGTTGATTGATGGCGATTGAAGTGTCTGTATTTTTATGCATCTCGCAGATGGATCTGTCATCATACTTGATATAAAAGCAAAATCATCTGCGAGTCTATTGTCTTTTCTTGATATGTGTCTCCACTTTATTTTTGGTATCTTCGCTGACAATTCTTCAACAAGCTTTTTGTATTTTTTCAAGGATGCTTCATTTGTAGTATACTCTTCTTTTATCTGGCGAATAGCTAACTGAGAATCACTGGTAATTCTTACATTCTCCAACTCCATTTCTATTGCAAATCGCAAAGCATGTATTATAGCTTCATACTCTGTTTCATTGTTAGTAGATGCAAACTCCAATCGAAAGAGAAAGCCATTTTATTGCCTTCTCAGGCGAAATTATAATGATCCCAATTCCGTTACCTTCTCCATTTGACGATCCATCTACCAATATTTCCCATCTATTTGGCTCTGTTAATAAATCCCTTGGATTTCCATGTTCTTCTTCTATATCCATCATTTCTTCCACTGCCTCATCTTCTTCCAATGGAAATTCCGCTACAACTTGCGATTTTGGTGAGGATAACACTTCATATTTGAGTTTACAATGACTTACTTGAGCATTCCACCTTTCAACCCTTCCTGATCTTTTGCTTTTTTGCTTTTTATTAACATGTCATCCACGTATACCTCTAGTGTTTTATGTATCCATTGTTCGAACACTTTCTCCACCATCCTTTGATACGTTGCACCGGCATTTCGCAGACCGAATGGCATTTTTGTGTAACAAGATAATCCTCTTGGAGTGAAAAAGGCGGTATGTTCTTGGTCTTCTTCAATGAGAGGAATTTGATTGTATCCCTTATATCCATCAAGGGAGGATATCCTTTCATTTCTGCTCTTTGATTCAACCATCTCATGGAATATCTGGCAAGGGAAAACTATCTTTTGGACAAGCTTTGTTTAGATCGGTGAAATCTATGTAAATTCTTATTCCTTTTTTCTTCTTTGGAACTACGACCATATTCGTTATCCATTCGGGGTATTTTGCTTGTCTAATAATGCCAGCATCAAGCATCTTCGCAACTCTTCTTCTATTTGAGGATGATATGTTGTTGCGATTTTTCTAATTCTTTGTTTGAATGGTCCGGCATTTTTATCAATCTCTAATTTATGACATGCTACGAGATGGATCTATTCCAGGCATCTCATCCATATCCCATGCGAAAATATCTTTATAATCTCGCAACAAATCAACGGTCTTTCTTTCTTCATCTCGCCTCCATTTTAGTCCCAATTTTTAACATCTTGGGTTCTTCTTGATTCCAATATTCACTTCCTTTGTTGGTTCTGCCGCAATGTAGCTAGCCTTCGGTTCTCCCATGGGCGTCGGTCCTCTTATTTCCTTTGCGAGATCACTCTCTTCACCACATATTCCTTTTCCTTCTTCCGCTCTTATCATGTATGTTCTAAATTCTTCTTCCTTTTTGTTTGCTTTTGCCATCTTCTTGCGATCTTTTCGCCTCTTCACGATTCTTCATAATGTTTTACTTGATTTGATGATACATTCTTCCTTTATCGGTATCTCCTCCGATTTCGCCAATTCCACTCGGCATAGGAAATCGACACATTGATGAAATGTTGATGCTACTGACTTTTATTGCGTGTATCCATGGCCTTCCCAACAAAGCATGTTATATGGTGATTCCATATCTACTACGCATAACGTCACATTGGTTTCAATTTCTCCCAACAAAATTCGTATTTTTATTTCCCCTTTAGGTTTTGTTATTGATTTGCCGAAACCATAGATATGACATGTTGCGGAAGTCATTTCTTCATCTTTGTACCCCAATTTTTATATGCATGATAAAACATTATATTCATCGAACTCCCGTATCCACTAAAGTTCTACTTATTGCCCATTCTTCCATTGTTTTTGTTAATTTTCCTTCTTCTTTGTTTGGCACTTATCGTAATCACTAGTGGAGATGTGTGATTTAAATTCTCTCCGACATCTCGTTGTTCTTTGTGAATATAATTCTCTATTTTTCCCATTCTTTCAAGGGTAGCACCTTCTCTGCTGTTATAATTTTCTTTCCTTCAAAATCTCTTTTATGTATTCTCCCTTTGATACTTTCATGAAATTCATTAACCATTGATTTTGAGATCATATTACATTCCAATTCTTCATTACCCTCTCCGATTCTAATTTTCTTCAATTTATCCATCATACTCTTGATTTTTACCGTTTTAGTGATAATATCCAATTTCTTATCTTCGATCACTCCCTGTTTCTAGCGCCAATATGTAGTTGCAGGAAATCCTACACTACACCCCTCACTAGAATATACACAATTAAGTCATTTTAAGATGAATGATTATGATTCTTATTGATTGAATACTTGAATCTTTACAATGAAATAGAAATGAGTTATAGAATTACAATCACTCTAAACTTTCCCTCTCCTAATGACTTGCTTAACAATTCAAAAAGAACTTCCCCTCACAACAGACTTACTCAACCCTTTATATAGGGTAGTACACAGTGGATGACAGCTAAGCTGTCCTTTATTTTCGGGAATGACTTGCGAAGTATCGCAAGTGTACATGTATTAATATTCGCGACATTCCTGAATTTCGCTGAGTCTTCACATCTTTCTCATGTTCTGGCTGTCGTCATTCATTGCGTCATTTATATTATTCTTCTGCGACGCCCTCGCAGTGCGGTTGTTGATTGATCTCGCGAGGTATTGATGTCGCGATATTCTGATCCTACAGTTTGAATTCGTTTTTCATCAACACACCCAAATTTACCAAAAACAGCAGAATCAGTTTTTACCCCAAAACAACTAGCGACCACTGTGGGAGATTAATCTCTCGGTTGAAAAATCAATTTTCTATTTCATTTTAATTTTCTCAAAGAATTCAAGATGGTGGATCTTAGGTCTGGATCAGCGACAAATCCTAATGTTACTGGCGCCGACAACACCCCTGGTGTCCACATTCCTGCCGGCGACACCAATGTACCGCCTACCAGCACGATCAACACATCTCATGGCGCTACATCCTCAACCACCAACACTGGAACTGGAAACGTTCCCTTAGGCGCTGCGTGACATCTCCAATCACCAGAGCCAGGGCCGCTGCCGCCGCCCCCAATGTTTCTTCGAGCGTAACACCCCCGGTTGTTACTAGAGCTACTGCCACTCCCCTATCAGGACAAGAGACTGCAGGAGCCAGAGGAAGCCAACCCCCTATTACCATTGTCGATTTAATGGAGAGACAAGAAATTCTCGTTAAGGCTCAGATGGACATGGCTTCAACTCAGAAAGAGGTACTCACTTTCCTCATGACGCTAACAGAACGGCTACCGCAAGAGCTGCGTCAGCCCATGGAACAATAAGGAGTACCTTCAACACTCTTGGCGCAAGCACTTAAATAGGGCGTGCATTCATAGATGAGGAAGTTCGTGTTTCTCCTGAGCGATCAAGAGAAAGGAATCATCCATCCAATTTTATCACGCGTGAAGATCTAGAACGACTTTTCCAAAATCGAGGCAAGGAAAACCCGGTGGACCTGCACTAACACCAGCCCCCGTATCCTCCTGATGTGCAAAGAGTTCCTCTCCCGAGAGGATATTCCTCTCCTCAGTTTTCCCTTTATGATGGTACTGGCAACTCTCGCGAACACATTTCTTGTTTTCTGGAATCTTTGGGAGAGCACGAATACAATCACGTCCTTTGCCTGAAAGAGTTCTCAAAGTCGCTTACTAGAAGAGCGTACACCTGGTACAACAATATCGCACCAAACAACATATAAAACTGGTGTGAGATGGTCACCGCTTTCTACAAAAAGTATTTCTTCATTTCTGAGCAAATCACTTTCTTAGACTTGGGAAGAATGTTTCAACGAAACAACGAGTATCCGAATGATTACGTCAAGAGATTCAGAATTCAATCTTTGGATTGTCACGACCCAAATGTGACCGAACAACAACTGGTAGAATCGTGCATTAAAGGTATGGTTCCCATCTATCGTGCTTTACTGGAAAACCTGCTCTTCGAGACATTCTCCAAATTCCATGAAGCTGCTAAGCGATCGGCTACAACCGCACCATTGCTTTTAGAAAGAACCAGACCAGCCAGGGGTGAGGATGCACGCGAAAATCGAGGAAACAGACGTCTCATCAACAAGCAATACAATACCGGTCCTTCTGTAAGCGTGGTAGGTGAAGGAGGGAAAAGAAAAGCTCCAGCAACGGAGCAACAACCCAAGCGTGCGGTGCCGACGCAGACGACTCCACCCCGGAAAGCCGCGGCTAAGGCTCCTGAAGCTGGAGATGCTGCTCCAGACTTCCCATTTCCAATAGACGAGGTCACTAAACTCCTAGAAGCATGGATTCAAGATGACGCCATCAAGCTACCTCCTCTCAGACGTCCGCCAACTGAAGAAGAGATGGCGAATCCCAAATATTGTCGTTATCAAAGATTTGTCAATCACCCAACCAGTGACTGTAACAAGTTGAAGCGCATTTTCAAAGAGAAAGTAGATGCGAGAGAACTTAAATTAGGAAATGAAGGAGTACACAGAGACCCTCTTCCTGTCAGGAGTTGCATGATTTCTGGGGACTATGTCCACAAGACTGTGCAGTCTATGATGGAGCATTTATGTGAAATTCTGTATTTCTCTAAGGCACAGCGTCAAGACATGTTTGGGGCTCTCAACCGCGTCGTATCAGGCAAGCGTTTGTTTCCAGTTAAGGAAGCTGCTCCCGAACCTCAATCCTTCCTGGGAAACGCGAGATGTAACTGGGGACTCTTAACCATCGCTCGCTTGAAGGATGTCGAGTTTGACAACACACTAATTGATGTAGCGTCTGATTTCAACATTGTCACTGTCAAGATCCTGAAAGCTGCAAAGATTTCAAAGCAGGAAGCTGTCCATTACCCAACCTTAATCAAAATTTCCGAAGGAGAATCTAGAGACGCTTATGGGTACATCGACCTCGAAATCAAGATAGGAGACGCTCTAACACGCGGTAAGTTTCATATTGTGAAAGATTACAGAGCTATGATATGATTATGGGGCGCTCATGGGTGCATAACAACAAAGCAAAGCTAGGGGTGTGTCCTTTTCCAGTGTCTATACCTGAAAGGATTTCCAACAAGCCATCAAACCCCGAAGATTACCTCTTGCTGTATCAGCAACTTGCCAATGTGACGCAATTACCTGGAGAGATCCCATCAGCATACATTAGAAGATTCTGAACCCAAGTAAGTCTTATTGAACAACCCTTTTTGCAATCAGTCACTCCTTCTCCCGCTAAGTCTCGGGGACTCGCTCCGATCAATAACCCATCCGTCACTAGGAGATGTGAATGGGATGCTGGCCCTTTCAAACGCTTCGTCAAAAGTTTATAAGTTGTCTCGGTCAAAGACGGTGAGTCCAAGGACCAAGTAATTATACAACACCCAAATCCATTTCAAGTTGGAGATTTGGTAACGAAGGCGACCGCGTTTCAAGTTGGAGATGTGAAAGTGAAGGTGGCCGCTCAATCTGATTCGCCTATAGAAAGGGAAGATAAGTGATACTTGGTGGCAGATGTTATCTTAGGCGGTTACTGCAAGCTCATCAATGCCGACAAACTCGAAGGCGTGACAATTCACTCACGATGGCTCAAGCCTTTCAACACCTAAAATACTATGCTACTTTTTCCTCCAGCGTTCTCTTTAGTATTTCCTCCAGCAATTTCCCCTTTCATACAATATTTGTAATTCCTCCAAAATGATTGCACTGCTTGCATTCATAATTAGGGTTTCGGTTTTTCAGTTAATCAAAGTATTATTTCCTTTTAGAAATCTCTTTACTCCTGAATCATGACACAAAGTTTTGAACAAGCCTAAACCCTCACCATTACCCATCAGTTCAAACCAGAAAGACAAAACCCTAGAAAGAAACATATCATATCTTTCGAGAAACATTGAAGGAGTACATGCAGAAAGAAAAGAGGCAAAAGAATCGTATGATTGTTAGGGCAAGCGCTCCATACTCTGAAGAACGTCCTACTCTAACAATAAAGCGACCTCTCGATCACCACAGATGGATTGCAACACTTTATCGATTGGAGGGCAGACAGGTTCGTGGTTAATCTCTGGTTTCCATTATTGCATCCCCTTCATTGTTTTTAGGGTTACATGCAATCATCATAAAGACAGTATATGGTCACATAAAGACGCATCACCACTTATGAAGTCGCGTTCTCTTTGGTTGTACGATTTGATGGAATGGAGTGCAACCCTACTGGGAGTTCTACAACTAGGGTTCCCAGATATCGTGAATAAAAAAAATAATCATTCAATGAAAACCAGGCTCAAAAGCAAAATTACTGAGTATAAGAGGAAAATGTCTACAAACTATGGAAAGTGCTCAACTGTGAATGAAAGCAGAAAAAGAAAGTCTAGTCATTAGAAGGATCAGCAGTGTCTTCACGGGAGCCGTCATCGGAAGATGCTTCAACACCTTCACCACAGGCCGCTACTGCATCCTCTCTGGGAGTCGCATCGACTCCCCTTTCTGATGCTGTTTCAACACCTCTCTCAACAGCCGCTTTAATATCCCCTTCAGGAGACATGTCGACATTTTTCTTGGAAGCTGTTTCAACATATTCTCCAGATGCCACTACCATGATCTCCTCAGCAGCCACTTCAGTGTCCCCTCCAACGGTCGCTTCAATATCCTCTACGGAAGCTAATTCAACCTCCTCCTCAGGAACTGCCCCAACAGCCTTCTAAGGATGCTCCGGTTCGTCCACATCAGAATCGAGAATTATGATTCCGTTGCGGGTAGGGTAATCACGCTTGTTTTCACTGGAAGGACGCTCATGCTCGATTCTTCGCCGCTTTAGCCGAGCCGCAAATCTTTCAGCTCTCGCGCTCGGCGGCTGAGACTCTTCGTCACGCCTCCGTTCTTACTCCATGTCGACTGAAGAAAAGAAATCCTGAACACGCTCTCGAACGAGACATATGTGCATAAGAGGCATACCCTGTATGGCATGGCCTGCTTCATGAAACGGAGGATTTATTTTGGCCATCACCTCCTCGAACGCATTATCCTTGGGTTTGTCGGCTTAAAAGCTTTTTTCTGGAGAAGTAAAGGAGTAATCATCATCAGAGGTTCCCATCATATACTGGGCATTATGATTACATATCAACAACAGATATATAAAAAATCATCATCAATTAAAAATCAAATTACATGATGAACGTAGAGCAATACCTGGAACAAAGAAGAAAAGAGATTCTGTGATGGGAGAAAGGCTCTGGCGTCTTCTTTATATTCCACAAATCAACAAGATCCCAGAAAGAAAAGGAGTCTCTACTTGCCACGTATAAAGGCTCCATATATGGGTGTTTATGGGTGAAAACCATTTCTGCTGATTTTGGTAATTTCGGGTGTGTGGATGGGAAACGACTCTAAACCCTAAACAATGCACTGCACGTGAGTACTTTTGATTCGAGAGATCAATCTGCACAATCCTAGCCTAAACTAAGAAATGGCCATTCCAGGCTTGCCTCGGTCACAAAGTGAAGGAGAAGGGTTGGTCTTAGGGAGGGAAGCAAAGAGAGTGTTGAGACCAGAATCGTTGATTCTGATGGTGTGGTTGTTTATGACTTGTATCTAAAAGTAGAACTGGCTAGCAGGATGGAAAGCTACCAGGTGATTTCTAGATACTGTGTTGTTGCCGACCAAAACTTGTTGTTTCGTGGTAAATAGGAGAAACCTATTTATACAAGTCATATTGAAACGTACCATGGTCTCGTAGGAAATGGAAACGATTGAGTGGTGGAAGAATAGAGTAACGTGTAACCGTCAGGCATTATGCTTCCATGATGAAGGAAGTGAATTAGTTTACACCGTTACTTTCATCACCACTAATTGTCCCACTTCATGACACTTTCTTATAACGGGCGTATTACACGCCGAACGCTGTAAACCTCCAGACCAATACCCTGATGAGTATCCCCCAGTTTGTGACATGTGTTGATATCTCGAGTGTTTTCTTGGAAAATGTGTAGCAGGTTGCTATGTGTGGCAAGTCAAAGTCAAGAGACTTGCCATAGGAAAATAGCGTGTGATGCTATTAGGCTTGCCTTGGCCGGCCGCCTAAAACTTACCACAAGTCCGTCAATTTGGTGGCGAACTTGAATAGCTGAGATTGCATCTCATGAAGAAGGGTAGCCGTTGATTATGGCTACCTTCTGTTGGCGCCTGGTAATGTCACAGTGGCGTTTTTGGCGTACGCCAGTGGCATTGCAGCATGACTGGCATACCTCGTGCATGCCAGTGGCACGGTGGTGTAAGTGGCACCTGGCGTAGCCATGGCCACTAGCTGGTTGCCTGGAACTTGCAGCAAGTCCGTCAGTTCAGTGGCGAACTTGGATGGCTGAAATTGCATCTCATGAGGAAGGGTAGCTGTTGATTATGGTCATATCTTTGTTGTGTAGCAAAGTGGCGCCATTAGCATAGTGGCGCCTGGCGTAGCCGTGGCATATCGGCATGCCAGTGGCGTAGCCATGGCAGCTATTTTGGCATATTAGTGTTAGACCCAAATATGGCTATGACAACATTGGCCCTGTTGCCACATCGATACCAACGCTCTAAGAAACGTTATTTGGCTTGGTTGGCGTAGCAATTTTGCCCAAATTAGGGTTTGGCATGTTGAAACCCTAATTAGTGCGTGTCCAAGGCTTGGATTTGGCGTCGTGGCCAAAGCTAGGACTTGGCGGCGTGGTTAAGGCTAGGTTTTGGCGCCGTGGCTAAAGTTAGAATTGCGTGGCCAAGGCTAGGTTTTGGCACTGTGGCCAAAGTAAGATCTTGGCGGCGTGGCCAAGGCTAGGTTTTGGTGCCGTGGCCAAAGTTGGGGCTTGGCGGCGTGGCCAAGGCTAGGTTTTGTCGCCATGGACAAAGTTAGGGCTTGGCGGCATGATACTGCGGCAGAGTGGCAAGTTGGCATGCCGATTAATATGTTGTTGTGGCATGGCGCGTTTGGCTTGCCACAACAATATATGGTGGCACCGCAGGGTGCGTTTGGCCTTTAATGTATGGTGGCGGGTTTAGAGCGACTTGATTGGTCAAGAAAAGGAGTCGGCCGAACATGAGGCGCGGCCGCACCTCTAGTGCCGTGGCGCATTTAAAGTGACCTAATTGGTCGGTAGGAAGGAGAGGGGCCGGCCAAGCATGGGTGTGGCTACACTTCTGGAGTGAGTGTGGCGGCTTTAGAGCGACCTGATTGGTCGATGGAAAAAGGGGCTGGCAAGTATGGGCCCAGCCAAAACTTATGTGCGCTTGGCGAGTTTAAGGCGACCTGATTGGTCGAGGGAAATATGGTCGGTTTAGGATGGGGCGTGGCCAATGGCAAATGGCGCTGGCTGGCCTAAGGCATGACCATGCCATTTCTGCTGCTCCTATCCTGCGGCTCCCTATTTTCTGATTCTGGGCAAGATTTTACGTCTACTAATCCATGGTGGACTAATTACCTAGTTTTCCTAGGCTTAAATTTCTACAAGCAAGGTCTGATATACTGCGCAAGGCGCAAAACCCTAACTTTTGCAAGTTATCCAGGGTAATCGATTGAACTCTATGTGTTGACACAGAGTTCTTTTAAGTTCATTGTCAGAGAGCAGCATGCTTTCTGATTGAATACCTTATGCAAAGACCTTATCCTTGATATTTGGAAATTCGTGCTACTCTGCTGCGAGTGAACACAAATTTTCATGCCATACCAACATTAAGGGTTCAGCCAGGGAATATAGCATAGAAAGTATTCAAAGAAACTTATATTAAGTGAATATGGGAAAGGCGCCGAAATTTACAGAATATCTGGAATGGTTGCTACATGCGCCAGTCTGGATAAATTTCATGTAAATATATTGAACGACTCAATAAATATTCCAATAGAGAGGTTAACACTCATGGCTCGTTTCCTTACAATGTGACGTCACATCAGATGCACGGTTTTACAATTTTAAACCTAAGCTAAAAACCACCATCAACATTAAGTCCCCTGCTTAGATCGGAACAGTGGCATTGTTGCGGGGTAAGCATGAGATGGTGACAGACGAGGATAGAATTGGAACAACAAGTCATGAGGAGATTGTCAAGAAGATTTGGCTAACCTTTGTCAGGAGGCATGAAGAATCTGTGATCCTTGCATTGGAGGCTTCACATGAATTTGGCTTGGCCACAGGGTGCTGGCGAGCTTTGCTTCCCGGAACGTTGGTGCCAACTTGGGCCATGGGGCTGATGCTGACGCCGCGGAGCGGTAACGATGGCGTTACTGGCTTGGGCCACGAATCGGTGGATGGCGCTAGCTGGCTAGGTCACAGAACGTATGGAGATGGATTGGCTTCAGTCCATGGAATGATGGAAACTGGCTTCAGTCCGTGGAATGGAGGGAACATCACTCAGAACTTTGGCTACCAATCAGTGAAGATGGAGCCGGAATTTTGCCGGATGGGCAGAGATGGTGCAGCTTTGATCACGGAATGCTGGAGTCATGGCGTTGATTGCTAGGCTGTGGAGTGGGCGGAGATGGCGCTACTTTGAGCGGTGAAAGCGGCGCTCCTTTGGCTATCTGACGGTTTTCTCCCATTCCACATTAGGGTTTCGACGAGAGACTTCATCTGGTTGAGGCTGATTTTTTGGCCGTCGTGTAGACTCATTGTGTTTTCTCAGCATCCGTTTCTCTTTAGGGTTTCTACACTATATATGCTGGTGTAATTAGGTTAACCTTTCAAAAACTTTCTCTGTTAAATCCGTATTTCCTTCATCATGTCGAGCAGAAGCGAATCATCTTCGAGTCAGCCAGATTCTTCAGTCAAACGTTGGCGGCCCGATTCTACCAACAATTCCCCCGTCCGAATCATCCGAGTTAAGAAGATCATATCGGTACATTTTTTATTGACCAATAAATATTTGTTTGTTACCACAACGCGTGAAAAAGAGAGAGTTTCTTTTGTGCAGAAATATCCATCTGGAACATGTGTGACCGTCGTCGATGATGATGATCTGACCACCCCCTTCCTTCGAATCCGAGCACACCAACCACTGCAGATTTGTAAAATGCTGATTTGGGTATTTCTTGCCATGAATATCCCAATGAAGGTTTGTCATTCGAAATCCGCATGAAGTGTTTATCTTCTAGCTACCGAAACGTTGGTAGATTCCTAGTGCGAAAGGATTTCGTGACTCTGTACACGAAAATATGGAGAAGATATGGCCATACTGCTACCAGGAACGTGGTGAAGCACTGGTCATCTGCCTTGGTTACCACAGTGAACTGTCTCCTTCCCATGATTGTTGAAATGGAAGGCACATCCATCCGCGACGTCACAGAATCAACTATTGAAAAGTGGGAAAACATGGTGTCTACATGTGAATCGCTTAAGTTTAACGTAAGTTGGCTGCGGCATCGTCTTTACATTATGAAGGTTGATAGAGCCGGTATCCTTGCCAATATCGTTCCTGCCACAAAAGCCATTTTGGAAGAAGAGAAGGCTCTGACCGTGGAATCTCAGAAGGTGGAAAGGGCAGTCCAGGACTTGAAGAGTAGGACTGAAAGATATCAAAACAGGTTGAAGATGATGCTTTCAAGGAACTACAATCTATTGGATGGGCTTTTTTGAGTTGTGTAGTTGGGAGACACCTGGTTTTCCTTCTGGGTCTCGAATGTATTATCATCATTTTTTTTTTTGTATTGGTTTTGGAGAAATAAAAGAATTTTTATTAATATGCTTCGATTAAATGAAATTTGATAACTGGGATGTGAAGGAAACATAAAGATGCCTTGTTAGCCGTGTTATGAGACGACGAGGGGTGGAGTAATAGTTAAGCGTAGTATGCCTTGAGCCATTTTCCATTGATGACTGCCTCTAGTTTTCCTCAATCTTCCTTGATGACCTTGTAGTATCCATTGTTATACGCTTTGGTGACCACATAAGGCCCTTCCCATTTTGGGGAGAATTTTGGTGCTGACATGTTTTGTTGGATGTGTTTGGCGGTCTTCAACACCAGATCCCCTACTTGAAAAACTCGAGGTTTCATAACTTTGTCGTATGCTCGGGAAATTCTATATCTGTATGCTTGCGTGCGATCTTTTGATTTAGCTCTTCTGGAATCCAAAGTGTCTAGCTCCGCTACCCTGGCATTTGATGTTTAGGCTTCATTCAATTGGACTCCACTTGCCTCGGAAATCCTAGTCGATGGGATTTTAATTTCTGCTGGGAGAATGACGTCTGCGCCGTAGACGAGAGAATAGGGGGAGGCACCAGTAGAGCTCCATGGTGATGTCCGATAGGCCCAAAGCTCCATTGGCAATTGTTCGTGCCATGTCCGAGGGTTATCGTGCACTGTCCAGCTGAGGATTCGAATTAGAGTCTTGTTGGTGCTTTCGGCCTGCCCATTCCCTTGGGGGTAGTAAATGGTGGAGAAGACTTGTTTAATTCCATATTCTTCGAGTAACTCCCGTACTTGCTTGTTGGAAAAAGGAGTGCCGTTGTCGGTGATGATGTGTTTGGGCACGCTGAAACGACAAATGATATATTCCTTAATGAACGCTGCAATTATGTCTCCAGTAGTCCCTCGTAAAGGGATGGCTTCGACCCATTTGGTGAAATACTCTGTTGCGGTTATTACATATTCATGATGTTGTGATGATGGCGGGTTGATCTTCCCAATGATGTCGAGTCCCCATCTATAAAACGGCCACAGACTACTTACCGAATGCAGGGGAGTAGAGGGTGTGTGGATAAGATTTCCATGAATTTGACATTTGTGGCATCTTTGAACAAAGGCAGCCGCATCGTCCTCCATGGTCGGCCAGTAGTATCGCTCGTGTATTTGGAGAAACAACTTCTTTTTTCCTTGGTGCTCGCCTTCGTGCATTTCTTTCAGCATGATTGGGATTTCTGCCTCGCCCAGGCATCGAAATAAATCTCCTCCAAAACTTTTACGATACAGGATTCCTTCATGGAGTATGAATCTCTTGGATCTTTGCTTCACCTTGGTTGCGTCTTTCTTATTTGCAGGGAGTATGCCATCGCGAAGATAACTGATGTATGGCTTTTGCCAGTCCCCAGCGTGGTCAACAGTGAAAACTTCAAATTGATGCGGTGGTGCTTGGCAATTGGAGCAAGATCCTTGGAGCAATCGATATTGAGCCTCCATTTCTGGCCAGTAGTAGCTAAGGCGTTGCATACGACGATAAAGTGTTACCACCAACGTTTGTCCGCAAATTTTGCTATGAATACGGTTAAGCTGCTGTTGTGCCTCTTCATCTTTGAGGCATTTTGACAGGAAACCATCTGGGTTCCGGCGGTACAAGGTTTTGAGACCAACCTTTCCTTGGGAAAGAGAGCTGTTAAGTTCTTGAATAATCGGTGTTCTTCAGTCGCTGGCTTCAGTCTTCTTAGATTGCAAAAGCCATGTTGAAGCCACGGTTCGTCTTTTCACTATCAGGGTTTCTTCTAAACCTCCGAACTACAGCTTTGACGATAATGTGGCTAGGAAATCAGCATGTCTGTTGTTGCTACGGCCAACATGTGTTATGGTCGCGTCAGCAAAGTAATTTAGCAGCTTTTGCGCCTCGGATCTATACGGGGCCAGCATTACCTCTTTCAGTGCGTATACTCCATTCATCTGGTTAACTAGTAAGAATCACCCTTACTTCCAGACGTGTGGCTCCAGCTTGCTTGGCTAATGATAACCCTATGAGAAAGGCTTCATATTCTGCTGAATTGTTGCAATGAAAGTCTAACTTGAAGGAATGCGAGAAAACTTCGCCGGTTAGAGATACTAGAACCACGCCCACTCCTCCGGTATTATTGCTAGGGGTTCCATCGAAAAATATTAGCCACGCTTCTTCTTTGACAAAAGAGATTTCCGGAAATTCTCCAGGAAGGTCGTCGTGCAGTGCTGTGGTACCCTCTCCCGGGAAAGCTGCTAGTAAATCTGCGACCGCTTGTCATTTGATAGCTCTTGGGGAAGCACACGTTATATCAAACTCTAACATTTGGAGGATCCATTTGGCTGGCCTTCCTATCAGGGCCGGTTTTGAAAGTAAGAACTTCACAGGATCGGACTTGGATATCAGCACCACTTTGTTTGAGAGCAGATAATGCCTAAACTTCTGAATGGAGTGAATTAGAGCTAGGCACACTTTTTCTGCCTTAGGGTATCTGAGCTCAGCATCCCTCAAAGTCCGACTGAAGTAGTATATAGGGTGCTCAATTCCTTCATCATCTTCTTGGGCGAGAAGAGCCCCGACAGTAGCATCACTAAAAGCAGTGTAGAGACACAACGACCTTCCTTGTACGGGAGATTTCATGACGGCTGGGGATGACAGTATCTGTTGAATCTTCCGAAAAGCCTCTTATTGTAGTGTCGTCCAAACAAAACTTGCCCCTTTCTTCAGCAAGGGGGTGAATGAAATATAAGCTGAGCTAAACCTGGTATAAAACGCCGGATGTAGTTTACCTTACCCATGAAGCTCTGGAGTTATTTCACAGTTTGTAGAGGTGGCATCGTGAGGATGGCTTGGGTTTTGGCTGGGTCGACTTTGATTCCCTCGGCGGTCACCTGGAAACCTAGAAATTTTCCTGAAGAGACACCAAAGGCACACTTCAAAGGATTCATCTTCAGTTTGTATTCATGATACCTTTCAAACACCTGTCGTAGAACCTCTGTATGGGCCGCCCGGGTTTTTGACTTGACCACTATGTCATCCACGTAGTCTTCAACTTGCTTATGCATCATATCATGGAAAATTGCGGTCATTGCGCGTTGGTAGGTGGCGCCAGCATTTTTCAAACCGAAAGGCATCACGGTATAGTAAAAGTTTCCGAGAAGAGTTCGAAAAGCCGTCTTACTTGCGTCGTGCTCATACATCTTTATTTGATTGTAGCCGATGTACCCGTCTATGAAAGAGAACATACCATGTCCACTGGTGGCGTCTACCAGCATATCAATGTTAGGAAAAGGAAAATCGTCCTTGGGGCAGAATTTTTTCAGATCTCTAAAATCAACACAGCACTTGATTTGGCCGCTCTTCTTCTTTACTGGAACCATATTGGCCAACCAAGTGGGATGGTGAATGGGTTTGATGAAACGGCGGCTAGTAATGTTTGACTTTACGCCTTGATTTGTTCTTCCACATCGTGTCTGAACTGTCTCGGAGATTGCTTGACCGGTTTGGATCCGGGTATTATATGTAGATGATGAGTGACCAGTTTCTCATCCAAGCCAGGCATTTCCTCGTACGTCCACGCGAATACGTCTTGATATTCCTTAAGAAGGTTTACAAGTTTTGCACGTTCGTCGGCACATAGAGTTGAGCTGATGGAGATAGGCCGTGGAAATTCCTCACTTCCGATGTTGACAACTTCAAGTTCATCTATGGTGGAGTTGGTTCCATCCTGCAGTTGTCGTGGTGCATCCGGTACCTCCTCTTGTGACTCGCTGCTGTGATTGCATTCTATTGGGCGGAGAGACTGGGTGGTAGTCTCCCCTGCTAATTGCTAACAGCGGCGCCGATATACGGTTTTCCCTTTTTCGTCACAACTTGCAATAAAAGCCCGCTCCCGCTTGGTATGAGTATGAGCCATACTTCCGTTTGATGAGGAGAAATTGGCGTGCTTTTCTTTTGGAGAGATGGTGCGAGATCGGGTCTCTTTGTGCAGCGATGCGAGGCTGTCTTCTTCTTCGATTGACGTCCATGTCGGGAGTGGAGTACAGTGGAATTTTCCTGACGAGCCCCGTGAATTTTCCTTCGGTTCGAACATCTACATACCACAGATTGGTGTATAAGGAGATAATGACGCGGGAATGCGAATAACTTCTTCATTCAACATGGTCTTTAGGCACTGGTGATATGTTGAAGGAATGATCCTGTTATCGTGGAGCCACGGTCTTCCCAGTATCATGTGGTAGTCTGGCTCCTTCTCGATTACTTCGAACTTTACCTTCGACTGGATTGGTCCCACTGACAGATTCAGGTTGATGTATCCATACGTACTAGTTTGGTTGCCTTCGAAATCTGTCATCATGGTAGGCTTCCGTATAATTTTGCTTGGCCGCACCTTGGCTGTCCTGGGCGTTCTGAGTGTAATAACATTGGAGGATGCTCCCGTGTCGATGTGGGCCCTTTTGAACTCCGAATCCTTGCAGCGAGCAGTGACGTGTAGGGCCCGGTTATGTCCTTCTTCTGCCATCATGTCGTCTTCAGTAAATGTAACATTGTTGACGGACATCTCTGATATTCTTGGAGTCTCCGAGCGTAAAGGGACCAAACACGCGTCTAGGGATATTTGATTAATCGCAGTAAATGTCTCTGCTCGTTGGTCCTTTAAAAGGTGCAGAAGCTCACATAAACATTCCACCAATGCGGCTTCTTCCTGGTTCACCGGTTTCTAATTGGTGGTGAAGCTGTTGACCTGAGAACGATCATTCGGGGCGTCAGTCCCCAGTGTTGGAATTTTCGGGGCGAGTGAGTGATGCGTGTCGTAGGTGCAAACAAATTAATTAATACTTTACTACCTAATTAACAAGTAATATAGGGCAGTCAAGGTCGATCCCACGAGGAGCAAGAGATTCTAGTTGTAAAAGTTGTCACAAAAGGGGGTGTAAAAAGCAAAAGAAAATAAACAAAACAATTAAAAGATAAAGTTGAAAGCAATAAAAGAGACAAGATCAAGGAATCCTTCTTCGTTACGAAACAATGAATCAAGTTATGTTCTTTTCTACTTGTTATTAGTCACAAATTATCACCAACCGTAGGTAAAGCGGCCCTAGCTCAGTGCTAAACCCCTAAATCCCTTGTATCACCGGACACGGAAGTTCTCGACTACCGATTCTAATCACCAAGCCACCTAGAATTAGCTCAACCTAGATGTAACTTGGCTCATGCATTAAGTTTTGTGAATTTCTTAGGTTGATATTAGTAGTTAGACTCTTAGCTCAAGGTCCACTTGCTAACGTTGTTTCTACACACAATTGCTCCACGGAATCCCTCCGCAAGGTCTCGTGTTTGCTACTTATGTAAAGAGTCAAGAAACGATTACTTATCTCCTAACTTTCACTAGCTTTAGATCAAATTAACAAATCAATTTAGCGTGCACTCCAAACAATCTATCAATCAATCATGAATGTCTTTAAGATCACTCCTATTAGTAAAAACAAACGATAATTATGTGAAAAACTTCAAGATAGAATTTGAAAACAAAAACTTAAATCATATGTTAAGAACTAGGAATTCATCCTCAATCAATTAATTAACTACTCATGTTAAAGAGTTCACACAAAGAATAAGAAAAAGAAAAGAATTGTGTGTGTAGAGATGTGTGTAAAAGATATGTAGAGAGGTGTGTAGAAGTTGTAGAAAACTTCTCTATTTATAGGCTTCAATATTCTCCAAATCTTCTAAGGAATAGAATCCTTTTTCTTTTGCAATTCAATTTCCAAATCCAAGCTTTTCTCAACTCTTCCACCTTCTCTTTCCAAATTTGAGTCCAATTCTCCATCCAATTCCTAGCCCAAGTCTTCACACCCATGAGAGAAATCCATAGAAAATTCTGGAATTTTGGCTCGCCGAAAAATCGGGATTATGGCGGAATTTGGCCGAAAAACGTCACCGCCCGGCCACTGAAATTTCTCCGTCGAGAGAATATTCGACGGAATATTCCGTCGATCCTCCGTTAGGACTACTGGTCAAAGTGGTCAATCGTCGGTCAACGGTTAGTCAAGGGTCAAGGGGAAGGAGAGTCGGACTCGAGTTAGCTTCGACTCGGCCGAGTCGTCTTAATCGCTCGAGTCATCACTGGATCGGCTCATCGGAATCGCTCCGGATCGGTCATCGCGCACCAGGGATTGACTCGCATGGTGTAGAAAACCGCCGAGTTCGGCTATTTGAGGACTTCCTACCGAATTCGGGCCTTAATTTTCTTCACTGTTAAGAGCCTAACATACATCTAGGTGAAATCACGACTTCATTCTCTTCTAATAGTGTTAACAGAACACTCTCTTTGTCATTCAATTTTGATGCTTCAAATCATCCATTTCTGATATCAACAGCAGCAGCAATTTCTGTTCAATTTCCTTCTCAGTCTACTACCAACAACAGCTGCTATCGGCATCACTAACCTTTGTCTCAGCTAACACTGACTTAACAACTGCAGCAGTATCAACAACACACATCGAACCCCACAGCAAACTCAAATCCAAGCTGAACCCATTTGAACTTCTTCTACAGCTGCTCCTCTATCTCCTCCAATTTCTTGATTTCTATCATATCAGCAGAATCCAACCCATTTCAAATCGAGAACAACCTCTGACTTCTTGTTCATCTTTTCCTAGCTTCACATCTGCATCGAACCCATCTGCTCCTCCTTCCCCGAATCGATTGCAGCATTATCTTCTCCTCTCTGCATATGAACAATCTCCCATCAGAATCTCTCATGAATCAATCAAACCCTATTCACGGCTATTTCCAAGCAGACTCGTAACCCATTCCATTTGTGGGATCGAGCATCACTTTCTTGGTTCACTTCCTCCGATTCAAAGCAATCTTCTTCTTCAATGACAAAATCTTCATGGTAACAGACATCTCGCCATCCTCTCTTCCATCTCGTTGTTGAACCCATCTTCGATTCCTCACAAATTCAACCAAAGAAACCCATCCGAGCTTTCTCATCGCCACTGCTAATTTCTAAATCAAGTCGAACCCATATTCGTTCTCAACCTCACAGCGGCATTCTTTAACAACACCAAAACCCATCTCTATGTTCTTCAGTTCATGGCCATCTCCCTGTAAATCTTGATTCAATCTCTCGGTTCTCAACAACAGCAGCCATCGATCTCCTCTCGATTAACAGCAAACCCTAATTCGAACTCAGATTCCATTCAATAGCAAAAGCAGTGATGTCTCAATATCGACAAATCCCATCACCGAACTCAAACTCAAATTCCTCCTCTCTCGAGCTCGATCTCTCTGTTAAATTCGAATGAAATGAAAATGTGAGAGACGAGTTCTCTCGATTAGGGTCTAGTAAGAGATGGCTAACGACATCCCAATGGATAAGTACACCCACTGATAAATGATAAGGGATATCCTAAATGGTAACCCCTTAACCATAGATGGCCTGTCTAAAGTGCTCTTCAAAAGAGTTGCCCCTTAACTCAATTTGGGCTCCAAATAGTGTTCGCCTGTAAAATGACCTTTTTGCCCTTTTGGCTCAAATTGGGTGATTTCTTCTTCTTTTCCTCCGTGTGACTCCAGAGTAGCTACAAAACTCAAAACAAGCGCAAAATACATAATTTACAAGAAAAATAGCAAAGAAAGCATAAACTCTAGATAGTAAATACGGTGTATTCTACACCTATCAAATTCCCCCACACTTAGACTTTGCTAGTCCTCGAGCAAATCAAACTAAAAACTCACAACTTCAAAGCGTTCAAGCGTCACAAGCATCCAAAGAGTTATGAGGACATAGAGTTTCTGCATGCTAGTAATAAGAAGTTAGAAATACTAAAGAACATATTCTCGTTCTTAAATGTTGAGTGAGAAATAACCACACCATAATGAGAGAACGCGTGTTTGAGAAACGATCAATAAGCATTTCGCCTCGACTTCTGCCTCACCAAAATGGATTTTATGATAATTGCACTCAAAAAGACGGCTTTTTTTTTTTTTTTTTTTTTTTTGGTTCTCACATGTGTGCAGGTAGGAATGAAGAGAGAATTCCTGCGACACGTTGAATGGTGGGAAGGATAACTTCCGAAATATTTTTAAAAACCCACATCTTTTAATATTTTGAAAAACCATTTTTCGACGATCTCTAAGAAAGGAAATCAACCATTATTATCGAGGATGAGATTACTTACTTACCTTCACATCCGATTGCCAATTATGATAACACCACTCTCACGGCATCCAAGAGAAACGTCTTCCGCTCCTCGTCTTTCTTCTTGGTCTTCGTCTTCGGTTTCAACTATTGATGATAAACCCTCTAATTTCATAAATCCTTGACAATTTATAACTCTTTACCTTGAAATCCTTGTCGCTTGAGACTTCCTTATATATTTTCCTTCCCCACGGCTTATTAACAAAACAAATATTTCTCTTGTTTTTCTCTCTCTCTTTTTTTTTTTCTTTTCTTTTCTCTTTTCTTTTCTCTTTTCTTTTTTTTTTTTTTTTTTTTTTTTTTTTTTTTTTTTTTTTTTTTTTTTTTTTTTTTTTTGAAACAAGAGAAATTAAATACAAAATAAACCATGCCGTGGAAGAAGTATTTTACCGCTTAATTCTTCACAACTTGTATCGTCTTGAAATCATAAACTTTCAAAAATTCTCACCTTTTAATTTTCTTCGCTTTCATGAATAAGTCTTCATACTTGAATATAAAATTACCTCATTGTATTGTAAGTCTTCAACATATATGTAAAAATCCGCCCTTTGTATGTTGCTTTACTTGAATATGAAATTTGCTCTTTTTCTTATTCCGTTGCTTGTAAACCTTAAACTTTTCCAACTTTCCTTGTAGATTTTGATGTCGCTCCTTGTTGATGATGAATGTGTTTCTATGGATCCGTTGTTGTCGAGAGAGAGAATGGTGCTAACTGCAAATCGAACTACAAGAAGGAAGCTTTCATCCATGGACGTCACCCTCATGATTGACAAAATTAGCACTCAAGAGATCAAAGAGTAGTGCTTCTATTGGTGGGAGGTTGGGTAGCTCACCATTCTACCGGAATTAACGTACGGTGACACACACTCAAAGAAGCTCTTTAGTAGATGGAAGATTTCTGGTCGGTGCCTCTCATGATATGAATACGGGTAGTCTCCACTAATGATTGATCAGCAACTCTAATAACGCATTTCTCCCTCGCACCAAATTCGCATCATAGGCATGATTAAATCCATTATTTAACACTCAAACAAGCAAGAAATCCGAATGTAGTTCTCTAACATTTCCAAGTTCAATTATGTCGGTCAAAATCTCTATGTAAACATACCTAGAAATATGCTAGTGACTCTAAAATCTTTAAAAGTTGGAGTTTTTATGAAAAACTATTTTTTTTTTTTTTTTTCAAAATTTTTCAATTTTTTTGTAATTTTTTTTTAAAAACATGCTTAACCACTCCCCCACACTTAAACCTTACATTGTCCTCAATGTAATTGAATCCTCCTAGTAAAGTCAAGGTGGGAAATTTTAACATGATAAGAAACAAGAAAAAGAAAAAACAAAAAGCAAAAGGATAAGAAATACAAAACCGATGGGTTGCCTCCCATGAAGCGCTTGTTTTAAAGTCGACGGCCCGGACTTGGCTCTTGTAAGATTCATTCCCCATATACTAACAATCGGAAAATTTGGGGATCCACCCATAATACCTGTTTTTGCAAACAATAACTCCATACAAATATTAGCACAAGAAAACAATAGTGAAATTATCGCTCGATAGAAATTTCCCCCACACTTATTCTCGTCCACACTCGGAAGTGTATAAAGAACATAGGAATCGGGAACTTCCATGTATTCCTCTTGGCAAACCTGCATGGTGTTAGCATCAAGTGTTTCCAATGGTGGGTATTTAGAAACAAAATCATCCAAAAATACTTTCGAAGCACATACATTCAAACCAATAAGAGGTAAAGGAGAAGAATTAATATGCAAAGGGTTAGACAAACCTTGCACAATTTCTTGTATTATAGAATCCTCGTCATCCTTAAAAAATTCAAGTGAATCACTTACCTCTTGTATATCGTGGTCCTCTATTAAACCTTGCAACCATTCTTCGTCGTTTTCTACCTTAACCAAAGTCTCGGCATCATTAAAATCATTCGCAAGTTCAATTGGGTCTTCCACAAAGTCAATGAATGTGGTTTCATCCTCTAGTATCATCTCTTCAACATTCTCATCATCGGAATCGGGCCATTCACTAAAATGATTCTCATCGGTATAGATTGTAAAATCTTCTTGTGCGGGTGTTACTTCGTTTACAACAATAGGTAAGTCACACCCAATCTCCTCCTTTTGAATAGGTGAAGGATCGTTATTATGATCCGGAGTTGGAATAACTTCCTCATTTTCGGAACATTCATACACTTCCGCGGACTCCCATCTTTCCCTAAGAAATTTTTTCCAAGCAATAAATGCATCTTCCTCAAGCTCTTCCTTTTGAATAGGTGATTGATCATTATTAAGATCAAGGCTTGAGTAATCTACACTAGCGTCTTCAAAAGTCTCCAAAGGTTGGTCCTTTTCAACACAATCATCTTCATTTTCGGACTCACCATAATAAGAATCTTCATCGGTTTCATAACCTTTATCCCGACGTCGTTTAAGTTCCATATGAATAGTCCTACTAATTTTCGCGACAAGCTCTTCCGAGTCTCCATCATCTTCCAATTTGTATAATTTACGTGCAAGTTTCCTGACGTTCACACGCTTACCACCGTTGATAGAGTTTCTAGACTGTATCTCCTCTTGTGGAAAAAGTGAAGGAAAAACACGATGAAGAGGAGTATATTCCAAATTCTCTGTCTGCACATTACTAGAAAACAAATTGTTAGATGCATAACTATCCTTCCATCCATGTGATTGTCCACTTACATACCCGTCATAAGGTTGTTGATATGTATGAGAATATCCATAAGGTTCTATAGGAAATTGATCATAGCCAAAAGATTGGTTTTGATTGTATCCTAAGGATGGTTGGAAGTTGTCATAATGTTGAGGTTGAAAACCGTATTGATTGTTGTAATATGCTTGCTCTTGTCCACCGTACATGGAAAACCAGCACTGGAATAAGATTCAAAAACCAAGTTAGATACGGAATAGAATCCAACAAAGCAAGAATAAAGCAAAAGAAAAATAAAAACAACTAAAAATCGCCCGTTGCTCCCTAAGCACGGCGCCAAAAATTTGATGCGTGTCGTAGGTGCAATCAAATTAATTAATACTTTACTACCTAATTAACAAGTAATATAGGGCAGTCAAGGTCGATCCCACGAGGAGCAAGAGATTCTAGTTGTAAAAGTTGTCACAAAAAGGGGGGTGTAAAAAGCAAAAGAAAATAAACAAAACAATTAAAAGATAAAGTTGAAAGCAATAAAAGAGACAAGATCAAGGAATCCTTCTTCGTTACGAAACAATGAATCAAGTTATGTTCTTTTCTACTTGTTATTAGTCACAA
The DNA here is from genome assembly GCA_023531295.1 of Papaver armeniacum. Lineage (NCBI taxonomy): Eukaryota > Viridiplantae > Streptophyta > Magnoliopsida > Ranunculales > Papaveraceae > Papaver > Papaver armeniacum. The sequence continues at coordinate 49,111 of JAJJWW010001001.1, forward strand.
ATTATCACCAACCGTAGGTAAAGCAGCTAGCTCAGTGCTAAACCCCTAAATCCCTTGTATCACCGGACACGGAAGTTCTCGACTACCAGATTCTAATCACCAAGCCACCTAGAATTAGCTCAACCTAGATGTAACTTGGCTCATGCATTAAGTTTTGTGAATTTCTTAGGTTGATATTAGTAGTTAGACTCTTAGCTCAAGGTCCACTTGCTAACGTTGTTTCTACACACAATTGCTCCACGGAATCCCTCGCAAGGTCTCGTGTTTGCTACTTATGTAAAGAGTCAAGAAACGATTACTTATCTCCTAACTTTCACTAGCTTTAGATCAAATTAACAAATCAATTTAGCGTGCACTCCAAACAATCTATCAATCAATCATGAATGTCTTTAAGATCACTCCTATTAGTAAAAACAAACGATAATTATGTGAAAAACTTCAAGATAGAATTTGAAAACAAAAACTTAAATCATATGTTAAGAACTAGGAATTCATCCTCAATCAATTAATTAACTACTCATGTTAAAGAGTTCACACAAAGAATAAGAAAAAGAAAAGAATTGTGTGTGTAGAGATGTGTGTAAAAGATATGTAGAGAGGTGTGTAGAAGTTGTAGAAAACTTCTCTATTTATAGGCTTCAATATTCTCCAAATCTTCTAAGGAATAGAATCCTTTTTCTTTTGCAATTCAATTTCCAAATCCAAACTTTTCTCAACTCTTCCACCTTCTCTTTCCAAATTTGAGTCCAATTCTCCATCCAATTCCTAGCCCAAGTCTTCACACCCATGAGAGAAATCCATAGAAAATTCTGGAATTTTTGGCTCATAGGAAAAGCGGGATTATGGCCGGAATTTGGCGGAAACGTCACCGCGGCCACAGGGAAATTTCTCCGTCGAGAGAATATTCGACGGAATATTCCGTCAGTCCTCCGTTAGGACTACCGGTCAAAGTGGTCAACTGTCAGGTCAATGATTAGTCAAGGGTCAAGGGGAAGGAGAGTCGGACTCGAGTTAGCTTCGACTCAGGTGAGTCGTCTTAATCGTCTCGAGTCCTTCTATGATTTGGATCGGCTCATCGGAATCGCTCTGGATCGGTCATCGCCGGCACCGAGTTGACTCGCCGGTGTAGAAAACCGGCCGAGTTCTGGCTATTTACAGGACTTCCCGGCCGAATTGAGGCCTTAATTTTCTTCACCTGTTAAGAGCCTAACATACATCTAGGTGAAATCACAGCTTCATTCTCTTCTAATAGTGTTAACAGAACACTCTCTTTGTCATTCAATTTTGATGCTTCAAATCATCCATTTCTGATATCAACAATGTGTGACAATTTACTGTTCAATTTCCTTCTCGCCTACTACCAACAACAATTTGCTATCGGCATCACTAACCTTTGTCTCAGCTAACACTGACTTAACAACTGCAGCAGTATCAACAACACACATCGAACCCCACAGCAAACTCAAATCCAAGTGAACCCATTTGAACTTCTTCTACAGCTGCTCCTCTATCTCCTCCAATTTCTTGATTTCTATCATATCAGCAGAATCCAACCCATTTCAAATCGAGAACAACCTCTGACTTCTTGTTCATCTTTTCCTAGCTTCACATCTCGCATCGAACCCATCTGCTCCTCCTTCCCCGAATCGATTGCAAGCATTATCTTCTCCTCTCGCATATGAACAATCTCCCATCATAATCTCTCATGAATCAATCAAACTCTATTCACGGCTATTTCCAGCAGCAGCTCAGAACCCATTCCATTTGTGGGATCGAGCATCACTTTCTTGGTTCACTTCCTCCGATTCAAAGCAATCTTCTTCTTCAACAGCAAAATCTTCATGGTAACAGCATCTCGCCATCCTCTCTTCCATCTGTTGTTGAACCCATCTTCGATTCCTCACAAATTCAACCAGCAAACCCATCTGAGCTTTCTCATCGCCACTGCTAATTTCTAAATCAAGTCGAACCCATATTCGTTCTCAACCTCACAGCGGCATTCTTTAACAACACCAAAACCCATCTCTATGTTCTTCAGTTCATGGCCATCTCCTCAAATCTTGATTCAATCTCTCGGTTCTCAACAACGGAGACCATCGATCTCCTCTCGATTAACAAACAAACCCTAATTCGAACTCGATTCCATTCAATAGCGAAGCGGTGATGTCTCAATATCGACAAATCCCATCACCGAACTCAAACTCAAATTCCTCCTCTCTGAGCTCGATCTCTCTGTTAAATTCCAGAATGAAATGAAAAATGTGAGAGACGAGTTCTCTCGATTAGGGTCTAGTAAGAGATGGCTAACGACACCCCAATGGATAAGTACACCCACTGATAAATGATAAGGGATATCCTAAATGGTAACCCCTTAACCATAGATGGCTTTGTCTAAAGTGCTCTTCAAAAGAGTTGCCCCTTAACTCGGACTGGGCTCCAAATAGTGTTCGCCTGTAAAATGACCTTTTTGCCCTTTTGGCTCAAATTGGGTGATTTCTTCTTCTTTTCATCCGTGTGACTCCAGAGTAGCTACAAAACTCAAAACAAGCGCAAAATACATAATTTACAAGAAAAATAGCAAAGAAAGCATAAACTCTAGATAGTAAATACGGTGTATTCTACACCTATCAGTGAGACACTCAAATCCGATGTAATTCTGACAAGAAATTTGAGTATGATATTTATCGTCTCCTTCATCAGTTCTATGTTCCTTGTGTGAACCTCCTGAACCCGTGCTAATTCGGCCAATCTTGGAATTTCTTCATTGGATGCGCCATTAGGTGTCGTGTTGGGGAAAAAGACATCGCCATTCGCCAGAGTATGAGTGGAATTTGGGATCATGGACTCAGTTCTAAGACCGAACATCTTCTGGAAATTGGAGTTGCAACCGAGAGATTTAATCTCCCACTGTGGTCGCCAATTGTTTATGGGTGAAAACCGTTTCGACTGATTTTGGTAATTTCGGGTGTGTGGATGGGAAACGAATCTAAACCCTAAAAAATACACTGCACGGGAGTACTTTTGATTCGAGAGATCAATCTGTACAATCCTGTCCTAAACCAAGAAATGGCCATTCCAGGCTTGCTTCGGTCACAAAGTGGAGGAGAAGGGTTGGTCTTAGGGAGGGAATCGAAGAGAGTGTTGAGACCAGAATCGTTGATTCTGATGGTATGGTTGTTTATGACTTGTATCTGAAAGTAGAACTTGCTAGCAGTATGGAAAGCTACCAGGTGATTACTAGATACTGTGTTGTTGCCGACCAAAACTTGTTGTTTCGTGGTAAATAGGTAAAACCTATTTATACAAGTGTCGATGGTGGTTTTTAGACAAAGGGTAAAATCGTAAAACCCCGAATAACCTAATGTCGTCGGTGACACATTTATTAGAACATTTAATACATGTAGTCAGTAATTAATAGGGGGTATTTTTTCAAATTAGGGTTACAACGAGCAAAACCCTAATTCACCTCCGTGCCAATGGCAAATCATGCCAGCCACACCTAGCCCAAGCTAGCCGCGCTATGCCAAACGCACTCTGCCTTGGCCCTAGCTATGCTAGTCACACCAAACGCGCCAAAGCATGCCAACCATGCTAGCCGCAACTCCGTGCCAATGGCAAATCATGCCAGCCACACCTAGCCCAAGCTAGCCGCGCCATGCCAAACGCACTATGCCTTGGCCCTAGCTATGCTAGTCACACCAAACGCGCCAAAGCATGCCAACCATGCTAGTCGCACCTCCGTTCCAATGACAAATCATGCCAGCCACAACTAGCCCAAGCTAGCCGCGCCATGCCAAACGCACTCTGCCTTGGCCCTAGCTATGCTAGTCACACCAAACGCGCCAAAGCATGCCAACCATGCTAGCCGCACCTCCGTGCCAATGGCAAATCATGCCAGTCACACCTAGCCCAAGCTAGCCGATCCATGCCAAACGCACTCTGCCTTGGCCCTAGCTATTCTAGTCACACCAAACGCGCCAAAGCATGCCAACCATGCTAGCCGCACCTCTGTGCCAATGGCAAATCATGCCAGCCTCACCTAGCCCAAGCTAGCCGCGCCATGCTAAATGCACTCTGCCTTGGCCCTAGTTACGCTAGTCACACCACGCCAAGCCAAGCACCCTTACCTTGTCCCTAGCCACGCCATGCCAAAATGGCGCCCGCACCTAGGCTTGCAAACCGTGCAACCTTGGCCACGCATGCCATTGGCACATGCCAACACGCATCGCTGGTTGCTTTCCTTACCAGGCCGTGACCCTAATGGCCACGCATGCCATTGGCACATGCCAACACGCATCGCTGGTAGCTTTCCTTACCAGGCCGTGACCCTAATGGCCACGCATGCCATTGGCACATGCCAACATGCATCACTGGTAGCTTTTCTTACCAGGTCGTGACCCTAATGGCCACGCATGCCATTGGCACATGCTAACATGCATCGCTGGCAGCTTTTCTTACCTGGCCGTGACCCTAATAGCCACGCATGCCATTGGCACATGCCAACACGCTCGCTGGTATCTTTCATTACCTAGCCGTGGCCCTAATGGCCGTGCGTGCCATTGACACATGCCAAACACGCACGCTGGTAGCCTAACTTGCAAGCCTTGCAACCTAGGCCAACTTGGCCATACGTGCCATTGGCACATGCCAAAACCCACACTGGTAGCCTAACTTGCAAACCGTGCAACCTACCACCAAGGTATTCCGCACATGCCATTGGCACATGCCACACACGCCACTAGCAGCTCTGGCATTGCCAATTACACTCAACGTGCGACGTACCACCAAGGCATTCTGCACATGCCATTGGCACATGCCACACATGCCACTAGCAGCTCTGGAATTGCCACTTGCACTCAAGGTGCAACCCGCAACAAAGGCATTTCGCACATGCCATTGGCACATGCCACACGCGCCACTACCAGCGCCACTTGCACTCAAGGTGCAACCAACACTCGAGACATCAACACAAACTGGGGGATGCTTTCCAGGGTCTTGGTTTGGCGGTCACAGCATGAAGAGTACACTACGCTCACATTAAGAAAGCTTGAATAGGAATAAAGCGGTCAAATAATTGAGGAAATAATGGTGAAAACGTTTTCACCCATAAACACCATGCGGTTACCACCTCCTCCCATTATTTCACCATTTACTCTCTTTCTTCATGAGGCCAGGGTACCCTTCAATCTCGACTTGTATAAATAGGTCTTACCTATTTCCACCAGACAACAAGTCTCGGTCAGGAGAAAAACACAACACTCTCAGAAAAGGCAACTTTGCAAGCTCTCCAAAAAATCTTTCATCTCTTGCAAGCTTCCGAAGCTTTCACTTTCTGATACAAGTCGAGACACTACTCTCCCAAAATTATTCTGGTCTCAACACCTTTCTTTGCTTCCCTCCCCAAATCAACCCTTCTCCTCCACTTTGTGACCGAAGCAAGTCTGGAACGGCCATTTCTTGGTTTAGGCAAGACTTATACAGATTGATCTCTCGAATCTAGAAAGTGCTCACGTGCAGCACATTTTTTTAGGGTTTAAACCAGTTTCTCACTCACCTACCGAATTTACCAAAATCGGCGGAAACGATTTTTACCCATAAATAATTGGTGACCACAGCGGGAGGATTGATTTATCGGTTACAATACCAACTCCGACTCCTTATTTCGTTTCCCGAACGTCAAATCCCAACATGGTGGGACTCAGGTCCGGAGCGGCTGTCGAGAATACCATCACAAAACACATCCCTGATGTTAGCGTCTCTCCCAATAACGTTGTTGCATCACCTACCGACTACGGTAACATCGAATGCACTCCCTCAAGCGTAACACCGCCAATCACGGGGGCCGGAGCAGCTGCCTCCTCTAGTGTCTCTGCACAACCCTCTAATCACGGCAACGAAAATATCTCTTCGGGTGTCACGCCACCAGTCACCAGGGCCAGAGCCGCCGCTGCGGCCCCTCGTCTAGCATGGCGCCTCCGACCACAATTAAGGTTCCAACTACCCCGCCACGGGATGAGAGACTGGAGGGACCAGAGGAAGTCGTCCTTATGTCACCATCGCTGATTTGATGGAACGACAGGAGATGCTCGCCAGAGCCCAGACAGATATGGTTTAAACGCAGAAGGAGGTACTCGTCTTTCTCAAGACCCTGACAGAGCGACTACCACGTGAGTCGCGTCCTCCAGAGCCGCTTAAGAACGTCTCCAACAACCCTGACGCCAGCACCTCGGTGGAGCACGCCTCCACGGATGAGGAAACTCGCGTTAGAATCCCGTTGGAAAGAAATCAGCCGCCCAACTTCGTCACGCGAGAAGATCTGGAACAACTTCTCTGCAACCGAATCAAGAACGATGAATTGGACGTGCATCATCACCAACCCCCTTACCCGTCCGAAATGCAGAGAATCCCTCTCCCAAGGGGGTACTCTTCTCCTCAATTCACCTGTACGATGGTACAGGAGTGCACATGAGCATGTCTCCCATTTCCTGGAATCCCTAGGTGAACATGAATATAATCACGTTCTTCGTTTAAGGGAATTCTCAAAATCACTTACTGGAAGGGCGTATACATGGTACAACAACATCCCACCGAACATCATTCCCAACTAGAGTAGCATGGTCACTGCGTTTTACAAGAAATACTTCTTCGTGTCTGAACAAGTTACTTTCTCAGACCTCGGAAAAATGTACCAGTGGGATAACGAACATCCGAATGATTTCGTCAAAGGTTCGTGGTTCAAGCACTCATTTGTCATGACCCAAACGTGACCGAGCAACAACTGGTGAACGCGTGCATCAATGGTATGGTTCCTATTTACCGCTCCTTGCTAGAGAACTTGCACTTCCAAACATTCTCTGAACTCCATGAAGCCACCAGATGATCCGCAACAATAGCACTAGCATTACTGGAAAGAGCTAGGCCAACTCGAACCGAAGACACGCGTGAAACTCGCGGGAGTAGACGCCTCATCGGCAAGCAATTTAATGCCGGCTCATCCTCCGTGAACATAGTAAACGAAAGGGGAAAAAGGAAAGCCCCAACTACGAGCCACCAGCCAAAACGTGAAGCGCCGGCGCAACGGGAACCCCCGCCACAAAAGACCGTCACTAAAACTCCCATGCAGCATCATAATACCGAAGGAAATACCCTTGATTTCTCGTTTCCCATCGAGGAGGTGATTGACCTCCTAGAAGCCTGGGTTCAAGATGATGTTATCAGACTTCCACCTCCCAGACGTCCACCTCCCAGACGTCCACCAACTGAGGCTGAGATGGCAAACCCCAAGTACTGCCATTACCACAGGTTCGTTCACCACCCGAACAGCGATTGCAATAGACTAAAGCATATTTTCAAAGAAAGGATAGAAGCGGGAGAACTCCAACTAGGAGACGAAAGAGTGCATCGAGACCCACTCCCAATAATAAACTGCGGGTCCTCTGGGGACTCCGTGCACGAGACTGTACAATCCATGATGCAACATGTATGAGAAATTCTATATCTTTCCAAGGTACAGCGCCAAGATATTTTCGCAGCTCTCAATCGCATTGTATCCGGCAAACGACTTTTTCTCTCCTCGGAAGCCACGCCAGGGGCCCAAGCTTTCCAAACAGGCGGAACCAAAAAGGAGAACTGGGGACTGCTGACCACGTCCCGTTTAAGAGGTAACGAATTTGACGACACGCTCATCGACACGGCCTCTAACCAAAACATCATTACTTTCAAGACACTAAAGGCAGCAGGATTTACAAAACAAGACGCTACCTATTCCCCGTCCGTGATTAAGAACTTGAGAGGAGAAACTTTGAACGCGCATGGCTACATCAACCTAGAGATCAAGATGGGAGACGCTATAACGCATAGCAAATTCCACATTGTGAAAGAACTAGATCAAGACATGATATAGGGACGCTTATGGGTGCTCGACAAAAAAGCGAAATTGGATGTGCACCCTCTGCCGACGTCCATGCCCGAAGGAATTTCCAACAAATCATCCCACTGGTTATCGCATCAACGAACTATTGAAGGAACCCAGACATCCGGAGAGGACCCGTTGGCACTAGCTCATGGTTTTCAAATGCAAGTAAGTCTGACCGAGCAACCTTTTCTGCAACCAGTCTTTCCTTCCCCCATTCCATCATGGGGACTCAGCGCGATCATCGCGCACGAATCTTTGTCAAGAAATGTGAATGGGAAGCTGGACCATTTGAACACTTTGCAAGAAGATTGGAAACTTCTATTGAAACCAACGAAGCCAAGACTCAAACGGTTGCACGACGTCTAAACCCGTTTTCAATCGGAGATGTAGTGGTTAAGGAAAGCTCGTTTCAAGTTGGGAGGATGACACTAAAAATGGCTATTCAAACTGATTCGCCCAATAAAAGAGAAGACGAGCTGTATCTGGTTGCGGATACCCTTTTGGGAGGATATTTCAAGCTCATCAATGCAGACACACCTGAAGGCGTGATAATTCACTCGCGATGGCTCAAGGCCCCCAATCCCTAAAATGCTGTACTTCCCAGTCACTCCCCCTTTTAGTATTTCCTTTAAAAATTCCTCTTAGTAGTTGTACTCCCCCCAATATGAATACACCGTTTGTATTTTTCCCTGGGGATTCCCTTTTCCGTCAAAAAAAAGGCATAAATACATCTCTTTCCAAGCAAATTCTCCAGATATCAGAGAAATACATCAGATAAACCCAGAAAACCATTGCAGAGCCATCATACCACAACCTCTTTTCAAAAAATATATATGAAGCAAAATGTTGACTGATGAAGAAGAAGGTAAAGATGAGTTTACGAAAGAAAAAAAAATATCAGGGGAACTAAGCAGCTAACAGAAATAACAAAAGGGAGGAACTAGCCCTCGAAGGATGGAGCACAAGTCCCCTCGGGCAAGGATATCTTCAAGCACGTCCCCCAGCAATCCCTCGGACAACAAAGGTTTCATTCAACGGTGTTAGCAGTAGCAACCTCAACATCCCATCCCGAAGCAACCACAGCAGCAGCAGTGTCCTCCCCGACGAGCGGGCCAGCATACGCCACCATGACCCCTCCGTATCACCAACGACACCTTTGGCATCAACTTCAAAGGCTATTTCGTTTCCGTCATATGCTCCTTCGAAGGTTTTCTCATTGACACTTCGAAGAAAGTCTTTTGATTCATCCGCATCAAAATCAAGAATAATGGCGCTCTCCTCCAAGAGCCTCACACGTTCGCTTTTCCGTCGCTTCGACCTAGAAACAGTTCGATCCACCCCATACCCGGACCGAGGAAAGGCTTTGCCGCACTGAAACTTCTCAATATGCCAAGACTCTTCCTCGTTCTCTCGCCCCTCCTCCATGCTCACTGAACCCAAGAACGTCCGAACATGCACCTGTTCTTCATGGGGATAGATGGAAGGGAGGTACTTAATGATTTCACTAGCTTCATGAAACAGAGATTCAATCCCAACCAATGCCTCCTCAAGAGAAGAAGATCGATCTCCGCCAATTCTGACGTCCTTCTCCGAAGAGTTAAAGGCGCGGCCATCCCTGGAGGGTCCCATCATACACTACAAAAAAATGGGGAAAATGATCAAGTTCCATCCTATCTATACACATATAAAAAAAGGATAACATGAACAAAGAAGAAGAAGAAAACATACCGGTATGATCTTCTTAGCCCAAATAACCCTAGTCGGGGTGCTTTTGCAAGAGTCAGACCTCGCGCCTTCACTTGGAGAATCTGGCTGTTTAGAGGATGATTCGTCTCTAGGCAAAGAAAGAAACTCAACAAGAAGAACCTTTTCTCAAACGAGGGAGACGGTACAATTGCGTTGGGTATGAATACGGAACCTTAAAAAAGGAAAGGAAGCAATGAGGGACATAACGCTTCCAGATTTTAGCATGGATAATGCCCTGATTGAATCCGCGCGTGAAGGAAGGAAAAATAAGGAAACTTTGCTATCTATATAAATACCTACTCCCTCCTTGTTTACACCGGTCCCATCAAGCTCGCACCAGTTTCCCAATCTCCCAAGACACACCGGTCCCACCAATTGCGCCAACTTCCCAATGACCGCCCAAGTCGCGCCAGCTAGCATGCTCAGCTTCCCCACCTTGCGCCGGTCCCACCAGCTAGCACACTCAATTTCCCAACTCGTGTCAACTTCTCAATGCCGCCCAGCTTCCTGTGTCTCAATGATGTTGACTTTCCAATCGTGCCAGCCTCCCGATTTGTGCAAAACTGCCAGAGGCAAGGATTCCAAATCCTATCTATAAAAAGGTCAGACAAGCCTCCTCAATTCTCTTTACGATTTACTGCTGATTGTTTGTCACCATCTTATGCTTACCTCGCAACAAAGCCCCTGTTCCGAGCTAAGCAGGGGACTTAATGTCGATGGCGGTTTTTAGACAAAGGGTAAAATCGTAAAACCTCGAATAACCTAATGTCACCGGTGACACATTTATTAGAACATTTAATACATGTAGTCAGTAATTAATAGGGGGTATTTTTTCAAATTAGGGTTACAATGAGCAAAACCTTAATTCACCTCCGTGCCAATAGCAAATCATGCCAGCCACACCTAGCCCAAGCTAGCCGCGCCATGCCAAACGCACTCTGCCTTGGCCCTAGCTATGCTAGTCACACCAAACGCGCGCGCCAAAGCATGCCAACCATGCTAGCCGCACCTCCGTGCCAATGGAAAATCATGCCAGCCACACCTAGCCCAAGCTAACCGCGCCATGCCAAACGCACTCTGCCTTGGCCCTATCTATGCTAGTCACACCAGACGCGCCAAAGCATGCCAACCATGCTAGCCGCACCTCCGTGCCAATGGCAAATCATGCCAGCCACACCTAGCCCAAGCTAGACGCGCCATGCCAAACGCACTCTGCCTTGGCCCTAGCTATGCTAGTCACACCAAACGCGCCAAAGCATGCCAACCATACTAGCCGCACCTCCGTGCCAATGGCAAATCATGCCAGCCACACCTAGCCCAAGCTAACCGCGCCATGCCAAACGCACTCTGCCTTGGCCCTAGCTATGCTAGTCACACCAAACGCGCCAAATCATGCCAACCATGCTAGCCGCACTTCCGTGCCAATGGCAAATCATGCCAGCCACACCTAGCCCAAGCTAGCCGCGCCATGCCAAACGCACTCTGCCTTGGCCCTAGCTATGCTAGTCACACCAAATGCGCCAAAACATGCCAACCATGCTAGCCGCACCTCCGTGCCAATGGCAAATCATGCCAGCCACACCTTGCCCAAGCTAGCCGCGCCATGCCAAACGCACTCTGCCTTGGCCCTAGCTATGCTAGTCACACCAAACGCGCTAAAGCATGCCAACCATGCTAGCCGCACCTCCGTGCCAATGAAAAATCATGCCAACCACACCTAGCCCAAGCTAGCCGCGCCATGCCAAACGCACTCTGCCTTGGCCCTAGCTATGCTAGTCACACCAAACGCGCCAAATCATGCCAACCATGCTAGCCGCACCTCCGTGCCAATGGCAAATCATGCCAACCACACCTAGCCCAAGCTAGCCGCACCATGCCAAACGCACTCTGCCTTGGCCCTAGCTATGCTAGTCACACCAAACGCGCCAAAGCATGCCAACCATGCTAGACGCACCTCTGTGCCAATGGCAAATCATGCCAGCCACACCTAGCCCAAGCTAGCCGCGCCATGCCAAACGCACTCTGCCTTGGCCCTAGCTACTCTAGTCACAGCACGCCAAGCCAAGCACCCTTACCTTGGCCCTAGCCACGCCATGCCAAAATGGTGCCCGCACCTAGGCTTGCAAACCGTGCAACCTAGGCCAAATTGGCCACGCATGCCATTGGCACATGCCAACACGCATCGCTGGTAGCTTTCCTAACCAGGCCGTGACCCTAATGGCCACGCATGCCATTGGCACAAGCCAACACGCATCGCCGGTAGCTTTCCTTACCAGGCCGTGACCCCAATGGCCACTCATGTCATTGGCACATGCCAACACGCATCGCTGGTAGCTTTCCTTACTAGGTCGTGACCCTAATGGCCACGCATGCCATTGGCACATGCCAACATGCATCGCTGGTAGCTTTTCTTACCAGGCCATGACCCTAATGGCCACGCATGCCATTAGCACATGCCAACACGCATCGCTGGTAGCTTTTCTTACCAGGCCGTGGCCCTAATGGACGAGCATGCCATTGGCACATTCCAACACGCTCGCTGGTAGCTTTCATTACCTAATCGTGGCCCTAATGGCCGTGCGTGCCATTGACACATGCCAAACACGCATGCTGGTAGCCTAACTTGCAAGCCGTGCAACCTAGGCCAACTTGGCCGTACGTGCCATTGGCACATGCCAAAACCCACGTTGGTAGCCTAACTTGCAAACCGTGCAACCTACCACCAAGGCATTCCGGACATGCTACACACGCCACTAGCAGCTCTGGAATTGCCACTTACACTCAACGTGCAACCTACCACCAAGGCATTCCGCACATGCCACACACGCCACTAGCAGCTCTGGCATTGCCACTTGCACTCAAGGTGCAACCCGCAATAAAGGCATTCCGCACATGCCATTGGCACATGCCATACGCGCCACTAGCAGCGCCACTTGCACTCAAGGTGCAACCAACACTCGAGACATCAACACAAACTGGGGGATGCTTTCCATGGTCTTGGTTTGGCGGTCACAGCATGCAGCATACACTACGCTCACATTAAGAAAGCGTGAATAGGAATAAAGCGGTCAAATAAATGAGGAAATAATGGTGAAAACGTTTTCACCCATAAACACCATGCGGTTACCACCTCCTCCCATTATTTCACCCTTTACTCTCTTCCTTCATGAGGCCAGGGTACGTCTTAATCTCGACTTGTATAAATAGGTCTTACCTATTTCCACCAGACAACAAGTCTCGGTCAGGAGAAAAACACAACACTCTCATAAAAGGAAACTTTTCAAGCTCTCCAAAAAAGCTTTCATCTCTTGCAAGCTTCCGAAGCTTTCACTTTCTGATACAAGTCGAGACACTACTCTCCCAGAATTATTCTGGTCTCAACACCTTTCTTTGCTTCCCTCCCCAAATCAACCCTTCTCCTCCACTTTGTGACCGAAGCAAGTCTGGAACGGCCATTTCTTGGTTTAGGCCGGACTTGTATAGATTGATTTCTCAAATCTAGAAACTGCTCACGTGCAGCACATTTGTTTAGGGTTTAAACCAGTTTCTCACTCACCTACCGAATTTACCAAAATAGGCGGAAACTATTTTTACCCATAAACAACAAGTCATATTGAAACGTACCATGATCTCGTAGGAAATGGAAACGATTGAGTGGTGGAAGAATAGAGTAACATGTAACCTCAGGAATTATGCTTCCATGATGAAGTAAGTGAATTAGTTTACACCGTTACTTTTATCACCACTAATTGTCCCACTTCATGACACTTTCTTATAACGGGCGTATTGCACGCCGCATGCTGTAAACCGCCAGACCAATACCCTGATGAGTATCCCCCAGTTTGTGACATGTTTGATGTTTCGAGTGTTTTCGTGGAAAACGTGTAGCAGGTTTCTATGTGTGGCAAGTCAAAGTCAAGAGACTTGCCATAGGAAAATAGCGTGTGATGCTATTAGTCTAGCCTTGGCCGGCCGCCTAAAACTTACCACAAGTCCATCAGTTTGGTGGCGAACTTGAATGGCTGAGATTGCATCTCATGAAGAAGGGTAGCCGTTGATTTTGGCTACCTTCTGTTGGCGCCTAGTAATGTCACAGTGGCATTGCAGCATGACTGGCATACCTCTTGCATGCCAGTGGCATGGTGGTGTAAGTGGCGCTTGGCTTAGCCATGGCCACTAGTTGGTTGCCTGGAACTTACCGCAAGTCCGTCAGTTCAGTGGCGAACTTGGATGGTTGAGATTGCATCTCATGAGGAAGGGTAGCCGTTGATTATGGCCATATCTTCGTTGTGTAGCAAAGTGGCACCATTAGCATAGTGGCGCCTGGCATAGCCGTGGCAGCTGTTTTGGCATATTGGTGTTAGACCCAAATATGGCTCTGGCAACATTGGCCATATTGCCACATCGATCCCAATGCTCTGGGAAACGTTATTTGGCTTGGTTGGCGTAGAAATTTTTCCCAAATTAGGGTTTGGCATGTTGAAACTCTAATTAGTGCGTGGCCAAGGCTTGGATTTGGTGTCCTGGCCAAAGCTAGGGCTTGGCGGCGTGGCCAAGGCTAGGATTTGGCGTCGTGGCCAAAGTTAGAGCTTGGCGGCGTGGCCAAGGCTAGGTTTTGGCGTCGTGGCCAAAGCTTGAGCTTGTCGGCATGGCCAAGGCTAGGTTTTGGCGTTTTGGCCAAAGCTAGAGCTTGGCGGCATGGCCAAGGCTAGGTTTTGGTGCCGTGTCCAAATTTAGAGCTTGGCGGCGTGGCCAAGGCTAGGTTTTGGCGCCGTGGCCAAAGTTAGGGCTTGGCGGCGTGGCCAAGGCTAGGTTTTGGTGCCATGGCCAAAGTTAGGGCTTGGCGGCATGTTACTGTGGCAGAGTGGCATGTTGGCATGCAGATTAATATGTTGTTGTGGCAGGGCGCGTTTGGCTTGCCAGTTAGTATGATGGCGTGGAAGGGTGCGTTTGGCCTTTAATGTATGGTGGCGGCTTTAAAGCGACTTGATTATTCAAGAAAAGGGGTCGGCCAAACATGAGGCGCGGCCGCACCTCTAGTGCTCGTGGCACATTTAAAGTGACCTAATTGGTCGGTAGGAAGGAGAGGGGCTGGCCAAGCATGGGCGTGGATACACTTCTGGCATGAGTGTGGCGGCTTTAGAGCGACCTGATTGGTCAATGGAAAAAGGGGCCGGCACGTATGGGCCCAGCCACAACTTATGTGCGCGTGGCGAGTTTAAGGAAACCTCATTGGTCGAGGGAAATAGGGCCGGTTTAGGATGGGGCGTGGCCAATGGAAAATGGCACCGGCTGGCCTAAGGCATGGCCATGCCTCCCTTTCTGCTGCACCTATCCTGCGACTCCCTATTTTCTGATTCTGGGCAAGATTTTGCGTCAACTAATCCATGGCGGATTAATTACCTAGTTTGCATAGGCTTAAATTTCGACAAGCAAGGTCTGATATACTGCGCAATGCGCAAAACCCTAACTTTTGCAAGTTAGCCAGGGTAATCGATTGAATTCTATGTGTTGACACAGAGTTCTTTTAAGTTCATTGCCAGAGAGCAGCATGTTTTCTGATTGAATACCTTATGCAAAGATCTTATCCTTGATATTTAGAAATTCGTGCTACTCTGCTGCGAGTGAACACAAATTGTCATGCCATACCAACCTTAAGGGTTCAGCCAGGGAACATAGCATAGAAAGTATTCAAAGAAACTTATATTAAGTGAATATGGGCAAGGCGCCGAAATTTACAGAATATTCGGGATGGTTGCTACATGCGCCATTCTGGATAAATTTCATGTAAATATATTGAACGGATCAATAAATATGCCAATAGAGAGGTTAACACTCATGGATCCATTTCCTTACAGAGTGACGTCACATCAAATGCAAGGTTTTACGATTTTAACCCTAAGCTAAAAACCACCATCAATAACGGGATAACAATCAAATAGACACTTATCTATCTGAAGACAACTGACGTGCGCCGAAGGGAAACGTATCTCGCTCAAGGGACGAGCCAGGCTCTATCCTGGTAATGTACGCTAAAACTCTTCTTGTGAATTTCTTTTACTGTCACCATCTAGTGCATACCCCGTAATAAAGTCACTATTACGTGCTAAGCAGGGGACTTAATGTTGATGGTGGTTTTTAGTTCAGGGTCAAAACTCTAAAATCATGTATTTAATGCGCTATCATTCTGCAAGGGATAAAGCCATTTGAAAAGTGACGAGTGCAAAACCCTCCTCGCTCATTGAGCAATTCAATATATATGAAATTCACTCAGAATGCTGCGCGTAGCAACAATCCCAAAATATTCTGTGAATTCTTTATTCTACTAGCATTGCCCATTAATGCATGACTCGCCTAGTATTTTCCCGTGCTATGTTCCCAGCCGAACTCTCATTATTGACATGACATGACGATCAAAAGTTCACTCTTAGCAGAGCAGCATGAATCTCCCAAAATTTCAGTATTAAGATCCGCATGGAAGTACCCACATAGGCCGCATCACTCTCAGACAAAGAGAATTTTGTATCGACGCACTTTTAAGTTAGCTCGATCGAACACGTTTTCCTTAAAGAAAATCTAGACTGTTAATATCAGTCTCAGAAATGATCACGGCCACACGATTTAACAAGCTTAGGCTACTCCTAGCGAAACTAGGCAATCACCATAGTGACCACCGGCGGGCCCACTAGTGCCCTAGTCGATCGAGTCCTATTTTCCTCATTCACAAGTGCTTCGAAAGCCGACCCAAACATGAGCGTTCGCGCTGTATAAGTAACTCAAATGAGTTGAGACCGACAAAAATGGTCTCAAAATGCATCACATCCGTCCAACTTAGCCAGCCTAGTTGGACGGCGCAGATCGCATCTCGAGCGATCAAAGAGGAGCCAACGTGTTCACTGTTGGCCCAACTCCTCCCTTGGTCGATCGACCTGTCCACGGCGAAACCAGATCGTATCAAATCACTTGCCCAAAGTAGGGTGAACGCGCTGTTTTGGAAGCCCTAAAATTGCGTTTGAGGCAACGCCCTACTGTCGCAAACCGATCACAACCATCCATCTTCGCTGGCCTAGTTGAAAGGCTTAGATTTAATTTCAGGCGGCCCCGAAGATGTCAACATGATCACTGTCGGCCTACCTCTACACGTGACCGACCGACCTAATCGAGCTAACAACCGACACCTCGAATCGCTCTCCCAAAGAGGGATGGCTGCGCGGCCCCCTAAACCCTAAAGTTACGTCAATGGCAGTATGCAACTACCGAAAATCATCTCCGCCGTCCAACTTCGCCAGACGAGTTGACCGGCCTAGATTTAATTTCAGGTGACCAACAAGACGTTGTTGTGATCACCATCCACTCTTCTTTCACGAAGGACAATCGGCCAAGTAACAACTAGCTCATAGGGATCCCAAATGATCGCCCAAAGGTAACTAGTTGTGTTGTTTGCATGTAATTCAGCAGCAGTCATTAACTGCCACAAATCGCCTCAGCCGCTCAACTTGGATAATCGATTTAAGCGGTCCAGATCTAACTTGGATCGACCGATAGGATTTTAGAATGGCTACAGTCGCCACTCTCCTATAGGAACTGATCGGACACTCCTTGGGATGCGTGTGTAGCACCCACCAACTTCCTGAAAGAGGGTAGTCGTGCTCCTTTTAAGACGCTCAATCCATGACTGATTCGATCGAGCTCAAAAATAGCGATGCTTCTAACACATCGATTATTTTCAGCTTCTTATTCGAAAGCGATGCCTTACATACATCGATTATAAGCAATGCTTAATAAATATCGGTTTTACAAATAATTTATTATTTGACCTAAAAGCACTATGTGTTGATTTCAGTGGCAAGTCACGTGACTTGGCCCATTCACTCGAGACATTAAACATGTCACAAACTGGGGGATACATACTAGGGTATTGGTCTGGTGGTTTACAGCGTGTGGCGTGCAACGCGCCCATTACGAGAAAGTGTCAGGAAAGATGGACGGTTAACAGTAATGAGAATAGTGGGCGAACGTGTGATCAGTCTTCCCTCATAACGGAAACACGATGATCACTACCTTCCGCATAAACACAAGTGTTATCAACACAATTATCCATAAACCATTTTCTGATACAAGTCATAAAATGCCACACCTTCATAATTTTGATCTCAAACACCTTCTTCGCTTCCCTCCCTAAGATCAACCCTTCTCCTTCACCTTGTGACCGAATTGAATATGGAACGGCCATTTCTTGGTTTAGGCCAGAGTCTTACAGATTGATCTCTCGAACTCAAAAGTACTCATGTGCAATACATTTGTTTAGGGTTTGAATTCGTTTCTCATCAACACACCCAAATTTACCAAAAACAGCAGAATCAGTTTTTACCCCAAAACACCATCTAGCTTCTTTTTAAGCATGTCGGCAATAGTTTTATTGGTGGCCTCTGCTTGGCCATTACTTTTGGGGTAGATGGGTGTGGATTTGTTCTTTCTGATCTTGAAACAATTAAAGAGAAGATCAATGTTTTTCCCTCGGAGTTGGGACCCATTGTATGATACGATGGCAGCTGGGATACCGAAGCGACATATAATGTTCTCGAAAAGAAATTTAAAAACATCGTAGTCTCTGATGTGCCTAAGGTTCGAGGCCTCTACCCATTTCGTGAAGTAGTTTGTGACAACAATAAGATATTTTCTTTGTCCCGTACCAGCTCGTAGAGGTCCTACGATGTCGACCCCCCACTTGGAAAATGGCCAAGGGCTTAGTACAGATTTTAAATCCATGGAAGGGGAATGCCTTCGCTTGCCAAATTTTTGGCACCTATGCATCGTTGTGCCATTTTTTTTGAATCTTCGTTCATACGAGGCCAAAAGTATCCTTGGAGCTTGGCTTTGTGAGATAAGGTTCTGCCTCCGCCGTGGTTTCCAACGTATCCACGATGTATCTCTTTTAATATCTCCCGTCCCTTATCAAAGGAAAGGCATCTAAGTAAAGGTCTCAGATAAGACTGTCGATACAATACTCACTCCATTATTTGGTAATTTCCTGATCGAGATTTCACCTTGTGTGCTAGTTTTTGGTCACTTGGGAGATCGCCATTAGCTAGGTATTTCATGATTGAAGTTCTCCAATCGTTCTCGGGCGGAGCATCTTGGCTCGTGGCTACATTAAGAAGTTCCATATCTCCTTTAAGGGGTATGGAGGGGAGTAAAACCCTTTCGATATTCACGGTTGTGGCCTATGGATCTGCCGTCATGGAGGCAATAAAAGCTAGAGCATCTGCATGCCTGTTGTTGTTCCTGCATAAGTGTCGGAAAGTGATGTTAGGTATCTGTCTGATATAATGTTTGGCGAGTTGGAGATATCGCTGCAAACATACATCGGAAGCTTGAAATATCCCATCAATTTGCCGTATGACAAGTTGTGAGTCGCTGGTGAGTCTCACTTCATCAATCCCGAGCTCGATTATTACTCGGAGGGCATGTATGACTGCCTTGTACTCGGTTATGTTATCCGTGGAGGGGAATTCTAATATCAGGCTGTAAACAATCCTTCGGCCTGTTGGAGTCGTGAAGACCATTCCGATGCCAGATCCTTCCGAGTTACATGTCCCGTCCACGAAGAGTTCTCATCGCCTTGGATTTTCTGAGCGAAGTAATTCGGGTGGGTCTTTTAGTTCGTCTTCCATCCCTGGGATTTTCTCAATTTCATCGGTATCGTCTAGTGGGAAGTCCGCCAAGAAATCTGCAACGACTTGAGTTTTTATTGCAGTTTGGGGTTGATATTTAACCCCAAATTATTTAATTTGAGCTCCCCATTTGGAGATTCTGCCTGATCCGTCGGCATGGTCTAGTACAGACTCTATTGGAGCCTTTGTAATGACAGTCATAGTGTGTACATGAAAATATGTTCGCAACTTTTGCGTCGCATAGACCAAGGATAGCATGATCTTCTCGATTTTCGAATAGTTCTTCTCTGTAGAGGTCAGAGTTTTGCTTATAAAGTAAATTGGTTTTTCTGCTCCTTCGTCTATGCGAGTGAGTACCGCACTGATCGAAGTGTTAGTCGCTGATAGGTAGATGTAAAGATCTTAGTATAACAGTATAAACCTCAGGGAGTGAAAAAGGCAGTGTACTCTTGATCCTCCTCGGCTAGCGGGATATGATTATATCCCGAGTACCCATCCATTAGTGATAGCAATCTGTATCCGGATGTTTCCTCTACGAACTGGTCGATATTGGGGAGTGGAAAGCTGTCTTTTGGAAATGCTTTATTGAGGTCGCTAAAATCGATGCAAATCCGCACTCCTCCATTTTATTTGGCACGATCACCATGTTTGATATCCATATCGGATACTGCACTTCTCGGATGACACCTGATGCCTCCATCTTTTTTAGCTCGTTGTGAATATCCTCGTGGTATTCTGGTGCCACCTTTCGCATCTTTTGCATCATGGGCTTGTGTTTTAGGTTAAATTTTAAGTGGTGACAGCAAACTTCTGTGTCTATCCCTGGCATGTCTTCCATGCGCCATGAGAAAATATCGGAGTATTATTTTAATACTCGTATTAGTTTTTCTTCTTCCTAATTGTCGAGGAGAGTTCCGATCTTGACAATACCAGGATTTTCGGATGTTCTTATATTCACCTCCTTTGTTGGTTCTGAGGCCGAGAAATTAGACATTAGCTCTCCGACATCGGAGAGGTTCTGTAATTGCTATAAGGGCTGCAAGGGTTTGTCCGAGGTGGGACTTGGTGCATCATTCGAACGCCTTACTTCGTTTGTTATTGCTATGTAGGCGTCAATCTCCTCTTGGTTCTTGGCATTCTTAGCTCTATTTTTCTTCGCCTTTGGAGAATTGACTCTTGCTTCGCCTTTTTTCACATCCATATTGTAACAATATTTTGTCTCACCAGAGTCTCCTATAATTTCAGCAATCACATCAGGCGTGGGGAACCTGAGCCTCTGGTGGTAGGTTCCTTTGATCCCATGGACCCAGGATCGTCCGATAATAGCAGTATAAGGTGAAAGTACATCTACTACGCAGAAAGTAGTTAAAGTTAGGATCTTTCCCACACGAATTTCTAGGGTTATCTCTCCCCTTGGGCTAGTAGATGAGCCGTTAAAACCAAATATGTTATATATAGAAGGTATTAGGCATTCATCTTTTAGTCCCATTTGTTTGAATGTCTTATAGAACAGAATTTCGACAGAGCTTCCACCATCGATTAGTATCTTAGGCATTGCCCATAGTATCTCCTTTGGTTTTCCCTCCTCCTCGTCGAGTTCTGGGAGCGTGATGGCCATTGTGACCACTAGAGGATCGTTGTGATTCCTCCCACCGTCCAACGCTTCAGAGGCTGAAAAGCTAATGAGCAGTTTCATCCACTCCTCCATCGGAGGTTCTTTTTCCACACTGAAGACCTCATCGCCTTCAAAGTTTCTTTTGTGAATCTGCCCAGTGATGTTTCCCTCAGGCGTAGGTGTAGTAATAGCTGAGTGGGATATCGTGTTGCGTCCCAAGTATTGTGCTTCGCGTGGGATTTCCACACGATGTATAGGGGCTCCTGTCGCTTGCGCATGGGCTGGATGTGCGATATACTCTTGGAGTTTTCTATCATCTATTATGTCTTGCACCATCTTTTTCAGATCTGTACATGAGTCTGTTGGATGGCTGTAAAATTGATGAAACTCACAAAAGTCCTTTCTATTCTTAGCATGCTCGGGCTGTTGTCCCCTGTTCCATGGGAAGTTAATCTTGTATTTTCCATCTACCTTCTTGAATATCTCGGAAATGAGAGTGTTTAATTTTATGTATATTGGGTCTACAAATTTCCTTTCTTCTGTTGGGCCTGATCTCGCCCTTTCCATCCTCCACTCCTGGGTTTATCGGATCATGTAGGTTTATTTTGAGATCGCTCAGTACCCCGGGTTTGTGCTTGGGGGTTTTGTGGTTCTACCACGTTTGCCCCTCTACTGTTTCCTCTGACCAGTTTATCATAAGTTCCATCTTGGAGTTCTTCAAGGGCTATGTGGTCATCCTGGATTTCTCTTAATTTTTCTAAGCATGGTGGCATGGTCTCGTACATTCAGACGAATATGGGGTCTGTCTTTCGCAGACTGTTTTTGAAGCCTAAGATCGCATAGGCCTATGGAACCCTACCGATCTCGGCACATAGCTTCCTCCAACGAGTCACGAGAGATCGAAGTTATTCACTTGGTCCTCTAGCTAATTGGAATAACATGTCAATTCCGGGTTTGATTCGGCTATTATAAATTTATGCCTCTAAAAATAGTTCGGACAAATGAGCAAATGACTTGACCAATTCTTTCGGCAAGTTGTTAAACCACATTAGGGATTCGTCTTTTAGACTGGCCAGAAAGAATTTACACATTACGACATCGTATTGGCTCCATTGTGTTAATGTGAAAAGGCGGGGGTCTAACAACCACAACCAATATTTCGTTTGGCAATCTGAATAGACAAACTCCGATATACTTTCAAGAGAATCAACTAGACAGTCAGACTCAATCTAGAGAAAAGTATATCAAAGAGTTTTATATCTCAATTCCTCAATTCAATCTGCAATCAGCCAATAGGAATTTGTGAGCCCGATTGAATAAAATAAATAACTTTAACGGTACCAAGGACCAATGTTCAAGTGTCAATTGATAAGTGCATAATTCATATGATTTTAGTGTCCATCCCATACTTGTTTTAGCTATTATTCTTGCATGTATTCGTATTATTACTATTGTTTTCTCTTATTTGCTTATAATAGGTGAATCATCCAAAAATAAGCTACAAAGTGCTGAAGAAAGCTAGGAAGAGAAGTATTTGTAGTTGCAGGAAATCCTACACTACACCCCTCACTAGAATTTACACAATTAAGTCATTTTAAGATCAATGATTATGATTTCTATTAATTGAATACTTGAATCTTTACAATATGAAATAGAAATGAGTTAAAGAATTACAATCACTGGAACTTTCTCTCTCCTCAAAACTTGCTTAACATTTCAAAAAGAACTCTCCCTTCAACGGACTTACTCAACCCTTTATATAGGGTAGTGTACGAGTGGATGATGACTAAGCCGTCCTTTATTTTCGGGAATGGCTTGCGAAATATCGCAAGCGTACAAGTATGTAATCTCGCGACGCTCTTAAACTTTGCTAAATCTTCACATCTTTCTCGTGTTCTGGCTGTCGTCATTCATTGCGTCATTCATTTTATCTCCCTGCGACTCCCTCGCGATGTTGTCATTTATTAATCTCGCGAATTATTGTAGTTGCGATATTCTGATCCTACATCTTGCCTCTTCTCATGTCTTCTCTGCGAAGGAGAGAATGTCATGAGAACCAACATTTTGAGATCTCGCAATCATTGATTTTCCATCACTCTTCTGCCGACAAGATTCCGTAAATTCAGGAATGACTGTTTACACGTATCTAAAATTTCCCTTTTTACCGGCACATTTAATGTTATCCGGTTACTCTTTTCTCGTCTATTTAAAGGAGGATTCCTTGTGAAAGCATTTCTTTTCTTTTACTTCATCTTCTTCATTGTCTGCAACTTTTTTCTGTGTTTTTCTTCATCATTTTCTTCATCGTTTTCCTGCTACTATTCTTCTGCTATTGTTTCCATGGCATCAAGGTTCGTTAATTTTGCTGAATTTGATCATTTGGCGATTGATCTCTCTTATTGAAGTTGTTTTATCTTGATACTATTCTTCTTCTAACAATTCCGCTGCCATTTTTATTTTAGCAAGAACAAGTCTACCACCAAGTTCACCGTTGTAAACCCTAATGTCTCCATGAGCTCGCAATCGAAACCCACTTCTTCTAAAAGAAAGCCTGCGAGTAACAAGGTATTTAAGAAACACTTATTTTTTAATAACAATATTGTTGCCTCTGTTTCTTATTTAGCTTGTAATTCGCAGGATGACAAAAATGCTGATAAGTCGCCCAAGAAACCTCGCCATTCTAAACCCGTTGCACCTTCTGTCACCTTTCCTACTTTCAAACTTACAACTCCTACTGCGACGTCTTCCCAAGAAATCCCTACTGTTTCTTCCAAAGATAACATTTCTATACCTGAATTTCTCATAGATCAAGTTCCTCATAACAGTCCCATTACAAATGAGTTTATTTCTTCCTCCATTGTTAATGCCTCTACTATTCCTCCAATCATTAACCCTTCCGAGATTTCTTCTTCTCGTGATATTCCTTTAACAAAAGATGATTCATCTCTTCCTTCTTCTATCGCTGTTACTTCCTTTTCTGAGCAAGTCCCTCTTACTAAGGAAAATTTAGAAGGAATAGATGTGGCCTTCAAAGTCTTATCAGATATCGTGAATGATGCTAAGAAGACTTCTGTCGATCCTATCAAGTCTGATGTTTGCGAGATTTTGAGCAAACACCTTGGTCCTGACAGAGTTTCGCAAACATCCTTGGAAAAAGAAATTAGCACTTTGAAGAATGATCTCCAAACAATGACTGCGAAATGTAATACTCTCCATCTTGAGAATCAAAAACTTCAAAATATTTCACTGGATCGCGATAACCTTCGCAAGAAGAATGAAGAACTGAAAGATATACTCTTTCCTCTGTACTGTCCATTTTTTTTTTTTTTTTTTAAGACTCAAGTCCTTGTTCGCCCTTCAAGCTTTAAACCAGAAACGAAAAATGGAGATATATCGGTTGGAATCTCTCTTTGAAGAAGTTCGAGTTGACGAGAGATGCTTGGATGGAGCAATATAACCAATTAGATAATCTTCATACATATTCTGTTGATCATATAAATAATCTTTCTAAAGAAAATGCTGATTTAGCTCAGAAACAAGACTCATTAAGTAATGACTTATCCCGCCTCTCTTATTCTTTGACCAAAGCTAATTTGGAGTTGGAAACTTTATCAGATGAGAATGGAACTCTTTCTCAAGAGAAGCGAACTCTATTAAACAAGATGGCGATTTACTCGCAACAATATGATGTTTGTCAAAAATTATGTAAAGAGCAAGAACAATCTCTTTGTTATTTGAGAAATCAACTTGAAGAAGTTCTTTGAGAAGGATAAATTGATTCGGGTAGAATAACCTTAAGTGTAAAAGCAAACCAATTCAAGGATCAATGTTCTAAACTAGAAAAGTCCAACTCTTCCCTTACAAAAGAAAATGCTTTACTGATTTCCAACGAAAAAAGTTTGCGATCACGTCTGAAAGGTTTAATTGGAGATAATTTTGACAATGCCATGGATCATTTGGAGAATAGTTGTTCAGCTCTAATCCAACATCTTACCTCGCAGAAGGAAGGTAGTCATAGAAGTTGACTGCCTCATCTATTCTTTCTTTATCAAATCTTCATATCTTTTGCTTATATAAATATTTTATTTTTTGTTTTACAGAGTCTGAGAAAAAACTTCACTCTTCCATTACTGCTTTGAAATCTGATTACTCAAGAATTCGCAAAGAGAATGGAATACTCATCTGCTTCTCTTGCCCGTTCATGACAGGCGAGAAAGGAGATTCGACTATATGCGTGACTGTAAAGATATAGAAAGTAAAAATCAGCAGAAAGCACTTCTTCGCCAATTTCATCTTAGAGCCGAAGTTGTTGTGAATAATGTTTTACTATCTAAGTCTCTTGATCCTGTGTCTGTTGAACCTCTGGAAGTAAGTGATGATGAAGTTCCTGATTCTCCTGATAGCGATCTTGATTATATTAGTGGCGAAGAACTCGGGAATGGAGAAACCATCTCCCCTAATAAATCTATCAATGATGATGTTGCGAATAAAACTGCCAATGAAGAAGGATCTGCTGGAAATATATTAGCTAGCGGAAACATAGATGAAGTCGCAGAAGAAAGACCAACATCTCCTTCTTAGTGAAAAAGCTACTATTTGAGAAATGACTTTCTCTTGTAATCTTTATTCTCGTACTTTTGCTCCTTTATGTACTTCAATCATCTTTTTTGATGTATATACTCGTTTGCGTTAGTCTTCTTTCTTTCAACAAGTATTATTTTTGATCTTTAATAATTGCTATTCCATTGTCTTTTATTTATGTTGAAATTCACTGTTGCGACAAAATCGCAGGACGTCTTTACATTTTCATGTAATGACCCATTGATCTTGCCTTATCATTGTTTTTGTGTGGTCTTATTTTGCCTTCCTAGTTAAAGGTCTTATTTTGCCACCCCTCATTTTGCATCAATATGATAGGTCTAAATATTCTTGCGAACATAAAATCCCATGACATTGACGTCTTGCGACAAGATCGCAGTATGTCTTTACATTTTCATGTAATGACCCATTGATCTTGTCTTATCATTTCTTTAGTATTTTTGCCTCTGCAGGATATTTCATTTGCGACAATATGACAGGCCTAAATGTTCTTGCGAATATAAAGCCCCATGACATTGCCGTCTTGTGACACTTATCAGCTCCCTAATGGAGGGTGCCGCCCTTATCCTCTCCCTGGTTGCCCCTTCAAGGAGGCGTACATCGGCCATACAAGACTAGCTCCTCCCATCCGGTCTTAACAACAACCAATTGTTTTCGCAGCCTCTTATCCCTTATACCTATATGGTTTATGGTTACGAGACTGCACCCTAAGTGGAGTTTTCTTCGGGCCGAGTGCAACATATGCCAAGACTTGCCAAGAATGGCCGAGACACTTCAAATGCCCCAGGCACTCTTGGCTCAACCGTGTACCCCGCTGCTGATAGGGTGTAGAATACATCCTATTTACTATCTATTGTTTATGCTTTCTTTGTTATTTTTCTTGTAAATTATGTATTTTACGCTTGTTTTGAGTTTTATAGCTACTTTGGAGTCGCACGGAGGAAAAGAATAAGAAATCACCCAATTTGAGCAAAAGGGCAAAATTGTCATTTCATGGGAGATAACTATTTGGAGCAAAGTCATGGTTAAGGGGCAACTCTTTTGCAAGAGCACTAAAGACAGCTGAAGTTGTGGTTAAGGGGCTACCAATTTGGTTATCCCTTATCAAAATCCACCGACTGCCAATAACCGTCCCAACCTATAACCCTAGAATTCAGAGAAAGGTTTTTCTTTTTCATTTTACTTCTCAATCATCATTCCCCTGAAATAGAAACAGACCGCTATTGGCTGAATCCATTAATGGAAGCTCGAGAGGATTTCCGTCAAATCGAGAAACCAAGAGTTAAAAACAGCGTCTGCTGCTGCTAATAAAATCGAAGGATGAAACTGAAGAATGTAAGAAGTTGGTGGTGCTGCGTAAGGGATCTGTGATGAAATCATGGGGGAAATGGTGGTGGAATCAATGGATTCAAGAGGTGGTTCGAATCACAGAGAAGAAGTCAGGGTTTCGATTGAATAAAGGGTTTCTTTCAGTTCTTCCCCAAAAGTGGAACTAGGGTTTCTGAGACAAATGATTGCTCCGATTAATGGTGGTATTGATTGGCTCAACAGAGAGGAAGAATTGGGTTTTGCTGTGATTCATAGATCGGTGAATTACAGGGAGAGATCGGTGTTATAAGAAGAGCAGATGAGTTCATGGTTGATTGGAGTTCATTATCAGTTGACAGATAGAAGATGAATTAATGTGGGTAAGGGATGGATTGATGGTGGAATTATAGCCAGATTAAACATCACAAAGGGAAGATAAAGGTGGTGGTGATGCCTCTGTTACAGGGTATGAGAGAATGGCTGCTCTGATGGTGTTATGGAATGGCATGAAACTAAGCTGCAGGATGTGGCATTGCAGGGAAGAGCTCAATAGATGAATGTATAGGTTCTTAACAGGAGAAGACCCAAGAAAACTGGCCTGAAATCGGCCTGAGAAATGCTCAACAAACAGAGTAAACTCTGTTGAATTTTCTGCTCTGCCGAGTCGACCCAGTGACTCGTTGAACCTAACTCAGTAACTCAGCTGAGTAAGACCAGTTAGCCGAGTAAGAAGCTGACTCAAAGCTGACTGAGACGCCTCCCTTGACCCGCTGACTAACAGTTTGATTGACGGTTGACTTGTTTGACCGTTAGTCCTAACGGTGGACTGACGGAATATTCCGTCGAATATACCAGTGACCGGCGGTGACTTTTCCGGTCGGATTCCGGCCATAATACCAGCTTTCCGGCGACCAAAATTACAGATTTTTGTGTGGATTCCTCTCATGGGTGTGAAGACTTGGACTTGGAATTGGATGGAGAATTGGGCTCAAACTTGGAAAGAGAAGATGGAAGAGTTGAGAAAAGCTTGGATTTGGAAATTGAATTGCTAAAGGAAAAGGATTCTATTTCTTGGAAGAGTTGGAGAATATTGAAGCCTATAAATAGAGAAGTTTTCTACATCTTTTATACACCTCTCTACACACACAACACTTTTCTTTTCTTATTCTTTGTGTGAACTCCTTAACATGAGTAGCTAATTTTATTATTGATTGAGGATGAATTCCTAGTTCTTAACATATAATTTGAGTTTTGTTTTCAATTCTATCTTGAAGTTTTTCACATGATTATCGTTTGTTTTTACTAATAGGAATGATCTTAATGACATTCATGATTGATTGATAGATTGTTTGGGTGGCCGACTAAATTGATTTGTCGATTTAATCTAAAGCTAGTGAAAGTTAGGAGATAAGTAATCGTTTCTTGACTTTTTACATAAGTAGCAAACACGAGACCTTGCGGAGGGATTCCGTGGAGCAATTGTGTGTGAAAACAACGTTAGCAAGTAGACCTTGATCTAAGAGTCTAACTACTAGTACTAAACCTAAATTCATAGATCTTAATGCATTCAGGGAATTACATCTTGTAAGCGAACCTCAAGGTGGTTCTTTTGAATAGAATCTGATAACTAAGCGGACTTGTTACTCAGTGAAATAAGGGATTTTGGGGCTAGCTAAGCGGACCTGCTATCCTACGGTTGGTGATAATTTGTGACTAATAACAAGTAGAAAAGAACATAACTTGATTCATTGTTTCGTAACGAAGAAGGATTCCTTGATCTTGTCTCTCTTATTGCTTTCAACTTTATCTTTTAATTGCTTTGTTTATTTTCTTTTGCTTTTTACACCCCCCTTTCGTGACAATTTTTACAACTAGAATCTCTTGCTCCTCGTGGGAACGAACTTGACTTCCATTATATTATTTTTAATTGAGTGGAAATATTAATTAATTTGATTGCACCTACGACACGCATCAGCTTCCTTGAGCATACACTGACTCCTTGGAAGAGACCCTCGGTCGTCCAACCAGGGTATAACCTTATATATATAGTTGGAAATCCAAGGTATCTCTCCCGGATAGGCTTTCATGAGGCCCAAATCTCCATGACTCAGGTTCCAGGAGCGGTGTAACCTTTTCACTGAGCTATGTCAAGAGATACCCCCTTATATGACGCATTTTAGGTCTTACATTTGCCTCTTACGAAATATCATTCGCGAACTAGGGTGTACGCCACAAAGGTTTGTCCCATTCACTCACTCATTCATTTTTGTTAATTCATTCAATCATTCATTATTGGTTAATATTTGTCAATTCATTTGCGAGATATTCACATAATCTTTCTTGAGTTCGCAATATCTCTGTCGCGAGAACATTTCATATCATTTCCTTCATTTAACATTTCATAATTTATTCTTTCTTTTCCATCTTCTATGGGTAATATTTCTTGAGATATAATCTATTCCATGGTCTACCCAATCTCTGGCCCACATCTCTCGCCATACGGATCCATTAGTCTCGTATGCCCCTGTTCCAACTATCTCCTTGATGATATAAGGTCCATCCCATTTTTGGCTAACTTGCCACCACTTTCTCATTGATATATTGGTGTTTCTCGCAACACCATATCACCTGGTTGAAACTCGCGTGTTTGACGCGTTTGTTATATTCTCTGGCCAATCTTCGCTGATAATTCTCCATATGTTGTAGTGCTCTTTCTCTATTTTCTTCTAACTCATCCAATTTGACTAAAATGTTACCCGCACTAAGATTTTTCTCCCAAGCTTCTCTCTTTGTTGTTGGAATAATAACTTCTGTCGGAAGTACAACTTCAACACCATAGGTTAGACAAAATGGTGACATCCCCGTAGCCTCTCGCCTTGTTGTATTATAAGCCCATACTGCATTATGCACTTGCTCACACCATGCCTTATTATGCCCTTCTAGTTTTTTCTTCAATATATCAGCGATTGTTTTCTTTGTTGCTTCTGCCTGTCCATTAGCCTGCGGGTATAGAGGAGTTGACTTCCCACATTTTATTTAAAATGCACTAAGCAATAACTCTATATTTTGTCCCTCAAACTGCTTCCCATTGTCAGATACTAACTGTGCTGGAATTCCAAATCTGCATATTATGTTTTCGAATATGAAATTAAAAATATCTTTATCGCGAATATGTTGTACCGCTTTTACTTCTTCCCATTTTGTGAAATAATCTGTCGCGACAATCAAATATCTCCTTTGCCCCGTACCTTGTAAAAATGGTCCTACAATGTCTAATCCCCACTTTCCAAAAGGCCATACACTTGTTGAAGAAGTTAATGGTGCACCTGGTGCATGTATTTTCTTTCCGTGTCTTTGACAATCCTCGCAACGTCTTGATATTTGTTTCGCATCTTCATGCATATATGGCCAATAATAGCCTTGCATTTTCGCCTTATGTGCTAAACATCTTCCGCCACTATGATTGCCAGCATCCCCACTGTGTAGCATTTTCAACACTGCTTCTCCTTCTTTTCGCGTTAAGCAACTGAGCGATGGACCACTAAAGGATCTTCGGTATAATACCCCGTCTCTTAATTCATAATTTGTTGCACGGCTTTTTAATTTATGCATTTCTAATCTGTTTCTTGGCGTTTCTCCTTTCATTAGATAAGCATGAAGTTCTGTCCTCCAATCCTCGCAATGGGATTTTTGTGCTTCATCTTCTATGAGCATTATTTCTGCTTCTTCTTCTTCCTCTTTGTTGATTGATGGTGATTGGAGTGTCTGTATTTTTATGCATCTCGCAGATGGGACTGTCATCATACTCGATATAAAAGCAAAAGCATCTGCGAGTCTATTGTCTTTTCTTGATATATGTCTCCATTTTATTTTTGGTATCTTCGCTGACAATTCGTCGACAAGCTTTTTGTACCTTTTCAAGGATGCTTCATTTGTAGTATATTCTTCTTTTATCTGACGAATAGCTAACTGTGAATCACGGGTAATTCTTACGTTCTCCAACTTCATTTCTATTGCAAATCGCAAAGCATGTATTATAGCTTCATACTCTGTTTCATTGTTAGTAGATGCAAACTCCAATCTAAAAGAAAATGCCATTTTATTGCCTTCTGGCGAGATTATTATGATCCCAATTCCGTTACCTTCTCCATTTGATGATCCATCTACCAGTATTTCCCATCTATTTGGCTCTGTCAATAAATCCCTTAGATTTCCATGTTCTTCTTCTATATCCATCATTTCTTCCACTGCCTCGTCTTCTTCTAATGGAAATTCTGCTAAAAAGTCTGCTATAACTTGCGATTTTGGTGAGGATAACACTTCATACTTGAGTTTGCAATGACTTACTTGAGCATTCCACCTTTCAACCCTTCCTGATCTTTTTGAATTTTTCATCACTGACTCAATTGGTACTTTTGTCATTATCTTTACTGTGTGTGCTTCAAAATAGATGCGAAGTTTAAACGTTGCGTAAACTAATGCCAAAATTAATTTTTCAATTTTTGAATAATTTTTCTCGGCTGCATTGAATGTTTTGCTGATGTAATAGATTGGTTTCTCCACCCCTGCGTCCATTCGCAATAATACCGCGCTTAGTGCATGCGAGGTTGTCGCGAGGTAAATTAGTAATTCCTCCCCGTCTTCTGCTTTTTGTAATATTGATATATCCATTAAATGTTCTTTTATTCCTTGCAACGCCTTTTCACACTCATCCGTCCACCTAAATTTCGTTCCCTTTTTAAGTATGTTGAAAAAATGTTTGCACTTATCAGATGATCTCGAGATGAATCTTCCTAGCGAAGCTAATACTCCATTTAACTTTTGCACATCTTTCTTCATTCTTTGGCGTTGGCATGTCTCGAATTGCTTGTACCTTCTCCGGATCAACTTGTATTCCCTCTTTTGATACAATGTATCCTAAATTTTTTCCAGATGCCACTCCAAAAGTACATTTTTATGGATTTACTTTGATGTTGAAATGTCTCATTTGTTCAAAAATTTCCTTCAAATCTCGCACATGATCTTTTTCCTTTTTGCTTTTTATTAACATATCATCCACGTATACCTCTAGTATTTTATGTATCCATTGTTCGAACACTTTCTCCACCATCCTTTGATACGTTGCACCAGCATTTCGCAGACCGAATGGCATTTTTGTGTAACAGTATAATCCTCTTGGAGCGAAAAAGGCGGTATGTTCTTGGTCTTCTTAAGCGAGAGGAATTTGATTGTATCCCTTATATCCATCAAGAGAGGATATCCTTTCATTTCCTGCTGCTGATTCAACCATCTGCGGAATATCTGGCAAGGGAAAACTATCTTTTAGACAAGCTTTGTTTAGATCGGTGAAATCTATGCAAATTCTTATTCCTTTTTTCTTCTTAGGAACTACGACCATATTCGCTATCCATTCGGGGTACTTTGCTTGTCTAATAATGCCAGCATCAAGCATCTTCTGCAATTCTTCTTCTATTTGAGGATGATATGTTGTTGCGATTTTTCTAATTCTTTGTTTAAATGGTCTGGCATTTTTATCGATCTCTAATTTATGACATGCCACGGATGGATCTATTCCTGGCATTTAATCCATATCCCATGCGAAGATATCTTTATAATCTCGCAACAAATCAACGGTTTTTCTTTCTTCATCTGCCTCCATTTTAGTCCCAATTTTTAACATCTTGGGTTCTTCTTCAGTTCCGATATTCACTTCCTTTGTTGGTTCTGCCGCAATGTAGCTAGCCTTCGGTTCTCCCATGGGCGTCGGTCCTTTTATTTCCTTTGCGAGATCATTTTCTTCACCACATAGTCCTCTTCCTTCTTCCGCTCTTACCATGTATGTTCTAAACTCTTCTTCCTTTTTTGCTTCTTTTGCCATCTTCTTGCGATCTTTTCGCCTCTTCACTTGTTCTTCATAATGTTTTACTTCGATTCGATGATACATTCTTCCTTCATCGGTATCTCCTCTGATTTCGCCAATTCCACTCGGCATAGGGAATCTGACACATTGATGAAATGTTGATGCTACATCTTTTATTGCGTGTACCCATGGCCTTCCCAATAACATGTTATATGGTGATTCCATATCTACTACACATAACGTCACATTTGTTTCGATCTCTCCCAACAATATTCGTATTTTTATTTCCCCTTTAATTTTTGTTACTGACTTGCCGAAACCATAGACATGACATGTTGCGGAAGTCATTTCTTCATCTTCGTACCCCAATTTTTTATATGCATGATAAAACATTATATTCACTGAACTCCCCGTATCCACTAGAGTTCTATTTATTGCCCATTCTTCCATTGTTTTTGTTAATTTTCCTTCTTCTTTGCTAGCATTTATCGTAATCACTAGTGGAGATGTGTGATTTAAATTCTCTCCTGACATCTCTGTTCTTTGTGAATATAATTTCTCTTTTTCCCACTCTTTCAAGGGTAACACCTTCTCTGCTGTTATAATTTTCTTTCCTTCAAAATCTCTTTTATGTATTCTCCCTTTGATATTTTCATGAAATTTATTAACCATTGATTTTGAAATCATATTACATTCCAATTCTTCATTTCCCTTCCTGATTTTAATTTTCTTCAATTTATCCATCATACTCTTGATTTTTACCGCTTTAGTGACAATATCCAATCTCTTATCTTCAATCACTCCCTGTTTCTAGCGCCATTATATAGTTGCAGGAAATCCTACACTACACCCCTCACTAGAATTTACACAATTAAGTCATTTTAAGATCAATGATTATGATTTCTATTAATTGAATACTTGAATCTTTACAATATGAAATAGAAATGAGTTAAAGAATTACAATCACTCTGGAACTTTCTCTCTCCTCAAAACTTGCTTAACATTTCAAAAAGAACTCTCCCTTCAACAGACTTACTCAACCCTTTATATAGGGTAGTGTACAGTGGATGACAGCTAAGCCGTCCTTTATTTTCGGGAATGGCTTGCGAAATATGGCAAGCGTACAAGTATGTAATCTCGCGACGCTCTTAAACTTTGCTAAATCTTCACATCTTTCTCGTGTTCTTACTGTCGTCATTCATTGCGTCATTCATTTTATCTCCCTGCGACTCCCTCGCGATGTCGTCATTTATTAATCTCGCGAATTATTGTAGTTGCGATATTCTGATCCTACAGTATTCCAAGTATCCAGGTGCCCAAGTCCAAGAGAAGTGGAAGAAGTGCGACAAAAAGGAGCAAAGATGCTCAAAATCAAGAGACGGGCCAAAGATTGATCTTAACTCATTCAAATTAATGATTTCTCATCACCATCTTGAAGAGAATCGAAATAGGAAAAGAATGCAAAAAGAATGAGGTCATTCCGAGTTCAGACGAAGAAGTTGTGGGCAAAACAAGCTCTTGATCGAATACTGAAGACGTGTGAAGTATGCGTACACATACTTTTAGTTTCGTGAATTTCTGCTGGATTTTGAGGTACGCGCACGGGTACACATACTTTTGGTTGGCCAAAACTCACGGTAGGGTCTTTATTTCATAGTTTCGGGTCGGGTTCTTGAACCGAACTAGATACTTGATATCCAAGCAATGTAAACCAATAAAAATAGGTATTAGGCCTTTCACATATTATCGAACATATCTCATATCACAAGTTCTACATCAAAAACCTAGGGTTTACCCCTTTAGGGGGATATACTTACATGAAATTTATCCAGACTGGCGAATCCCAGATGTTCTGTAAATTTCGGCGCCTCGCGTATATTCACTTAATATAAGTTCCCCTGAATGCCTTCTATGTTATGTTCTTCAGCTGAACCCTTAATGTTGATATGGCATGACGATTTGTGTTCACTCGCAGCAGAGTAGCACGAATATCTAAGTATCAAGGATAAGAAGGTCTTTGCATAAGGTATTCGAATCAGAAAAGCATGCTGCTCTCTGACAATGAACTTAAAAGAACTCTGTGTCAACACATAGAACTCAATCAATCGTCTTGACTAACTTACAGAAGTTAGGGTTTCGCGCCTCGCGCAATGTACCAGACCTTGCTTGTCAGAATTAAGCCTAAGTAATTAATCCGCCATGGATTAGCAGGTGCAGAACCTCGCCCAGAATAAGAAAACAGGGAGTCGCAGCAGCAAAGAGAGGCGTGGATATGCCTTAGGCCAGCTAGCGCCATTAGCCACGCCCCAACCATATTTCTCTCGACCAATCAGGTCGCTTTAAACTCGCCACACGTACACAAGTTTTGGATAGGCCCATGCTTGCCGGCCCCACTTCTAATCGACCAATCAGAACGCGCCAAAGCCGCCACACTCTCACCAGAAGTGTGGTCGCGCCTTGTGTTTGTCCGACCCCATTTTGTGGCCAATCAAGTTGCTCTAAACTTGCCACCATACATTAAAGGCCAAACACACCCTGTCGCACCACCTTGCTAAACTGACAAGCCAAACACGCCCTAACACAACAACATATTGGTCGGCATGCCAACATGACACACTACTGCGGTATGCCAACATGCCACTCTACCACGGCAACTTCGCAACATGCTACCTCGCAAACATGCCACCTCGCAAACATGCCACTTCGGGGCAACCTGCTATAAATAGCCACCCTCAGCAATTCCTACTCCTATGGACGTTTCCACACTATGGCCTTGCCATAGTTCCTTTGGCATAGCCATGACGCCGTTTGCACAAAAGTAGCGTCATGCCGCAGCCGCATGCCACGTGCACTAATTATGGTTTCGACATGCCAAACCCTAATTCGGGCAAATTGCTACCAAAGCCAAATAGTGTTCCCCGGAGCAATGGGATTGGCGTGGCAGCAAGGCCAATGTTTCCACGCCACATGTGGGTCCAACTCCACGACGCCAAAACCAAGCCTTGGCCACGCCAAGCCCTAATTCTTCCACGGCGAATTCTTCCACGGCACCTTAGCCACGCCAAGCCCTAATTCTTCCACGGCGAATTCTTCCACGGTACCTTAGCCACGCCAATCCCTAATTCTTCCACGACGAATTCTTCCACGGTGCCAAACCCTAACTTTGACCACGGAGCCAATTTTTAGCTTTGGCCATACCGCAACATCACCGGCATACCGCTATGCCACGGATACGCCATTAGAATGCCGCTATGCCATGGCTAGGCCACTGGCATGCCATTAGCATGTGGCTGACGCCACTTCGCTATACAACAAGATGATGGCCATAATCAATGGCCATCCTTCTTCATGAGATGCAATCTCAGCCATACAAGTTCGCCACCGAACTGATGGACTTGTGGCAACTCTTAGGCGACCAACCGCCTAAACCCAGCGAGCATGGCTATACCAGGCGCCACTTGCACCATCGTGCCACTAGCATGCACAAGTCATGTCGCAATGCCACTGCGCCATTGTCAGACGCCAACACAAGGTAGCCACAATCAACGGCTACCCTTATTCATAAGATGCGATCTCGTCCATCGAAGTTCGCCACCAAACCGGTAAGCTCGCGACAAGTTTTAGGCGACTAGCCAAAACGAGCCTAACATCACATGCTATTTACCTGCGGCAAGCCTCCCGATTTTAACTTGCCACACGTACCAAAGTGCTACATGTTTTCCACGAAGACACTCGAGACATCAAAATATGTCATAAACTGGGGGATGCTCATCAGGGTATTTGTAACACCCAGTGTTTTTAGCATGGTGCATGTTAAAGGATGCGCCATGGCATGAGATGAAGTTTCATCCAACGCTTCTGTTGCATAGGAAAAGGGACATTGGCCCTTGGCCAATGCGTTGAAAATGTTCAGCCAACATGGCTGGATGTCGGGTTGGCAGTGACAGCCAACATGGCTGGACATAAGGTTGGCAACGACCATGAATAGTGAAGCAAGCATGTCAATATGCTCCCCTTTCCATACTTGTAGAAATTCCATTAAGACATATATATGTAGGGGTACTTGGTTAAGGTGCATATACGGACCATGCACCGAGTAAGATAGCTTTGGCAATATACAGCCATTACTGCCCTTCACGGGACCTGGCTCAGGAAATGTTCAGCCGTCATGGCCGGACATTAGAACTGACATGTGAGCCAGAATTGAATGTACAGCCATCACGGCCGTACATCGCTGTTGGCCAGGGTGGTGAAGTGCAGCCATCACGGCCTGAGGAGTTGATGAATGATTTTGGTCCCCCAATTTAAGTTGTAAACATGTCAAATTTACATATATAGGGAGGGGTAGTTGGTTGAAGGTACATATGCGGACCATGAACCAAGTAAGCTTCATAGCTTAGTCGGAAGAGCATAAATGATGCCTAAGTCTCATTTATAGCTGCGAATCCTAATCAATGGAGTGTGTTAATCATGGACATCATTATGCCATTCCGCATAGCAAGTATTCATCACTTGGATTCGTTTTGACGGAACGACCTATTCGGACTAGGCCATTACCATTATTGCTTGGCCACGACCATGCAAACGAGTTGGATTAAGTTTTTGTCCCTTCGTGGATGAACTACGGTCTGTGCTTGATCCCTTTAGAGTAGGGAAGGGTACGTAGACACCCGCAATGGGTTACAACATTGACGGTCCAGCACGTTGGCCCCTCATATCATCTAAGCTCGGTAGCTCGATGCAAGAGATAATTGTGGCCAGACTTGATAAGGCAAGTTGCATGCCAGCCAGTGGATGTTCATACTTCCTATCAAGTCGTTCAACGTAGGCATGTACTAATGGCGCATTGGGCATGGCCTTAGAAGTAAGCTACATCGATATGCAAGTTAGCGCAGCTTGCATAAGCCTTAGGAGGTGCGACAGTTGCTCAGCTAGATAGGAAATTCAGTGATGAATTCCCTACGTTGAGGCAATGCATGTAGGGTGCATTGGCCATAACCTTTAAGGCTTTATACCCTTGTTCTGTGGTAAGTGTGTAACGGTGTCCATCGAGGAACCACTCACTGATGAGTCCATTACGCACAGTCCCTAGTGTTATCTCGGAACTTGATCTGATACCAACTATGACGGACCGGAAAATTACGCCTTTGATGCGTTGCCCCGTTGGCCGTAACTTCCCCGATGCGCCATGATGAAGCTACGATCCGGGCATTAAATCTAGGCAAATGCATGCACATTTGTCCACGCAGGCATGCTCGACGAGCATGATGCGGCAAACTTAGCTTCAAAAACTTAGCTTGAAGAAGTCATCATCCTCAAAAATTCCCTAAAAAGAAATACAAAAAGAAATGCATAAAAAGGAAAAAGAAAATATTGTACAAAAAATAAATAAATAAATAAACCTAAAAATTAATCTAAAAACAAATCCGCGTCGGCGGCGCCAAAATTAATGAGATTTTTTTTAATTTGTTTGTTGTAGTAAATAGGTTGTCGTTCACTCGGACGTTGTTGAGATTAAATTTAAAGGTTTAACGAAAATAATAAAAGAGAGAGCTACTGGGTCTAGGATTCCACCAAATTCATATCAATAGGTTCAATTATTTATTCTTCAACAATTATAGCTCAATAAATAAAACAACACCGACTCTTATTTTTTCCAAGGTAGATTCTCCAAACATTAGTTATAAATCGTAAGCATGGGACATCAAACATCTAAGCAAGCATGACCCATCTAATAAAATGATAACTAATTTTTTCAAATCATAAAACAATTTAAAATAAATGCAAAAGTCATAAAAAAAATAAAATAAATTCACCCATGTATAAAGTTCGGCTTTCCCCGTCGACCCAGTGTAGGGTTTAGCTCCTCATGATAATACCAGAGACGATCATATGATTAAATAATTTTATTTGATTAATCACCATTGGAGTTCTCACAATAACCGTATAATCCTTTTTCTAAAATAATATCAATCAAAAACAGTAGAAAATAGGATTGAAAATATTAAACTCCAAATGAAATAATGTTCTTGGCTCCGGACTACCAGCCTCTCCGTATCTCGTACATCGACCACAAATATATAAGAACTAGAAGACTCAAGAGTTGGTAATTTATTTTCTGCCTCACGTCACAAACATGTCTCAAGCCAATAAGCATGTGCCACGTCGCCCCTTCCAGCACCACTTTACCCAAAAATGATGTGCTCTTTCCTTATTTAATCATACCTCCCTTTTAATTGTATACGTATGAGATCATTTTGCAATTCCTAACTAGGTAACAATGATTTGTCCTTGCATGTGTACGGTCCCATCTTGATTCCAACATGTGAATGAAAATATACTCTTTCCATATTTGTGGAAGTAGCTAAGGTAAGTGCGAATATTCTTTTCAAATCTAATCCCTTATTGTTTCCATGTTAACTCAGCCTCTTTACACCGTGTGCACTGTGCACCAACACTGTATACCAAATCCTTCCCATAATGCATGTCATTTACAATTGTAATATCTTACTGATTTTTATTATCCTCTCCATTAAAGACAAAATCAGTAGGGACCATTAATCTTCTTTCTCTTAACTTGGTTGGTAAAATTAGCTAGCTGCACACCATAATGCCCGGTCCATTTCTCCGAGTTATTTAGAACCAATCAAGCCGGCTAGGTCCATTATGTGGGTGCCTATATCCAAAACAGTGGTTCCTTTATAAGTTCTCTTGGGTTCCAATAACCACTTTTCGAGCAACTTTCTCCACAAGAGCTTATTTCCCTGAAAAGACTTAAAACAAGATTATTAGTGATAAAATGAGTCCCAACTAATGTATTTAT
Source organism: Papaver armeniacum (assembly GCA_023531295.1). Lineage (NCBI taxonomy): Eukaryota > Viridiplantae > Streptophyta > Magnoliopsida > Ranunculales > Papaveraceae > Papaver > Papaver armeniacum. The sequence continues at coordinate 88,651 of JAJJWW010001001.1, forward strand.
GGGTGAAAATGTGTTGCACTTTCGTGCTTATCAAATTCCCCCACGATTACATTTTGCTAGTCATCGAGCAAAACAGAAGAAGACCCGCTACACTGCTGGTCATATAATAAGAAAGAGTTAGACCCGCTACACAGCTGGTCATGACAAATCCCATACACAAGACACACAATTTTTTTTTTTTTTTTTTTTAGAGACCCGCTACACATCTGGTCATAAAAAGGAAATACATAGACCCGCTACACAGCTGGTCATAAGCTTAACAACTATAATAAAATTTTTTTTTTAGACCCGATACACAGCTGGTCATAATATTTATATTTTTATTATCTTTTTAGACCCGCTCAAGAGCTGGTCACAGTACACAAGAAAATTCCTGAAAAAATTAAAAGAAGAAGTTAATACCCACTCCCCCACACTTAAATATTACATTGTCCTCAATGTAATTGAGTCATCCAACGTAAAAATTAAGATGGGAAATTCAAAAATAAACAAAAATAAATTAATTAATAATTATACCTACTGGAATATACAAAAACGGATCCCCATAAACTAATAACCTGAAAACTTGGGGATCGACCCAAAATACAATATTTACAAACGACAGCTTCACACTTATGTCATGAAAACGCGGGGACGCTGAAACTATCAAAAACCAAGATTTACCCCTAAACCAAGTTTTTACTGCACATGGAAGTGCGTAAAGAACAAAATATGGGGATTCTATTGAGACTGAGAAATTTTCAACTGGCTCATGCACGGTATTAGAAATAGGCAAATCCTCTGGGTACTTAGATGCAAAGTAATCCAACAACACTTTAGAAGCACACAATTCTAACCCTAAATTAGGCAACTTTTGGAAGTCTAGTGGTCTAGAAACAACCTCTAAGTCGGGTGAATGATCTTGTGAGGTAGATTCATCTATGGAATTAGGCGAATCATCCACACAATCATCCACATGGTCATCTATACGTTCTGTTTGGAACAGAGAGTCACTATAAGACTGATCATCATCATCATCATTATTAAATAATCTTTGGCATTCTAGAATTCTCAATCTTTCCAAACTAGGCGGTGTGTGTTTGTAATACTTCTCATATATAGTTTGATGTGATTCTTCACTTACCTCATGTGGAGCAGAAACTCCATACCATTGCCTACGCATATATTCAGCAAGCGTCATCTCAGATGAGGTTTCCTGATAATTTGACTTTCTACGCTTATATTCCGCCAGCGTCATCGTAGGTGACGTCTCCTCAGAAGAAGTCATCATCCTCAAAAATTCCCTGAAAAGAAATACAAAAAGAAATGCATAAAAAGGAAAAAGAAAATACTGTACAAAAAATAAATAAATAAATAAACCTAAAAATTAATCTAAAAACAAATCCGCGTCGGCGGCGCCAAAATTAATGAGATTTTTTTTAATTTGTTTGTTGTAGTAAATAGGTTGTCGTTCACTCGGACGTTGTTGAGATTAAATTTAAAGGTTTAACGAAAATAATAAAAGAGAGAGCTACTGGGTCTAGGATTCCACCAAATTCATATCAATAGGTTCAATTATTTATTCGTCAACAATTATAGCTCAATAAATAAAACAACACCGACTCTTATTTTTGCCAAGGTAGATTCTCCAAACATTAGTTATAAATCGTAAGCATGGGACATCAAACATCTAAGCAAGCATGACCCATCTAATAAAATGATAACTAATTTTTTCAAATCATAAAACAATTTAAAATAAATGCAAAAGTCATAAAAAGAATAAAATAAATTCACCCATGTATAAAGTTCGGCTTTCCCCGTCGACCCAGTGTAGGGTTTAGCTCCTCATGATAATACCAGAGACGATCATATGATTAAATAATTTTATTTGATTAATCACCATTGGAGTTCTCACAATAACCGTATAATCCTTTTTCTAAAATAATATCAACCAAAAACAGTAGAAAATAGGATTGAAAATATTAAACTCCAAATGAAATAATGTTCTTAGCTCCGGACTACCAGCCTCTCCGTATCTCGTCTGTCGACCACAAATATATAAGAACTAGAAGACTCAAGAGTTGGTAATTTATTTTCTGCCTCACGTCACAAACATGTCTCAAGCCAATAAGCATGTGCCACGTCGCCCCTTCCAGCACCACTTTACCCAAAAATGATGTGCTCTTTCCTTATTTAATCATACCTCCCTTTTAATTGTATACGTATGAGATCATTTTACAATTCCTAACTAGGTAACAATGATTTGTCCTTGTACGGTCCCATCTTGATTCCAACATGTGAATGAAAATATACTCTTTCCATATTTGTGGAAGTAGCTAAGGTAAGTGCGAATATTCTTTTCAAATCTAATCCCTTATTGTTTCCATGTTAACTCAGCCTCTTTACACCGTGTGCATTGTGCACCAACACTGTATACCAAATCCTTCCCATAATGCATGTCATTTACAATTGTAATATCTTACTGATTTTTATTATCCTCTCCATTAAAGACAAAATCAGTAGGGACCATTAATCTTCTTTCTCTTAACTTGGTTGGTAAAATTAGCTAGCTGCACACCATAATGCCCGGTCCATTTCTCCGAGTTATTTAGAACCAATCAAGCCGGCTAGGTCCATTATGTGGGTGCCTATATCCAAAACAGTGGTTCCTTTATAAGTTCTCTTGGGTTCCAATAACCACTTTTCGAGCAACTTTCTCCACAAGAGCTTATTTCCCTGAAAAAGACTTAAAACAAGATTATTAGTGATAAAATGAGTCCCAACTAATGTATTTATGGGTGAAAATGTGTTGCACTTTCGTGCTTATCAAATTCCCCCACGCTTACATTTTGCTAGTCATCGAGCAAAACAGAAGAAGACCCGCTACACTGCTGGTCATATAATAAGAAAGAGTTAGACCCGCTACACAGCTGGTCATGACAAATGCCATACACAAGACACACAATTTTTTTTTTTTTTATTTAGAGACCCGCTACACAGCTGGTCATAAAAAGGAAATACATAGACCCGCTACACAGCTGGTCATAAGCTTAACAACTATAATAATTTTTTTTTTTTTTTAGACCCGGTACACAGCTGGTCATAATATTTATATTTTTATTATCTTTTTAGACCCGCTCAAGAGCTGGTCACAGTACACAAGAAAATTCCTGAAAAAATTAAAAGAAAAAGTTAATACCCACTCCCCCACACTTAAATATTACATTGTCCTCAATGTAATTGAGTCATCCAACGTAAAAATTAAGATGGGAAATTCAAAAATAAACAAAAATAAATTAATTAATAATTATACCTACTGGAATATACAAAAACGGATCCCCATAAACTAATAACCTGAAAACTTTGGGATCGACCCAAAATACAATATTTACAAACGATGACTTCACACTTATGTCATGAAAACGGGGATGCTGAAACTATCAAAAACCAATATTTACCCCTAAACCAAGTTTTTACTGCACATGGAAGTGCGTAAAGAACAAAATATGGGGATTCTATTGAGACTGAGAAATTTTCAACTGGCTCATGCACGGTATTAGAAATAGGCAAATCCTCTGGGTACTTAGATGCAAAGTAATCCAACAACACTTTAGAAGCACACAATTCTAACCCTAAATTAGGCAACTTTTGGAAGTCTAGTGGTCTAGAAACAACCTCTAAGTCGGGTGAATGATCTTGTGAGGTAGATTCATCTATGGAATTAGGCGAATCATCCACACAATCATCCACGGAGGTCATCTATACGTTCTGTTTGGAACAGAGAGTCACTATAAGACTGATCATCATCATCATCATTATTAAATAATCTTTGGCATTCTAGAATTCTCAATCTTTGTTCCAAACTAGGCGGTGTGTGTTTGTAATACTTCTCATATATAGTTTGATGTGATTCTTCACTTACCTCATGTGGAGCAGAAACTCCATACCATTGCCTACGCATATATTCGGCAAGCGTCATCTCGGATGAGGTTTCGATAATTTGACTTTCTACGCTTATATTCCGTCAGCGTCATCGTAGGTGACGTCTCCTCGAAAGAAGTCATCATCCTCAAAATTCCACGAAAAGAAATACAAAAACAAATGCATAAAAGGAAAAAGAAAATACTGTACAAAAAATAAATAAATAAATAAACCTAAAAATTAATCTAAAAACAAATCCGCGTCGGCGGCGCCAAAATTAATGAGATTTTTTTTAATTTGTTTGTTGTAGTAAATAGGTTGTCGTTCACTCGGACGTTGTTGAGATTAAATTTAAAGGTTTAACGAAAATAATAAAAGAGAGAGCTACTGGGTCTAGGATTCCACCAAATTCATATCAATAGGTTCAATTATTTATTCTTCAACAATTATAGCTCAATAAATAAAACAACACCGACTCTTATTTGTCAAGGTAGATTCTCCAAACATTAGTTATAAATCGTAAGCATGGGACATCAAACATCTAAGCAAGCATGACCCATCTAATAAAATGATAACTAATTTTTTCAAATCATAAAACAATTTAAAATAAATGCAAAAGTCATAAAAAGAATAAAATAAATTCACCCATGTATAAAGTTCGGCTTTCCCCGTCGACCCAGTGTAGGGTTTAGCTCCTCATGATAATACCAGAGACGATCAGATGATTAAATAATTTTATTTGATTAATCACCATTGGAGTTCTCACAATAACCGTATAATCCTTTTTCTAAAATAATATCAATCAAAAACAGTAGAAAATAGGATTGAAAATATTAAACTCCAAATGAAATAATGTTCTTGGCTCCGGACTACCAGCCTCTCCGTATCTCGTCTGTCGACCACAAATATATAAGAACTAGAAGACTCAAGAGTTGGTAATTTATTTTCTGCCTCACGTCACAAACATGTCTCAAGCCAATAAGCACGTGCCACGTCGCCCCTTCCAGCACCACTTTACCCAAAAATGATGTGCTCTTTCCTTATTTAATCATACCTCCCTTTTAATTGTATACGTATGAGATCATTTTGCATTTCCCAACTAGGTAACAATGATTTGTCCTTGCATGTGTACGGTCCCATCTTGATTCCAACATGTGAATGAAAATATACTCTTTCCATATTTGTGGAAGTAGCTAAGGTAAGTGCGAATATTCTTTTCAAATCTAATCCCTTATTGTTTCCATGTTAACTCAGCCTCTTTACACCGTGTGCACTGTGCACCAACACTGTATACCAAATCCTTCCCATAATGCATGTCATTTACAATTGTAATATCTTACTGATTTTTATTATCCTCTCCATTAAAGACAAAATCAGTAGGGACCATTAATCTTCTTTCTCTTAACTTGGTTGGTAAAATTAGCTAGCTGCACACCATAATGCCCGGTCCATTTCTCCGAGTTATTTAGAACCAATCAAGCCGGCTAGATCCATTATGTGGGTGCCTATATCCTAAACAGTGGTTCCTTTATAAGTTCTCTTGGGTTCCAATAACCACTTTTCGAGCAACTTTCTCCACAAGAGCTTATTTCCCTGAAAAGACTTAAAACAAGATTATTAGTGATAAAATGAGTCCCAACTAATGTATTTATGGGTGAAAATGTGTTGCACTTTCGTGCTTATCAGTTAGCGTTCCGAGGGAGTAAACGGTTGGGGATGGTGAAAGACCGGTGAATCCAACTACTCTGGCATTGGGCCACACAGTACTGCAGAAAGAATGGCTTGTCCTGTTGGATTTTGCCAAAATGTTGCCAAACGGCCTTGTGAGCTTTGAGGATTTCTGAGTGTTTGGTATGGGACAAGTACTTGAGGAATCCGAAACCTAGTTTGGTTGAATTTCGGGGACGAAATTTTTTAAAGGGTGTAATAGTGTAACACCCAGTGTTTTTAGCATGGCGCATGCTAAAGGATGCACCATGGCCTGAGATGAAGCTTCATCCAACGAATATGTTGCGTAGTAAAAGGGACATTGGCCATTGGCCAATGTGTTGACAATGTTCAGCCAACATGGCTGGATGTCGGGTTGGCAGCGGACAGTCGACATGGCTGGACATCGGGTTGGCAGAAGACAACCGACATGGCTGGACATCGGGTTGGCAATGGACAGTGAGCAACCATCTTGGATGGTCATTCGGAAATTCATGGCAACGACCATGAATAGTGAAGCAAGCATGTCAATATTTATGTTGCACGGACACTTCAAGAAAGATGCCATAACCGTGTCGGACATGACACGGTTATGACACTTCCCGACATTCGATGGACACGCCACATCACGTGTCGCGTAAAAATTGGTATTGGACACTTTGCGGACACCAATTGGACACTTTCGGACACGTCATAAATGATTTATTTTGGTTTGGAAAATCAAAATAAACTAAATGTGACGCTAATTTATTCTTGTTTTAGTCAAATCCAAGCATTATTCATGAAAACTTTACCATTATTACATTATTATTCATTTTATATAATTAGTAATCAAATATTTTAAAAATAAGAGTAATTATTTTGTTGTGTAGATTGTAGTAATATTTCATTTTAATGATGTGAGTAATATATATAACGTGTCCCCGCAACCCGTATTTTTGAGATTTGACGTGTCCCCGTAACCGTGTCGTGTCATAACTGTGTCCCGTGTCCGTGCAACATAGGTCAATATGCTCCCCTTTCCATACTTGCAGAAGTTCCATTAAGACATATATATGGAGGGGTACTTGGTTGAAGGTGCATATACGGACCATGCACCGAGTAAGATAGCTTTGGCAATATACATCCATCATGGCCCTTCACGGGACCTGGCTGAGGAAATGTTCATCCGTCATGGCCGGACATTAGAACTGACACGTGAGCCAGAATTGAATGTACAGCCATCATGGCCGTACTTCGCTGTTGGCCAGGGTGGTGAAGTGCAGCCATCACGGCCTGGGGAGTTGATGAATGAGTTTTGGTCCCCCAATTTAAGTTGTAAACATGTCAAATTTACATATATAGGGAGGGGTAGTTGGTTGAAGGTACATATGCGGACCATGTACCAAGTAAGCTTAATAGCTTAGCCGGAAGAGTATAAATGATGCCTAAGTCTCATTTATAGCTACGAATCCTAATCAATGGAGTGTGTTAAGCATGGACATCACTATGCCATGCCGCAGACCAAGTATTCATCACTCGGATTCGTTTTGACGGAACGGCCTATTCGGACTAGGCCATTACCATTATGGCTTGGCCACGGCCATGCAAACGAGTTGGCTTAAGTTTCTGTCCCTTCGTGGATGAACTACGGTATGTGCTTGATCCCTTTAGAGTAGGGAAGGGTATGTAGGCAGCCGCATTGAGTTGCAGCATTGACGGTCCAGCACGTTGGCCCCTCATATCATCTAAGCTCGGTATCTCGATGCAAGAGATGATTGTGGCCAGACTTGATGAGGAAAGTTGCATGCCAGCCAGTGGATGCTCATACTTCCTATCAAGCCATTTGACGTAGGCATGTACTAATGGCGCATTGGGCATGGCCTCAGAAGTAAGCTACATCTATATGCAAGTTAGCGCAGCTTGCATAAGCCTAAGAAGGTGCGACAGTTGCTCAGCTAGATAGGAAATTCAGTGATGAATTCCCTATGTTGAGGCAATGCATGTAGGGTACATTGGCCACAACCTTCAAGGCTTTATACCCTTGTTCTTTGGTAAGTGTGGAACGGTGTGGAAGCTAAGTTTTCCGCATCATGCTCGTCGAGCATGCCTGCGAGGGAAAATGTGCGTGCATTTTCCTAGCTTTAAGGCCCGAATCATAGCCTCATCATGGCGCATCGGGGAAGTTACGGCCTGCGGGGCAACGCGTCAAAGGCGTAATTTTCCCGTCCGTCACAGTTGGTATCAGAGCAAGTTCCGAGATTACACTAGGGACGGTGCGTAATGGACTCATCCGTGAGTGATTCCTCGATGGAAATTCTAAGTTGGTTGGTAGGCCAACTTATGCGCAAGTTGGTAGGGTAGGCCAACATTTGTGCGGCAAGTATAGACTTTGCTCAGTACTGTGCCACTACTTGGCCTAATTTAGGCACTTGACCACCGGAGACTGTCTGGGACAGTTGGATGGTATCCATCCTACTGTGGCATTTGGGTTGATCACCCCTCACCCGTCCGGGACGGAGTGTGATGTCATTGCTAACGTCTGACATAACCTGCGGACATGCCGTCTGGGCGGTAAGTTAGCGTTCCGGGGGAGTAAACGGTTGGGGACGGTGAAAGACCAGTGAATCCAACTACTCTGGCATTGGGCCACACAGTACTGCAGAAAGAATGGCTTGTCCTGTTGGATTTTGCCAAAATGTTGCCAAACGGCCCTGTGAGCTTTGAGGATTCCTGAGTGTTTGGTATGGGACGAGTACTTGAGGAATCCGAACCCTAGTTTGGTTGAATTTCAGGGACGAAATTCTTTAAAGGGTGTAATAGTATAACACCCAGTGTTTTTAGCATGGCGCTAGCTAAAGGATGTGCCATGGACTGAGATGAAGCTTCATCCAACGCTTCTGTTGCATAGAAAAAGGGACATTGGCCCTTAGCCAATGCGTTGACAATGTTCAACCAACATGGCTAGATGTCGGGTTGGCAGTGACAGCCAACATGGCTGGACATAGGGTTGGCAGTAGACTGCCATCATGGCTGGACATCGGGTTGGCAGCGGACAGCCGTCATAGCTGGACATCGGGTTGGTAGCGGACAGCCGACATGGCTGGACATCGGGTTGGCAGCGGACATCCGACATGGCTGGACATCGGGTTGGCAGCGGATAGCCGACACGGCTGGACATCGGGTTGGAAACCGACAGCCGACATGGATGGACATCGGGTTGGCAGCGGACAGCCGACATGGCTGGATATCGGGTTGGCAGCGGACAGCCGACATGGCTGGACATCGGGTTGGCACCGGACATCCAACATGGTTGTACATCGGGTTGGCAACGGACAGTGAGCAGCCATCTTGGCTGGTCATTCGGAAATTCATGGAAACGACCATGAATAATGAAGCAAGCATGTCAATATGCTCCCCTTTCCATACTTGTAGAAATTCCATTAAGACATATATATAGAGGGGTACTTGGTTGAAGGTGCATATACGGACCATGCACCGAGTAAGATAGCTTTGGAAATATACAGCCATCACGGCCCTTCACGGAGCCTGGCTCAGGAAATGTTTAGCCGTCATGGCCGGACATTAGAACTGACATGTGAGCCATAATTGAATGTAAAGCCATCACGGCCGTACATCACTGTTGGCCAGGGTGGTGAAAAGCCATCACGGCCTGGGGAGTTGATGAATGATTTTTGGTCCCCCAATTTAAGTTGTAAACATGTCAAATTTACATATATAGGGAGGGGTAGTTGGTTGAAGGTACATATGCGGACCATGTATCAAGTAATCTTCATAGCTTAGCCGGAAGAGTATAAATGATGCCTAAGTCTCATTTATAGCTGCGAAGCCTAATCAATGGAGTGTGTTAAGCATGGACATCACTATGCCATGTCGCAGACCAAGTATTCATCAATTGGATTCGTTTTTACGGAACGGCCTATTCGGACTAGGCCATTACCATTATTGCTTGGCCACAGCCATGCAAACGAGTTGGCTTAAGTTTTTGTCATTTCGTGGATGAACTAAGGTCTGTGCTTGATCCCTTTAGAGTAGGGAAGGGTACGTAGGCTGCCGCAATAAGTTGCAGAATTGACGGTCCATCAAGTTGGACCCTCATATCATCTAAGCTCGGTAGCTCGATGCAAGAGATAATTGTGGCCAAACTTGATAAGGCAAGTTGCATGCCAGCCAGTGGATGCTCATACTTCCTATCAAGTCGTTCGACGTAGGCATGTACTAATGGCACATTGGGCATGGCCTCAGAAGTAAGCTACATCGATATGCAAGTTAGCGCAGCTTGCATAAGCCTAAGGAGGTGCGACAGTTTCTCAGCTAGATAGGAAATTCAATGATGAATTCCCTACGTTGAGGCAATGCATGTAGGGTGCATTGGCCACAGCCTTCAAGGCTTTTTACCCTTGTTTTATGGTAAGTGTGGAACGGTGTGGAAGCTAAGTTTGCCGCATCATGCTCGTTAAGCATACCTGCGAGGGAAAATGTGTGTGCATTTGCCTTGCTTTAAGGCCCGGATCGTAGCTTCATCATGGCGCATCGGGGAAGTTACGGCCTGCGGGGCAACGCGTCAAAGGCGTAATTTTCGGGTCCGTCACAGTATTGATCTGGCGGTTTACAGTGTGCGGCGTGCAATGCGCCCGTTACATGAAAATGTCATGAAGTGGGATAATTAGTGGTGGTGAAAAGTAACGGTGTAAACAATTCATTTCCTTCATCATGGAAGCGTAATGGTGGCGATTACGAATTCACTTCCCTCATCATGGAAGCATAACGTTTAACAGTTACACGTTACTCTTTTCTTCCACCACTCAATCTTTCCCACTTCCTACGAGACCAAGGTACGTTTCACTATGACTTGTATAAATAGGTCTCACCTATTTCCACCAAACAACAAGTTTTGGTCAGGAGAACTAAACAACATCCAGAAATCATCTGATAGCTTTTTCATCCAGCTAGCCAATTCAACTTTTTGATATAAGTCACAAAACGCCCACACTTCCAGAATCAACCATTCTGGTCTCAACACTTTCTTCGCTTCCCTCCCTAAGACCAACCCTTCTCCTTCACTTTGTGACCGAAGCAAGCCTGGAACGGACATTTCTTGGTTTAGGCCAGGATTGTACAAATTGATCTCTCGAATCAAAAGTACACCCGTGCAGTATATTATTTAGGGTTTAGATTCGTATCTCACCCACATACATTCAAAATTACCAAAATCAGCAGAAACGGTTTTCACCCATAAACAGGTGTAGCAGGACATTCTAGATAAATCACTGTTGGTGGGTGAAAACCGTTTCTGCTGATTTTGGTAATTTTGGGTGTGTGTAGGTGAGAAACGAATCTAAACCCTAAACAATGTACTGCACGGGAGTACTTTTAATTCAAGAGATCAATCTGTACAATCCTAGCCTAAACCAAGAAATGGTCGTTCCAAGCTTGCTTCGGTCACAAAGGGAATGAGAAGGGTTGGTCTTAGGGAGGGAAGCGAAGAAAGTGTTGAGACCAGAATAGTTGACTCTGGAAGTGTGGGAGTTTTGTGACTTGTATCAAAAATTTAAACTAGCTAGATGGATAAAAAAGCTATCAGATGTTTTCTGGATGTTGTATTGTTTTCCTGACCAAAACTTGTTGTTTGGTGGAAATAGGTGAGACCTATTTATACAAGTCATAGTGAAACGTACCCTGGTCTCGTAGGAAGTGGGAAAGACTGAGTGGTGGAAGAAAAGAGTAACGTGTAACTGTTAGACCTTATGCTTCCATGATGAGGGAAGTGAATTCGTGTAACCGCCAGCCATTACGCTTCCATGATGAAGGAAATGAATTGTTTACACCGTTACTTTTCACCACCACTAATTATCCCACTTCATGACACTTTCTTGTAACGGGCGCATTGCACGCCGCACGCTGTAAACCGCCAGACCAATACCCTGATGAGCATTCCCCAGTTTATGACATATTTTGATGTCTCGAGTGTTTTCGTGGAAAACATGTAGCACTTTGCCACGTGTGGCAAGTTAAAATCGAGAAGCTTTCCGCAGGTAAATAACATGTGATGCTAGGCTCGTTTTGGCTAGTCGCCTAAAACTTGTCGCGAGCTTACCGGTTTGGTGGCGAACTTCGATGGCCGAGAGCGCATCTTATGAATCACTAGTGGAAAATGGATTTATAAAGTCTGCTTGGACTTTATAAACAAGACTTCCCTAGGCTTTCTTTATATAATGGGCTTCCAAAAGCAGCCTTTTTTATAGCAAAAGAAAATCAAGCCACTATAGCAGCCTTAATGTAAAGTGGCAGTTTAGCAAATATATAAAACTTACACGTGGATTTCTATTAAAACTGTCGGAGGAACTGTTTTCTATGGTCCCACATTAACTAAGTCTGCGGAGGAAACTAGATTCCATAGTTCCTTCCAAAGACAAACCTGCCTATTTTCTATCACTTCTCTTTCTGTCTCAGTTATCTAATTAAACTCTCTCTCCCAACAACTTTTTCTCCATCTTCATCTCTTCCATGAAACTAAAAATTGAACTCCCTCTTCAACATTAATGGTGAAACAGAAAAATAAACAAGAGAAATTTTTTCTTTTTAATTTTTTATCATAGACCCATACCCTGTTCAACTTCTTCATCTCCTCCACGAATTCCCAAGATAACTACAAAATTTTCTTTATCACCTTCAAACCGAAAAACCTTATCTTCTGAACTATGTTCATCATCATTAAACAAACTCTTTACTTCATCTCCTCATGATCTCTCTGAAAACCCATGTTTCCAATTTTAAAATCCTCCCCAGATCTGTTCAAGGTTGTCAATTGATTAATAATTAATGTTGTTTTTGAACCATTTGAAGAAATTAAAACATAACACAAAATGAAAACCTATCTGGTGTTGGATTTCTTTATGTTATGGGTAATTCTCAGTATTACATCTACAAACAGCTAATTGCAGGGTAAGAAACAAAAAATAAAATCCCTAATTTTCCTATTTTCTGTTTTCTTGTAACTGTGATTTATACTTTATTGATTTGTTAATTTTGCCGCTGAAGCATATTGGTATGGACATGTGGGATGTGGAAACGGAAAAGGGACAACAAGCTGTTCAAGAAATTGTATGTTAAGCTGATCTAGGTCAGATTTGTTTTTTCCTGATTTATCGATAGTGTTTTCCAATTTTGATTTTGTTTTGATGGATTTGTTGTTTCATTTTCTTAAGCATCAGCAAGTAAAATTCGGGTTTGAGATTCTTATTTTGTTTTCTCATTTGAATTGAATGGTTTACTCTTCAGGGGTTTGGAGCTGGTTACTGTAATGGATATCTTAACAGGGGAGGAGACCGCAGCTTCATTGTCTCTGTGTAAGATCTATTGGAAATAAGTGGTATTGCTCAGTTAGTATATCCTTCAAATTCAGCTATGTTGGTAAATTATTGTAGTGATAAGGTGGTGACGGTTGACTTGTGGTAGTATTGAGATGATAATGGTAACATTTGTGGTGTTGAATTATAGTGGTAAGGGTTCATAGTATGAACTAGTGTGGGAGTTGGCCTGTGTTGGTATTTACATGTAGTACGTAGTATGGACTATGGGGATGGTGGAGGAGAAGACTGGTAGTATCAGGGGGTGGATGTTACAGATGGGGAGGTGGTGGTTATAACGAATTAATATATCATGTTAGCATGCATATTCAGCATTTCAATGTGCCACTTCTGAGTAATTGGATAAATCTCTTGATTAATATTGTTTTTAATCCAAATGTGTTTATCTTTTGATTTATTCCAGGAACGCGAGAGAGATTAATCTATGGATATGGAGTTTAGTAGTTGCATAAAAATGTTAATGCAATTGTAGAGCTTGTCAAAGGTAAGCACTTAGTAAGTATTTTGTTGTACATGCTGCTATTATTGTTTCCACTGAAATGCATTAACTTATAAGCTAGTTGAACTCGAGAACTTTATTATATTACGATCGAATAAATACAAATATCTAACTTTATTAGTTGAACTCGAGAACTTATTAGTTGAAATGCTGCTATTATTGTTTCTGCTGTATTATTATCTAACTAAAATATTTTGTAACTTTGGCAGTTTAGTTGGAATTCTGCAATGGGAATAACCACAAACTTGCAGGACTTGTTTTTTTACGAGGTTCTCTTTTATTCTCATGGCGCAGTATCATTGGATGCAAGCCTGTATCCCCCAATGTAATTTCTACACTCTTCTTAGATGTCACAGCTTGAATGTTGAATAGTATGGTGGTTTACAGAATCTATCCAACTAAATCTTGAAGTTGATGTGTACTTAACATGTTATGAACAAAATAGGTACCATTCCATCTCAAAACATGTTAAAGAATAGTCTAGTTTAGTCTTTTAGGTAGGTTGAGAACATGGAAGGCATTTGCATTTCCATTTACATTTGCAATACATTTATTGCAACGGTGCTGATACAATGATCAAATTCCTTATCGGATGCTCCCGATGTTTTGACTAAATGTAGTGTTTAGAATAAGAGTCAATGTTGGTGTAGTGTTTAACTACACAAGATAGTCTACTTTGCATGACGTCTTGAACTGTAGATGACAATCATTTGGGTTATTTTCTTGTGTAGTGTTTATATATTCATGTTTGTTGTTAGTTTCCTTGGTTTGATTAGTTTACTTCATGTTCACAAGGTATCTCTCCTTTAGGCATTTTAGTTTACTTTGAAGTTGTTTTTGTTCTGCCAGCTATTATAGTCATCAGTACTGCTTATTTATTTGTGCCCTTGATCTTGTTTTGGACTTGTAGGATTTGTGTAAATGGTGAGATTGATTTGAGGTATACAGGTAATGGTCATAGATTACAGGCTAACATACCTGAGCGGGACAGGAACATGAATGTTGATTAACATATTTCATGCAAATACAGGATCTGAGCTTGCTTGGTATGCGCAAAAGCTTGTTGTTAATTTCTTCTCTATATGTCAAACTGTTGATCTTACTGCAAATTCCATCTAATTCAGCAGTCACATGAGGTAAAACTGCTCATTCATTGACACAAATAATCCATCACTCTCATGTTATGTCTAAAACAGACTAAAGGTGTGGTTTACTGGTCGCCTCACATGGTTAAGAATTTGTGTAGAATACATATGTTTCCTGCCTCTGATCTTTTTTCTTTTTCATTTTTTTCAGGAAGAAAATGCATATATGGCTCCATTTATTTTCTTATGTTTGTTTTAAGAACCCGCACTTCTAGTTTCTCCACATAAAGGATATTCGAGTAGTGGAAAACGTAGAATGAATTAATGGTTCACGAACATGACATTTGAGTTGTACATACTTCTAGTTGAAACCGCAAAATGAATCAGGTTGTTCGGAATACTTAAAGAGTAATCCCTTAGCATAACCTAGCATTTCTTGTATTAGTCTTACACAATCTGTATATTAGTCTTACGAGTTTAAAAGTGGTGACTAATTTCTTTTGGGATGATTACTGATAAGTGCTCAAATTAATACATTGATGCAGGTTTAAGATGATCTTGATGTTGCGTGTTTTTGTGGAATTCCAAGACAAAGTGTTACATCAGATTTGTTCATTTGCTTGCTTCCTTTGTTTAGAACTTATTGAATAACAACATAAGCAGGTATTACTTTGTATACCGTACTTGTGTAGGTAAAATAATGTATGGCGAATTAATTGCACATTGTTTTTTATATCATCTTTGAATTGTCCATTCTTATCATGTTGAAATTAGTTTGGAAACTAATGCCCAAGTTTTTTTTTTTGCTGTAGGTATGCAATTCTGAGTTGTGTGGCAGTTCATCATCAGATAGTCTATCACTTTGTTGGTTTCACTTATCTTTAGAAAACTTAGAACTTGTATCGGTGTTAATTCAGGTTTTGTTTACAATTTTTTGGTGATTGTGAACCCTAAGTGTTGTACATACAATGGATTCAAATTTCAATTGAATGGAGAATGTTTTCAACTTAAGAATTCAGGTTGTATTTGAATGTACTTTCAATTTTAGTTTCTTGTTCGTTATTATATTTGGTTCTAGTTCAAGATTCAGCTGAATCAGTTCTGGATTTGGCTGAACCAGTTTCATATTTTTTTATAAATATGATCCAGAGAACAGACTGTGTCTATCAGTTTGAATATCTGGACTGTTGAAGTTAGTCGTAACTGAATGAATACTAGAGATCCCAGGCGCAGTCATTTTGGGAAATAAGACTCCAATACTAGGGCTCCCGTAAACAGTCGTTTTTATCGATTTTAAGTGCATTTCTGGCAGACTTTTTTATTGTATTTTCCACTAGTGAATAAGGGTAGTCGTTGATTGTGGCTACCTTGTGTTGGCGCCTGACAATGACGCAGTGGCATTGCGGCATGACTTGTGCATGCCAGTGGCACGATGGTGCAAGTGGAGCCTGGAGTAGCCATGGTCATTGGGTTTAAGCGGTTGGTCGCCTAAGAGTCGCCACAAGTCCATCAGTTCGGTAGCGAACTTGGATGGCTGAGATTGCATCTCATGAAGAAGGATGGCCATTGATTATGGCCACATCTTGTTGTATAGCGAAGTGGCGTCAGCCACATGCTAATGGCATTCCAGTGGCGTAGCCATGGCATAGCGGCATTCCAATGGCGTATCCGTGGCATAGCGGAATGCCGGTGATGTTGTGGTATGGCCAAAGCTAAAAATTGGCTCTGTGGCCAAAGTTAGGGTTTGGCGCCGTGGAAGAATTCGTCGTGGAAGAATTAGCCGTGGAAAAATTAGGGCTTGGCGTGGCCAAGGCTTGGTTTTGGCGCCGTGGAAGAATTAGGGCTTGTCGTTGCCAAGGCTTGGTTTTGGCGCCATGGAGTCGGACCCACATGTGGCGTGGCATTATTGTCCCTGTTTCCACGCCAATCCCATTGCTCCGAGAAACGCTATTTGGATTTGGTAGCAATTTTCCCGAATTAGGGTTTGGCATGTCGAAACCCTAATTAGTGCACATGGCATGCGGCTGCGGCATGGCGCTACTTTTGTGCAAACGGTGCCATGGCTATGCCAAAGGAACTATGGCAAGGCTATAGTGTGGAAACGGCCATAGGATTAGTAATTGTCGTGGGTGGCTATTTATGGCAGGTTGCCATGAAGTGGCATGTTTGCGAGGTAGCATATTGTGAAGTTGGCATGTTACGAAGTTGCCGCGGTAGAGTGGCATGTTGGCATGCTACCGTGGTAGATTGGCATGTTGGCATGCCGACCAATATGTTGTTGTGGTAGGGCGCATTTGGCTTGTCAGTTAGCAAGGTGGCGCGACAGGGTGTGTTTGGCCTTTAACGTATGGTGGAAAATTTAGAGAAACTTGATTGGCCACAAAAGGGGGCCGGCCAAACACAAGGCGCGACCACACTTCTGGTGAGAGTATGGCGGCATTGGCGCGTTCTGATTGGTCGATTAGAAGTGGGGCCAGCAAGCATGGGCCCAGCCACAACTTGTGTGTGTGTGGCGAGTTTAAAGCGACCTGATTGGTCGAGAGAAATAGGGTCCGGGTGTGTCTAATGGAGCTAGCTGGCCTAAGGCATAGCCACTCCTCTCTTTGCTGTTGCGGCTCCCTGTTTTCTTATTCTGGGCGAGGTTCTGCACCTGCTAATCCATGGCGGATTAATTACTTAGGTTTAATTTTGACAAGCAAGGTTCGGTACATTGCGCGAGGCGCGAAACCCTAACTTCTGTAAGTTAGTCAGGACGATTGATTGACTTCTATGTGTTGACACAGAGTTCTTTTAAGTTCATTTCCAGAGAGCAGCATGCTTTTCTGATTCGAATACCTTATTGTTGATGGTGGATTTTCATTTAAGGTTAAAATTGTAAAAAAAAAACCAGAAAATTATGCGCTAACATCTTGTAAAAGATAAAGCCATTAATAAGTGTTGGATACTCCTTCATTACTAATTCACCTAGAATGGAGCATGTGGCAACAATCCCATTCTGTGAATACATGAAATTCATCCAGGTTGGAGCATGTAGCAACAATCCCATATACCCTGTGAATTTCTAGCATTATTAATTAATGCGCAATCAGCCTTGTATTTCATGTACTCATTATCAGTGCGGCATGACGACTGAGTGTTACTCTTAGCAGAGCAACACGAATCTCCAAACATTATAATGAAACCATGTACGAAATACCCGTACAGGCTGACTCTCGGTGTGTTATACTAGCCCAATTGAGCCACTCTCGGTGTGTTATACTAGCCCGATTGAGCATCCGGACTGACCAGATCGGTCCGGATATGATCACAGTCACCCAACTCCACAAGCATGATTGGATGACCCAGATCAATTCCATCACCCCAAGCAGGTATGGAATATCCACTGCCGAACCAACGCGGACCCCGCATGGTCGGCCTCCCCAAAAGATTGGCCTAGCTTGCCAAGACGTCCAAACCAGAGCAGTATGGACGGAAAACCCTAAATTAGGGTTTGCGGCATATTACATCTGTCGCAAAACAGTCTCAACCATCCATCTTTGCAGGTATAGATGGAGGGTGTAGATGTAGATTCAAAGGGCCCAGAGCATGTCAACACAATCACCGCGGGACCGCCTACATACCTGACCAATCGGTCAGGACCAACCATGGTTGGTTATCCCAATTCGTACGCCGAATAAAGCATGGTCGCACGACCTTGAAACCCAAAATTAGGGTTTTGAGCATCACGAGCGTCCATCTTCTTGGCACGAATGGAGCGTCCAAGATTAGATTAGCGTGTCCGGTCATACCAAAGATGACCACCATGGACCCATCTATCCCCTCACCCGATCGGCCAAGGAATATCATGCCTGGTTATTCCAAGACGCGCGCCCAAACTAGCATGGTCACACCTCCCAAACCGCAAACTGATCTTGACCGCTCAACTTCGCCGGACGATTTGGATGGCTCGAGATCACGTTTTCATGGGATATTCAGTATAGGCGTGAACACCAGCCTACCACCTTCACACTGGACCGATCGGCCAAGACCGACCAAGATTGGTCATCTTGGAATGTGCGCCCGAAATGGGCATGACACGCGGCTCTTGCGGCATTTGGGTTTTCTGTCACAAATTGATCTCGACCACTCAACTTCTTGGACGAATTGAGTGGCCCAGATCATACTTTCGTGAGGTAATGGGTATAGGCGCCTACACCGTCATGCCGTCTACACGCATGTACGGTCGGCCTGGCCAAAGTCATATCCCAAGCTGGGATTCGACCAGGCTGAAGAGGGATGCTTGCGCACCTCCTCTAGAAACCCTAATTTCATTAACGGTCGCAGATGAGTGTCTCAAAGATCATCTCATCCGTCCAACTTCACCAGCTTGGTTATACAACCCTGGTCAGGAGTTAATTGGTCAGTGAGGCGTCATCTCCCGTCACTTTAACACACCATGATGCAGTACCTGCATAAAATACACACAATACTTCACAAGTATCAACTTCCTGAATAACGCAGTTATTCAATTTAGCATTACATGCTACCTTTTGTGGGTCCCACGATCCACACACTCGAGACATCAATCATGTCACAAACGGGGGAATACATACTGGGGTATTGGTCTGGCGGTTTACAGCGTACAGCGTGCAACGCGCCATCACAAGAACGTGTCAGGAAGTCATGGACGGTTAAGAGATGACAGGAGAAGTGGGCAAGACTGGTCGTGTAACACCAACACACACCTCCACTACTCCATCACTCCACTTCCTCCACTTCCCAAGAGAGACGTGAATAAGGCTCAAATGACTTGTATAAATAGATTCTTCTACCTATTTTCCAACACAGGAGAAAAAGAGGAGACAAGGAGAAAAACAACACAAGTCCAGACGAGACAGAAACCAAGTGTTAATACAAAACGTATTCAAACACCCAGAGCCTGCTTGCATCAATCGTAAGCCTGCTCACCTTTCTGTTACAAGTCATGAGCAAGCCAACACCTTCACAATCTCAACACCTTCTTCGCTTCCCTCCCTAAGATCAACCCCATCTCCTTCACTTTGTGACCGAAACAAGTCTGGGACGGCCATTTCTTGGTTTAGGCCGGACTTGCACAGATTGATTTCCGAATCTACAAGCACTCACCGCGCAGTGCATTTGTTTAGGGTTTAGATTCATTCCTCATCCACACACCCCAAATTATCAAATCCGGCAGGAATAGTTTTCACCCATAAACAATTGGCGACCACGGCGGGAGGTTAATCTCTCGGTTGTAAAGTCAATTTCTTCAAAATCCGATTCAATTTTATCAATTTCAAAAAGGCTAAATCTTAGGACCAATTCAATCATCAATCCATTTCAAGATGATAGAACTCAGGTATGGATCAGCAATCAATTCTGATGGAGCTAGTGTGGATAACACTCCCGATGTCGATGTACTTGTCAGTGGAGCTACCGTGGTCAATGCATATTATGGAGCTGTCACTTCTATCACCAACGCTAGCGGAGCAGGAGACATTCCAGTAGGTGTAACGCCTCCCATCACCAGAGCCAGAGCAGCCACGAATCCCGGCATCTCCTCAAGTGTAACACCTCCAGTGGTCACCAGAGCAACAACTTTCACTCCTTCATCAGGACGAGGAGCCGGAGGGACGAGAGGAGGACCACCGTCCATTACTGTAGTTGTAGGAAATCCCACACTACACCCCTCACTAGAATTTGCTTAATTAACACATTGGAAGATGATTAATTATATGCTTTCATTGATAATCTTCTCGAAATGTTTACAAGGATAGATATATTAGATCTAAAGAAATTACAATCACTCTAGATTTTCTCTCTCCTTATGACTTGCTTAACCATTCAAAAAGAACTCTCCCCACAACAGACTAACTCAACCCTTTATATAGGGTAATACACAGTGGATGACAGCTAAGCTGTCCTTTATTTTCGGGAATAACTCGCGAAGTGTCACGAGTGTTATAAACGTTTTTCCTTGCGACACTCCTAAATCTCGCCAAGTCTTCATACTTTTCTCATGTTCTGGTTTTCGTCATCTATTGCGTCATTTATATTTCTTTCCTGCGATGCCTTCGCAGTGTAGTCGCTTAGTAATCTCGTGAAGTATTTATGTCGCGATATTCTGCTCCTACATCTTGCCTCTTTTTTCTTGAATATTGCTTGAAGAGCAATCTTTAAGAAAAAATCCGTTGTTGTAATAGTCTTTGATTTTTATTGATGAAGGAACGAGCGAAAGAATATTGGACTTGAAAAGTACGTAGTTGCCTCTATTCTTTTGCGAAATTCCGAAGCTTTGAAAAGTAATTTTAAAAGTATCATCCCGAAGTATGAAATATTCTTGAAGAAATATAAGAAGTATTTAATCCTCTAAATGTAAGAAGTATTGCAAATCCGTCATACGTAACTTTCATTCTATGTTCTTTGCCTCATGCTATGAGTTCATATCCTCGCAGGTTGTTCATATTTTCCTCATGAATTATACTGATATCATATGCTACATCATTCTTTTAGTGCTCTGCGAAGTCGTATTTGGGTTTGCGATATTACACTTTGAAATATCGCGATTGTCTATTTTTCACCAAAATTTTTTGTCAGCAAAATTCCGTGCATTTAGGGATGACCGCTTACACGTGTCTAAAATTCCCTTTTTACCGATAGTTTTTAATGATATCCGGTTACTCTTTTCCTTCTCCCATTTTTTTTTCATTTTTTTTTTTTTTTTTTTTTTTTTTGAAGACTTTGTTCGCCTTTAAAGTTTTGAATCAGAAACGTAAAATGGAGATATATCAAGTGGAATCTATCGCGGAAGAAACTCGAACAGAAAGAGATGCTTGGATGGAGCAATATAACCGATTAGATAACCTCCATACATATTCTCGTTGACCAGGATAAATAATCTTACCCAAGAAAACGCCTACTTAGTCCGTAAACAAGAATTGTTAAGTAGCGAATTGTCGCATATGTCATATTCTTTGACTAAATCTAATTTGGAATTGGAAACCTTATCAGATGAAAATGGAACTTTGTCCCGAGAAAAGCGAGCTTTGTTGGATAAAGTGGCTATATCCTCATGACAACTTGGTGTTTGTCGAAAAGCATTGAATGAGCAAGAACAATCTATTTGCTCTTTGGAAAATAAACTCAAAGAAACCACAACCGAAAGAGATAAGCTTATTCAGGGTAGAATAACCCTAAGTGTGAAAACAAAACAGCTCAAGGATGAACATACTAAGTTAAAAGAATCTCATTCCTCCCTTGCGAAGGAGAATAATTTACTGATTTCTAATGAAAAAAAGCTTGCGTTCTCGATTAAAAGGTCTTGTTGGTGATGATTTTGATACTGCCATGGATCATTTGGAGAATAGTTGCTTTGCCTCGACCCAACATCTTATCTCGCAAAAGGAAGGTAGTCATAAAATTTGTTGCCTCAACCACCGTTTTTTCCTTTCTAATTTCTTTCATTATTTTTTAATCTTAACCCTGCTGTTCTTATATATTTTCGCAGAATCTGAGAAAGATCTTCGCACTTCTCTGTCTACTTTGGAATCCTCCCATGCCAAGATTCGCAAGGAAAATACAATTCTGGTTGCTACTCTTGCCCATTCTCGTGATCGTGTCGCGAGGAGACTTAATTATCTCAGCCATCTTAAAGATGTTCAAAGTAGGAATCAACAAAAGGCACTTCTTCGTCAATTTCATCCCAAAGCTGAAGTTGTCGTGAATGAGATCTTACTTTCTAAATCCCTTGAACCTGTCACTGTTGCACCTTTGGAAGTTGGAGATGATGAAGTTCCTAATTCTCCTGATAGTGATTATGATTATGAAAGCTGCGAAGATATCGCAAACAATGAACTTGCCGAGAAGGATCTTTATGAAGCTGAGAATCCCAATGAAGAAACTTCTGATGGAAATCCTCTCACTAGTGAAGGTGGTGCTGATAAAATTGTTGAAGGACTTTTATCATCTCCTGTTGCCGAGAATATCAATGTAGAAAATTAAGTTACTCTTATAATTTTATATCTTTCAGTCTCTCTTTCTGCATGACTTTTTGTATGAGATACTTTTCAATTTTTGCTGAAGTACGCTTTTTGATTGGAAAGACCAAATCCTTTGATGAATAATCTTTTATCTACTCTTTTTATCTCATTTTAGATTTGCGATTTTAATCTCGCAAGATTACTCGCTTACCTTTAGTTATGTTAAAGTTCACCATTGCGAAAAGATCGCAAGATACCCTCATAAATGAAGAAATCTATTGATCTTGTCTTATCATTCTTGTGTGGTCTTATTTTGCCTTCCTAATTAAAGGTCTTATTTCGCCACCCCTCGTTGCGACAAAGTCGCAGGACGTCTTTACATTTTCGTGTAATGACCCATTGACCTTGTCTTATCATTTGTTAAGTATTTTTGCCTCTGCAGGGTATTTTATTTGCGACAATATGACAGGCTTAAATACTCTTGCGAGTGTAAAATCCCATGACATTGCCGTCTTCGCAACGAAATCGCAGGACGTCTTTGTATTTTCATGCAAAAACCCATTGATCTCGCCTTATCCTTGCGTCAAGATATTGCCTCTACAGGATCATCGCACAAATATGACAAGCCTAAATTTCCTTGCGAAAATAAAGCCTCATGACATTTGCGTCTTTTGACACTTATCAGCTCTTTAATGGAGGGTGCCGCCCTTATCTTCTCCCTGGTTGCCCCTTCAAGGAGGCGTACATCGGCCATACAAGACTAGCTCCTCCCATCCGGTCTTAACAACAACCAGTTGTTTTCGCAGCCTCTTATCCCTTATACCTATATGGTTTATGGTTACGAGACTGCACCCTAAGTGGAGTTTTCTTCGGGCCGAGTGCAAAGATATACCAAGATTTGCCAAGAATGGCCGAGACACTTCAAATGCCCTGGGCACTCTTGGCTTAACCGTGTACCCCGGCGCCTTAAGCATACACAATTGCAAATTCTTCGACTCCTTGGAAGAGACCCTCGGGCGTCCAACCAGGGTATAACCTTATATATATAGTTGGAAATCCAAGGTATCTCCAGGATAGGCTTTCATGGGCCCCAATTCTCCATGACTCATTTATCTCAAAGTTCCGGGAGCGGTGTAACCTTTCCCCGAGCCATGTCAAGAGATACCCCTTATATGACGCACTTTAGGTCTTACATTTGCCTCTTGCGAAATATCATTCGCGAACTAAGGTGTACGCCATAAAGGTTCGTCCCATTCACTCACTCATTCATTTTTGTTAATTCATTCAATCATTCATTTTTCAGAGAAATATAAGGAGAGATAGGAGCAATGTATTGCTTGCGAGATATTCGCATAATCTTTCTTTGTTTTATTTAATCTCGCCATCATTCTATCGCAAAAACATTTCATCCATCTGTTATGGATAATACTTCTTAAGATACAATCTATTCCATGGTCTATCCAATCTTTGTCCTACATCTCTCCCTTCAGGATCCATTAATCTATATGCCCCCGTGCCAACTATTTCCTTAATGATATAAGGTCCATCCCATTTTCTTGCCAATTTACCACCACTTTCACGCGATATATTGGTGTCTCTCGCAGCACCAGATCTCCCGGTTGAAATTCACGTATCTTGACACGTTTATTATATTCTCGGCTAATCTTCGCCTGATAATTCTCCATATGTTGTAGTGCTCTTTCTCTTTTTTCTTCTAATTCATCTAATTTGATCAAAATATTACCCGCACTGAGATTTTTCTCCCAAGCTTCTTTCTTTGTTGTTGGAATCATAACTTCTGTCGGGAGTACAGCTTCTACCCCATATGTTAAACAAAAAGGTGACATGCATGTAGCTTCTCTTCTAGTTGTATTATAAGCCCATACTGCATTGGGTACTTGTTCGCACCATCCTTTATTGTATCCTTCTAACTTCTTCTTCAATATGTCTGTGATTGTTTTATTCGTCGCTTCTGCCTGGCCATTAGCCTGCGGGTACAAAGGAGTTGATTTTCCACATCGTATCTGAAATGCATTAAGCAGCAATTCTATATTTTGTCCTTCAAACTGCTTCCCGTTGTCAGATACCAACCGTCTTTGGAATCCCAAATCTGCATATAATGTTCTCAAATATGAAAGTAAAAACATCCTTGTCGCGAATGTGTTGTCTTGCTTTCACCTCTGCCCATTTTGTGAAATAATCGGTGGCGACAATTAGATATCTTCTATGTCCTGTTCTGGTAGAAATGGTCCCACAATATCTAAGCCCCATTTTCCAAAAGGCCACACACTTGTTGAAGAATTTAATGGCGCTCCCGGTGCATGTATCTTCTTCCCATGTCTTTGGCAATCTTCGCAACGCCTTGATATTTGTTTCGCGTCCTCATGCATATATGGCCAGTAATAGCCCTGCATTTTTGCTTTATATGCTAAAGATCTTCCACCACTATGGTTACCAGCGTCCCCGCTATGTAACATCTTCAATATGGTTTCTCCTTCCTTCCTTGTTACACATCTGAATGAAGGTCCATTAAAAGATCGTCGGTATAGTACTCCATCTCTTAATTCATAATTTGTTGCCCGGCTTTTTAATTTGTGTGTTTCTAATCTACTTCTTGGTGTTTCCCCTTTTGTCAAGTATGCATGAAGTTATGTTCTCCAATCCTCTTCGCAAAGCGCTTGTATTCCATCTTCTATTAACATTACATCTATTTCCTGTTCTTCTTCTTTATTAATTGACGGTGCTAAAAGTGTTTGTATCTTTATATTTCTCGCAGTTGGATCTTTCATCATACTTGATATAAAGGCAAAAGCATCTGCGAGTCTATTATTTCTCCTTGATAGATGTCTCCATTTTATTTTCTAGATCTCGCACCGACTCATCAACAAGTTTCTTGTACTTTTGCAAAGATGGTTCATTTATAGTATATTCTTCCTTTATTTGGCGAATAGCCAATTGTGAATCTTGGTAATCCTCACGTTTTCCAATTTCATCTCTATTGCGAATCGCAAAGCATGTATTATAGCTTCATATTCTGTTTCATTATTGGTTGACGCGAATTCTAATCTGAAGGAAAAAGCCATTTTGTTACCTTCTGGCGATATCACAACAATTCCAATCCCGTTACCTTATCCATTAGATGACCCATCTACTAATATTTCCCATCTATTCGGCTCAGTTAACAAATCTTTTGGATCTCCATGTTCTTCATCTACGTCCATTATTTCTTCTACTGGTTCATCCTCTTCCAAAGGAAATTCTGCTAAAAAATCTGCGACCACTTGTGACTTTGGTGAAGACAATATTTCATATTTGAGTTTGTAATTACTTATTTGGGCATTCCATCTCTCAACTCTCCCTGATCTTTTGAATTTTTCATTACGATTCGATTGGCACTTTCGATTTACTACCTTAACAATGTGCGCTTGAAAGTATATGCGAAGTTTAAATGTTGCGTAAACCAATGCCAAGATTAGTTTTTCAATTTTTGAATAATTCCTTTCTGCGGCGTTGAAGGTTTTGCTGATGTAGTAGATTGGTTTTTCTACCCCTGCGTCCACTCGCAGCAATACTGCACTTAATGCATGCGAAGTAGTCGCAAGATAGATTAATAATTCTTCTCCCGGTTCTGCTTTTTGTAAAATTGATATATCCATTAAATGTTCCTTTATTCCTTGGAAGGCTTTCTCACACTCGTCTGTCCATCTAAACTTTGATCCCTTTTTGAGAATGCTGAAAAAGTGTTTACATTTATCAGATGATCGCGAGATAAACCTCCCTAGCGAAGCTAGTAACCCATATAACTTCTGAACATCTTTTACTGTCGCTGGCGTTGGCATATCGCGAACTGCTTGTACTTTCTCCGGGTCGATTTGGATTCCATCTTTTGATACAATGTAACCTAAAAATTTTCCCGATGCAACTCCAAAGGTGCATTTTTCTGGATTTACTTTGATGTTGAAATGTCTCATTTGTTCAAAAATTTCTTTCAGATCCTGTGTGTGGTCTTTTGCTTTCTTACTTTTGATTAACATATCATCTACATACACCTCTAGCGTTTTGTGTATCCATCTCGCGAACACCTTTTCTACCATTCTTTGATATGTTGCTCCAAAGATTTCGCAAACCAAACGGCATTTTTGTATAATAAAGTATAATCCTCTTGGAGCGAAGAAAGCGAGTATGTTCTTGATCTTCTTCCGCGAGAGGAATTTGATTGTACCCTTTATATCCATCGAGAGATGATATCCGTTCGTTTCTCGCCGCTTCAACCAATTGCGGGATATCAGTAACGGAAGCTATCTTTGGGACAAGCTTTGTTTAGATCGGTAGAATCTATGCAAATTCTTATCCCTTTCTTTTCTTTGGGACTATAACCATATTTGCTATCCATTAGGGATATTTTGCTTGTCTAATAATTCCTGCATCTAGCATTTTCTGCAACTCTTCTTCTATTTGAGAATGATATGCTGTTGCGATCTTTCTAATTCTTTGTTTGAATGGCCATATATTTTTGTCAATTTCCAATTTATGACAAGCTACAGATGGGTCTATACCAGGCATTTCATCCATATCCCACGCGAAGATATCTTTATAGTCTCGCAGCAAATCAATAGTTCTTTTTTCTTCATCTTCTTCCATTTTAGTCCCAATTTTTAACATCTTGGGTTCTTCTTCGGTTCCAACATTCACCTCTTTTGTTTGTTCTGCTGCAATGTAGCTAGCTTTCGGTTCTCCCATAGGGGTTGGTCCTTTGATTTCTTTACTTTGCGAGATTTCGCTAGGTATTCCTTTTCCTTCTTTTGCCCTTATCATGTAAATTTTAAATTCTTCTTCTTTTCTCGCTGCCTTTACCATTTTCTTACGATCTCTTCGCTTCTTCACTCGTTCTTCATAATGCTTTACTTCGTCTTGATGATATATTCTCCCTTTATCAATATCTCCTCTAATTTCACCAATTCCAGTTGGCGCGGGAAATTTGATACACTGATGAAGTGTTGACGCTACAGCCTTGATTGCATGTACCCATGGCCTCCCTAATAACATGTTGTACGGCGATTCCATATCCACTACACTCACTGTTACTTGCGTTTCAATTTCTCCCAACAGAATTCGTATCTTTACTTATACTTTAGGTTTTGTTATAGATTTTCCAAAGCCATGGATATAATACGCTGGGGAAATCATTTCTTCATCTTTATATCCTAATTTTTTGTAAGTATGGTAAAACATGATGCTCACCAAACTACCTGTGTCTACCAAAATCCTATTTATTGCCCATTCTTCTGCTGCTTTCGCCGATTCTTCTTCATTTTTGCATACATTTATTGTGATCACTAATGGAGATGTATGATTCAGTCCTTCTTTAGGTACTTCAGCTGCTGTAAATGTTATTTTCTGCTTTTCCCACTCTTTCAAAGACGATATCTTCTCCTCATCTATAATCTTCTTTCCTTCAAAATCTCGTTTATGTATTCTTCCTCTGATATTTTCGTGAAATTCATTAATTAAACTGTACTCCATATCTTCATTATATTCCTTGTTTCTTCTTTCCTCTACCTCATCTGATTTAACATCTTTCTCTCTCATTTTCTTGATTCGGATAATTTTGGCTACAATCTTTTAGAATCGTTCCCTGTTTCTAGCGCATATGTAGTTGCAGGAAATCCCACACTACACCCCTCACTAGAATTTGCTTAATTAACACATTGGAAGATGATTAATTATATGCTTTCATTGATAATCTTCTCGAAATGTTTACAAGGATAGATATATTAGATCTAAAGAAATTACAATCACTCTAGATTTTCTCTCTCCTTATGACTTGCTTAACCATTCAAAAAGAACTCTCCCCACAATAGACTAACTCAACCCTTTATATAGGGTAATACACAGTGGATGATGACTAAGCTGTCTGTCCTTTATTTTCGGGAATAACTCGCGAAGTGTCGCGAGTGTTATAAACGTTTTTCCTTGCGACACTCCTAAATCTCGCCAAGTCTTCATACTTTTCTCATGTTCTGGTTTTCGTCATCTATTGCGTCATTTATATTTCTTTCCTGCGACGCCTTCGCAGTGTAGTCGCTTAGTAATCTCGTGAAGTATTGATGTCGCGATATTCTGCTCCTACAATTACCATTGCAGACTTGATGGAGAAGCAGGAAGTTCTTGCTAATACTCAAACGGATATGGCCGAAACTCAGAAAGAGGTACTCACTTTCCTCAAAACTTTAACTGATCGATTTCCACAAGAGCCGCGACAGCCCTTGGAGCAAAAAAGGAACGCATTCAACGCACCGGAGAAGGTACTTCAGCGGCGCGGACCTCCATAGACCTGATCAAAGAAGCGATATCAGATATGAGCGGTCCTGTCATGGAGACTCCTACACTGGGGACTTATCCTCACAACGATCCTCCTCAAGTCAATAGTTTCACAATGAACCAGAGGCCGGTGGATCGGGAAGCGGTTTCTCTAGTGGAAAGTTTATGCGAACTTTCAAACCTCTCGAAGAATCAGCGCGCGGAGACGTTTTGCTGCAATCAACCCGAGGAAGGTCACGACCGTGCCCTACATGTCACCGCACGCATCAAGGATTCAGAGTTCAAGACGGACCTTATCTACACAGGAGCGTCTTCGAATGTGATTACTCTCAAGACTCTCAGGATATCCAAGGTTCTCCCAGGCAAGGTCGTACGGAAGCCTACCACAATGATGGACTTCGAGGGAAACCAAACCAGCACGTACGGGAGAAGCTCCGCGGAAAGAATCAGACAAGTTCCTTGCATTCCACTCCCCACGTGGGCGTCAATTCAGGAAGAAGACCGGCTTGCATCATTGAGGGCTAGTACCCATGATGCATCTTTGCTGACGAAACATTCTTCTCCATCCTGTGAAGCCACGACCCACGTTCACATGAAGAGGGAACGAACTTTTATGGCGAGTCTTGACCAGAAAGGGAAAACGGTATACCGACACCGCCATTATCAATTAGCAGGGGAGACTGTTACCTAGTCTCTCCACCCAATGGAATGCTACAACAGCAACGAACCACAAGAACAAGTGCTAAATGCTCCCCAACAGCTGCAAGATGGCACCAACTCCACAACTGATGAGATTGAAATCATTGAGGAATCTCCTAGGCCTATATCCATCAGCTCAACCTTGTGTAAGGATAAACGCACGAAGCTCGTGGAACTTCTCAAAGAGTACCAGGACATATTCGCTTGGAGATATGAAGAAATACCGGATTTAGATGAAAATTGGTCACCCATTATCTACATGTCATACATGTATCCAAGTCGGTTAAACAGTTGTAGTTCAGACATGAGGAAAATGGATAGATCAGGTGCTGCATATACTTCAGAAACTTGAACAGGTGCTGCTCCAAAAAACGATCCTCCTCTACCTAACATCGACATGTTAGTAGATGCAACCAGCGGACATGGCATGTTCTCCTCCATGGATGGATGTAGCGGATACAACCAGATAAGGATATACGAGCATGATGCAAGTAAGATAGCTTTTCGAACTCCTCTCGAAAATTTTTATTATACCATACTGCCATTTGGTTTAAAGAATACCGGTGCAACATATCAACGCTCTATGATGACAATCTTCCACTGGAGCCAATACTCAAGGGAGCAGCCTCAAGAAGATAACGATGTCCACGCATCATGTCGAACAATATCCGGGCGAGTCACTTTATCAGACAGTGGTACATGTCTATCATGCTATGTTGGAGAATCCGCGCTTTTGGTCATCCTCTGGAGCTGTTGAACGCTCATCTACAACAACATATGCCCTGATAGAAAGAAACAGGCCTGCCGGTAATGAAGAGCCTCATAATGTTTGTAGGGGTATATATCTCACCAACAGGCGATATAACCTTCAGCCTTCTGTAAGCAGTTCCCTGAAGCAGCAAGAGGAAAACCACCGAGATACAACATCCTGCGCGTCCGTCAACTCCAACTCCAGTACCTCATGCACGACTCCCACAATGATGAAACAATGTCCAAGATATTCCATATCTGGCTCGACAACAACCACTACGAACAAACCATGTAAACCACGCTTGGGGATTGAGGCTCGGCATGAAGTTCCTTCACCGTCAGTCAAGGAATTCTTCAACATGAGAGAGATGGTCAGTCAAGAAGCATGGAATTCGCAAGGGTAAATCGAACTGAAGAGGGAAACACTTCAACACTCCCTCTAGAAGAAGCTGCTTCAATGGTCTATTCAAGAGCCGCCTCAACGCTCTCTCTGGGACCAACGTTCGCACCAGAAACCACTTTAACATCCTCTCGAGCCGTTTCAACACTTAAGCTGCATCAATAATTTGCGCTCTGGTCAAGTTATCTTTGATGTACTCATTGCTCAACATACGTCTCATCCATCCTTCATGAGGGCCCAACGGAGCATAAAAAACCTTGAAGTCGATAGGAGAAAGGTTATCTTGTGGAACAGATATTTTTATATAGTTGAAAGGGCGTGGTGAACAACTCATCATCAATGTTCGGCATATCTTTGAAGCTGTCAACACCTCCTGACTTGGCACCAGCATTATCCCTAGAAGAAATCTCAACATGAGTTCTTTTCTTCATTCTACAATAAAAGACATGAGTCAGTACTTGTATAAAAATACGTGAGATGTGTAGTCACACACGACAGAACACACATTCACGCTGGAGTACACAAGGCTGGTATTGGGTCCATATACCGGTATTGCTCAAGTCTCAAGTCCGGTGTTGATCAAGTCACAAATCCGGTATTGCTCAAGTCTCAAGTCCGGTGTTGATCAAGTCACAAGTTCGGTATTGCTCAAGTTTCAAGTCCGGTATTGATCAAGTCACAAGTTCGGTATTGCTCAAGTTTCAAGTCCGGTATTGATCAAGTCACAAGTCCGGTATTGCTCAAGTTTCAAGTCTGGTATTGATCAAAGTCACAAGGCTGGTATTCGAATAAAATAGGCGCACGCAGCAGGGCCGGTTTTCAGTCAAAACAGAGGGTCGACGTTCAGTCAGGAACGCGGTGGGTCCCACTTGATCCCAGCCCCAGATTGGTCGAAGCAGACACAACCGTCCCCAATCAAAGCTCTCTCTCCAGAAGAAGGCG
The DNA here is from genome assembly GCA_023531295.1 of Papaver armeniacum. Taxonomy (NCBI): domain Eukaryota; kingdom Viridiplantae; phylum Streptophyta; class Magnoliopsida; order Ranunculales; family Papaveraceae; genus Papaver; species Papaver armeniacum. The sequence goes on from JAJJWW010001001.1 coordinate 120,300, forward strand.
TTTCAGCTCCAACACTTCAACGCTCTCCCGGGCCTGCTCCAGAAGCTGCTTCAACGCTTTCTACAGGACCCACATTTACATTTGAGCACACAAGCAAACAGCAAGGCCGGTGTTTGATCAAAGCATCAAGTCCGGTGTTTAGTCAAGCTAGCTGGGTCGGTGTTTGGTCGAAGTAGCAAGATAACACTCGAGCAATTACATCAACCGTACGGTCAAAGTAGGCGCAGGACATGGCCGACGTTTGAAACATGTACACGATGGTCCCACGTTCGATCAAGCAGACGCAGTGGACCCACGATTAACCAAAATAGGCACATCAAGCCCACGTTCGATCAAGCAGGTGCAGTAGCCCCACGAACGAAACAGGCGTAACAGTCCATCGAAGCAGGCAAGACCGACATCATGCTAGGGGAACACTCTCCTGGACGCCTCTTGAACGTGACATGCTCCAAGGATGACCCGTCTCTCCTGGTAACATCTAACTTTGTCTCATAAGATTTGTCTTTAACTGTCAACATCTCATGCCTACCCCACAATGGTGTAACCATTACGTGCTAGGCAGGGGACTTAATGTTAATGGTGGATTTTCATTTAAGGTTAAAATTGTAAAAAAAAACCAGAAAATTATGCGCTAACATCTTGTAAAAGATAAAGCCATTAATAAGTGTTGGATACTCCTTCACTTTAGTAATTCACCTAGAATGGAGCATGTGGCAACAATCCTATTCTGTGAATACATGAAATTCATCCAGGTTGGAGCATGTAGCAACAATCCCATATACCCTGTGAATTTCTAGCATTATTAATTAATGCGCAGTCAGCCTTGTATTCCCTGTACTCATTATCAGTGCGGCATGACGACTGAGTGTTACTCTTAGCAGAGCAACACGAACCTCCAAGCATTATAATGAAACCATGTATGAAATACCCGTACAGGATGACTCTCGGTGTGTTATACTAGCCCGATTGAGCCACTCTCGGTATGTTATACTAGCCCGATTGAGCATCCGGACTGACCGTATCAGTCCGGATATGATAACAGTCATCCAACTCCACAAGCATGATTGGATGACCCAGATCAATTCCATCACCCCCAAGCAGGTATGGAATATCCACTGCCGAACCAACGCGGACCCCGCATGGTCGGCCTCCCAAAAAGATTGGCCTAGCTTGCCAAGACGTCCAAACCAGAGCAGTATGGACGGAAAACCCTAAATTAGGGTTTGCGGCATATTACATGTGTCGCAAAACAGTCTCAACCATCTATCTTTGTAGGTATAGATGGAGGGTGTAGATGTAGATTCAAAGGGCCCAGAGCATGTCAACACAATCACCGCGGGCCCACCTACATACCTGACCAATCGGTCAGGACCAACCATGGTTGGTTATCCCAATTCGTACGCCGAATAAAGCATGGTCGCACGGCCTTGAAACCCAAAATTAGGGTTTTGAGCATCACGAGCGTCCATCTTCTCCGGCACGAATGGAGGGTCCAAGATTATATTAAGCAGGTCCGGTCATACCAGCATGACCACCGTGGACCCATATATCCCCTCACACGATCGGCCAAGGCATATCATGCCTGGTTATTCCAAGATACGCGCCCAAACTAGCGTGGTCACACCTCCCAAACCGCAAACTGATCTTTACCGCTCAACTTCGCCGGACGATTTGGATGGCTCATATCACGTTTTCATGGGATATTCAGGTATAGGCGTGAACACCATCCTACCACCTTCACACCAGACCGATCGGCCAAGACCGACCAAGATTGGTCATCTTGGAACGTGCGCCCGAAATGGGCATGACACGCGGCTCTTGCGACACTGGTTTTCTGTCACAAATTGATCTCGACCACTCAACTTCACCGGAAGAATTGAGTGGCCCAGATCATACTTTCGTGAGGTAATGGGTATAGGCGCCTACATCGTCATGCCGTCTACACGCATGTACGATCGGCCTGGCCAAAGTCATATCCCAAGCTGGGATTCGACCAGGCTGAAGAGGGATGCTTGCGAACCTCCTCTAGAAACCCTAATTTCATTAACGGTCGCAGATGAGTGTCTCAAAGATCATCTCATCCGTTCAACTTCACCGGCTTGGTTATACAACCCTGGTCAGGAGTTAATTGGTCAGTGAGGCGTCATCTCCCGTCACTTTACCACACCATGATGCGATCCGCATAAAATACACACAATACTTCACAAGTATCAACTTCCTGAATAACGCAGTTATTCAATTTAGCATTACATGCTACCTTTTGTGGGTCCCACAATCCGCACACTCGAGAGATCAATCATGTCACAAACTAAGGGATACATACTGGGGTATTGGTCTGGCGGTTTACAGCGTGCAACGTGCAACGCGCCATCACAATAACGTGTCAGGAAGTCATGGACGGTTAAGAGATGACAGGAGAAGTGGGCAAGACTGGTCGTGTAACACCAACACACACCTCCACTACTTCATCACTCCACTTCCTCCACTTCCCACGAGAGACATGAATAAGGCTCAAATGACTTGTATAAATAGATTCTTCTACCTATTTTCCAACACAGGAGAAAAAGAGGAGACAAGGAGAAAAACAACACAAGTCCAGACGAGACAGAAACCAAGTGTTAATGCAAAACGTATTCAAACACCCAGAGCCTGCTTGCATCAATCGTAAGCCTGCTCACCTTTCTGTTACAAGTCATAAGCAATCCAACACCTTCACAATCTCAACACCTTCTTTGCTTTCCTCCTTAAGATCAACCCTATCTCCTTCACTTTGTGACCGAAACAAGTCTGGAACGGCCATTTCTTGGTTTAGGCCGGAATTGCACAGATTGATTTCCGAATCTACAAGCACTCACCGCGCAGTGTATTTGTTTAGGGTTTAGATTCATTCCTCATCCACACACCCCAAATTACCAAATCCGGCAGGAATAGTTTTCACCCATAAACACTTATGCAAAGACCTTATCCTTGATACTTGGAGATTCGTACTACTCTGCTGCGAGTGAACACAAATCGTCATGCCATATCAACATTAAGGGTTCAGCCGGAGAACATATCTGTTTATGGGTGAAAACTATTCCTGCCGGATTTGGTAATTTGGGGTGTGTGGATGAGGAATGAATCTAAACCCTAAACAAATGCACTGCGCGGTGAGTGCTTGTAGATTCGAAAATCAATTTGTGCAAGTCCGGCCTAAACCAAGAAATGGCCGTTCCAGACTTGTTTCGGTCACAAAGTGAAGGAGATGGGGTTGATCTTAGGGAGGGAAGCGAAGAAGGTGTTGAGATTGTGAAGGTGTTGGCTTGCTTATGACTTTTAACATAAAGGTGAGCAGTCTTACGATTGATGCAAGCAGGATCTGGGTGTTTGAATACGTTTTGTATTAACACTTGGTTTCTGTCTCGTCTGGACTTGTGTTGTTTTTCTCCTGTTTGGAAAATAGGGAGGAGAACCTATTTATACAAGTCATTTGAGCCTTATTCACGTCTCTCGTGGGAAGTGGAGGAAGTGGAGTGATGGAGTAGTGGAGTTGTGTGTTGGTGTTACACGACCAGTCTTGCCCACTTCTCATGTCATCTCTAACCGCCCATGACTTCCTAACACGTTCTTGTGATGGCGCGTTGCACGCTGCACGTTGTAAACCGCCAGACCAATACCCCAGTATGTATCCCCAGTTTGTGACATGATTGATGTCTGGAATGTGTGGATCGTGGGACCCACAAAAGGTAGCATGTAATGCTAAATTGAATAACTGCGTTATTCAGGAAGTTGATACTTGTGAAGTATCATGTGTATTTTATGCAGGTACTGCATCATGGTGTGATAAAGTGACGGGTGGTGATCACCATGACACCTCACTGACCAATTAACTCTTGACCAGAGTTGTATAACCAAGCCGGTGAAGTTGGACGGAAGAGATGATCTTTGAGACACTCATCTGCGACCGTTGATGGAATCAGGGTTTTGAAGAGGTGCGCATGCATCACTCTTCAGCTTGGTCGAAACCAAGCATGGGAAGGGTTTTGGAAAGGACCGAACGGGCATGCGTGTAGACAGCATGCCGGTGTACATGTCCGTACCTCTCTGTCCCATAAAGGCGCGATCTAGGCCACTCGATTTGACCGGCGAAGAGGAGCGGTTGAGATCGATTTGCAACAGAAATCTGGTGCCGCAAAAGCCGCACATCGTGCCAACTTCGGGCGCACGCTTCAAGACGACCAAGCTTGGTCGGTCTTGCCCAATCCGTCTGGCGTGTAGGTGGTAGGCTGGTATTCACGCCTATACCTGACTGTCCCATGAAAACGTGATCTAAGCCACTCAAATCGTCCGGTGAAGTTGAGTGGTTGATATCAGTTTGCAATTTGGGAAGTGTGACCACGCAAGTTTGGACGCGCGTTTTGGGATAGCCAGGCATGATATGCCTTGGCCGATCAGGTGAGGGGATAGACGGGCCCACGGTGGTCATCGCGGTATGACCAGGACACCGCTAATCTAATCTGGGACCCTCCATTCGTGTCGGATAAGATGGACGCTCGTGATGCTCAAAACCCTAATTTTGGGTTTCACGGCCGTGCGTCATGCTCTGTTCGGGCGCACGAATTGGGATGACCAACCATGGTTGGTCCTGACCGATTGGTCAGGTATGTAGGCGGGCCCACGGTGATTGTGTTGACATGCTCTGGGTCCTTTGAATCTACCTCTACGCCCTCCATCTATACCTGCGAAGATGGATGGTTGAGACTGTTTTGCGACACATGTAATATGCCGCAAACCCTAATTTAGGGTTTTCCGTCCATACGCTCTGTTTTGGACGTTTTGGCAAGCTATGCCAATATTTTGGGGAGGCCGACCATGCGGGGTCCGTGTTGGTTCATCAGTGAATATTCCATACCTGCTTGGGGGTTATGGAATCGATCTGGGCCATCCAATCACGCTGGTGAGGTTGGATGAACGAGATCATATCCAGACTGATACGGACAGTCCAGATGCTCAATCGGGCTAGTATAACACACCGAGAGTTCTCAATCGGGCTAGTATAACACACCGAGAGTTGCAACATGTACGGGTATTTCGTACATGCTTTCATTATAATGCTTGGAGGTTCGTGTTGCTCTGCTGAGAGCAACACTCAGTCGTCATGCCGCACTGATAATGAGTACAGGAAATACAAGGCTTCTCATGCATTAATTAATAATGCTATAAATTCACATGGTATATGGGATTGTTGCTACATGCTCCAACCTGGATGAAATTCATGTATTCACAGAATGGGATTGTTGCCACATGGTCCATTCTAGGTGAATTAGTAAAGTGAAGGAGTATCCAACACTTATTAATGGCTTTATCTTTTACAAGATGTCAGCGCATGATTTTCTGGTTTTCTACAAATTTAACCTTAAATGAAAATCCACCATCAACAATAGCATAGAAGGCATTCAGAGAAACTTCTATTAAGTGAATATACGCGAGGCGCCGAAATTTACAGAACATTTGGTATGGTTGCTACATTCGCCAGTCTGGATATATTTCATGTAAGTGTATTGAGCGGCTCAATAAGTATGCCAGTGGAGAGCTTAGCACATGTGGCTCTGTTTCCTTACAAAGTGACGTCACATCAGATGCAAGGTTTTACGATTTTAACCGTAATCTAAAAACCACCATCAACATTAAGTCCCCTGCTTAGTTCGGAACAGTGGCATTGTTGCGGGGTAAGCATGATATGGTGACAAACGAGGATAAAATCGAAACAACAAGTCATGAAGAGATTGTCAGGAAGATTTGGCTAACCTTTGTCAGGAGGCACGAAGAATCTACGATCCTTGCATCGGCGGCTTCGCATAAATTTGGTTTGGCCATGGGGTGCTGGCCTCAGCATTGCAACTTTGGCTACTAATTGGCAGCGGTGATACTGCGACTTAGTCCGCGGAGCGGCGAATGTTGCTATCCGGCTTAAATGGCCAATCACTACACCAAATTCTGGGATTAGAAACAGAACCAGGCCGTTACAAAAACGGGTTGTAACGGCCCTTGCCTGTTGCAAAAGTGGGTGTTACATTTTTTTGTAACGGCTTTGTGGCCGTTACTAATTATTTTTGTAACCCTCGTAACAGGCTTGAGCCGTTACAAATTTGCCACGTGGTAACAGCTCGGGCCGTTACGAATTTTTTTTGCAACAGGTATGTTGTAACAAAGTGAGGGCGTTACAAATTTGCCACGTGGTAACAGCTCGGGGTCGTTACTTAATTTTTTTTGCAATGTATGTATGTTGTAACAGCTCAAGGCCGTTACTGAACTTTTTTGTAACAACAAAAAAATTATCGCCGGTCAACCTTGACCTGGTCAAAATTGGTCTCATCTTGACCAATTTTGACACAGTCAAGGCTGACCGGCGATTCATTTTCTCACGGAAATAAGCCGAATTCCAAAAACTACCTGGATACACCTTTCATTTCATCCTCCACAATCAACAATATTTTCTTCAATCAAATTCATCTCACATTCAATCAATTCTTATCACATTCAAATAGCTTAATACAAAAAAGAACTTAAATTCTTCTAAGTATCAAAATTTTTGTTAAGTATGAAATACTAGGGGGATACTAAGTATCGGTTCATAGAAATTCTAACAGTCCCAGGGAATGAGCAAATCAAAACTCCGAACAAATACTTACAAGATGAGCAATAACTTCGCAATCACTTAGGTTCGAATTTATGATTCTTCAACTTTTCCCTCAATTCTTCATGGTTATAAATCTCCCGTTAACCTAGATAATGAGAACTATGTAAGTGTTTCGCAAAGTCGAATCAACACTCAAAATAACTTAACAACAATATCAATTTCAAATAAGTCTCGGGTCATTCAAATTGCGAGAATAGAGTAATAATCAAAAATGGATATGATAAGTTTAGGAAGATATAGATAGATATATACCGTGACGACGATAGATTTGTCTTCATTGTAAAGAGGTTGATCACCAGAAGCAGGATCTACAATAGCCAAACGTTGATGAGCAAGATAACAATCTTGATGACAATGTAATCCACTCCAATCTGGACCTCTATGTCTTAACCTACACATACATTTCCCAAAAATCACACCACCAGAAGTACTCAGATGCATCTGAACAAACACAACTCATTAGGCACTCAAAAGAAACATAAACCTTAGTCCCCTTCTGTGCACCACACCTGCTGGTTCCAACATTCTCATCCAACCCTGCTGTAACATTCTCATCAACACCTGCTGTAACATTCTCATCAACACCTACTTCTACATTCTCATCCATCCCTTCCCTAACATTCTCATCCACATCTGTGGTAATATTCTCATTCAAACCTGCTGTAACATCATCATTATCTGCTACACATTCAGTTATAATATTATCCTTATGTGTTAATTGTGCTGCTTGTACTGAACTTTCCCCATGATAGCGCCAGAATGTGTACACCTCATGCATACCATGTTTGAGCAAATGCAATGAGATCTCACTCAGTGCAACTAAGCCTTTACCATTCATACAACGACGACAAGGGCATGAAAATAAATGACTCCCACCACCATTATTCTTGGCAAACTCTATGAATGACTTCACACCTTGTCTGAATTCTAAAGACTTACGAGGACACTTCAACCATTTCTTGATCACTTCAGATGACATATTACCCTTCAAAATTGATATTTAAAAGAATCAAATAAAATCACTTAGTCCTAGTGGTAGGGTTGCCGAAGCCCATGAGGTTAGCGACAGAAACATCCCCTCAAAGAAGAGAGAATGAGCTACAAGTAGCTTTTGCGAATAACCACTAGGACTGTTATCATCATGCTCACAGAGTACATAAAACCAGACTCGTTTATACACAGCTTAACATACAAAATAAAATAACTTAGTCCTAGTGGTGCAGGGTTGCCGAAGCCCTGCAAGTTAGCGACAGAAACATCCCCTCAAAGAAGAGAGAATGAGCTACAAGTAGCTTTTGCGAATAACCACTAGGACTGTTATCATCATGCTCACAGAGTACATAAAACCAGACTCGTTTATACACAACTTAACATACAAAATAAAATAACTTAGTCCTAGTGGTGCGGGGTTGCCGAAGCCCTGCAAGTTAGCGACAGAAACATCCCCTCAAAGAAGAGAGAATGAGCTACAAGTAGCTTTTGCGAATAACCACTAGTACTGTTATCATCATGCTCAAGAGTACATAAAACCAGACTCGTTTATACACAACTTAACATACAAAATAAAATAACTTAGTCCTAGTGGTACTAGCGACAGAAACATCCCCTCAAAGAAGAGAGAATGAGCTACAAGTAGCTTTTGCGAATAACCACTAGGACTGTTATCATCATGCTCACAGAGTACATAAAACCAGACTCGTTTATACACAACTTAACATACAAAATAAAATAACTTAGTCCTAGTGGTACAGGGTTGCCGAAGCTCTGCAAGTTAGCGATATAAACATCCCCTCAAAGAAGAGAGAATGAGCTACAAGTAGCTTTTGTAAATCACCACTAGGACAGTTATCATCATGCTCACTTAGAATCAGTCAATATAAAAACAAAACTTCATAACTTTAGTTCATTTAAACTTAAAAAAACTACCTTAAAATGAAACTAAAGTTCAAATCATGATGAGCATATTTATAGAACATACAAACTGGAATTTAGGTTACTACCTTAATGATTCCGTAGCGGTGCTTCTTTTCTGTTTGTCTCTTGCCAAAAGGATCCTCTCCTGGCTCTGCAAAGACCAAGATATAGAACAACATTAGCCAAACTTTTAAAATGCATCGACTTTGAATCATATGTCACAACAACACACACTAATCAACTACGCTCTGCCATACCCACACACGCTATGTTGTTACACAACTAGCTAGGTCCAAGTTTATCTAGCTCTCATCAAACCTTCCAAGATTATATAAGACTTTATCAGGTAGCACTCTGCCTACTCAACTTAGTATGCTTCTAAGGCAAAAAAACTACACCATGTCTGACAGCAGAATGCATCTTTACACAAGACTAGTGGATCAAAAACTAGAACTGACAAGTGAAGCTAATGATGTCAATCAACACAAAACTTATAAATTAGAACTTATTGAAATTAGATTACAAACTAGAAATTAGGTTACAAAAAAAAAAAAATAGAAAATTCGAAATTAACATAAAACCCTAAAATCGGTTCAATGTTTCAAACTTATACCTTCTAAGTCTTCAAAATTCTTCAATCTTCAAGTCTTCAAAATTCTTCAAACCCTAACAGTAAATTAGAAAAAAAAATAGAATTAGATTTATATGAAGAAGATTAACAAAACATAACTCTAACGATTAACACTTACACAGATCGATGAAAACTGGAAGATAAAGATGAATCAAGCCCTAAAAACAGATCGATTAAAAAAAAAGATGAAACCCTAAAAATCGAAAAACTTCTAACGATTAAGACTTACATAGATCGATGATTGAAAGGTGTTGAAAAGATTAAAGAGTTTTCTATGATGTTTCTTGGCTAAAACAATCTCTGTGATGAAACCCTAGAAAAATCGCCTGAGAGGAGGAAGAGAAGCAGTGCAGAAGAGAAAAATGAAAAATGAAAGTCGAACACGATTTCTGCTAGCTTATCCATAGAATTCACGCATGTGAATGGCACACTCGTGGGAGGAAATATCCTCTCGTATAACTAATCCTGGGTGGAAATATAATGCTAGGCGTGTGAGTGGCACACGCACATACACAAGGTGTGACGACACAAGTGTGACCAAGCGTGCGAGTGGCACGCCTATAAAAAAATTCGTAACGGCTTGGCTCTGTTACGAATTTTTAAAAATTTAGTAACGGCTTAAGCCTGTTACGAATTTTTTGTAACGGCCTTTTGTAACGGGAAATTTGTAACGGCTCATAAGCCGTTACGAATGCCTGTTACGATTCCAGGAATTTGGTGTAGTGAATATGGCGCTTCCTTGGCTGGTGGAGATGGCGCTGTCTTGAACGGCCAAGATGGCGCTTCCTTGGCTGGTGGAGATGGCTCTGCTTTGAACGGCTACCAAAAGGTGGATGACGTGGCTAGCTTGGGAGGGCCGATGATGAGGCTAGCTTGGAAGGGCCAATGGCATGACTAGTTTGGAAGGGCCAATGGCGTGACTAGCTTGGAAGGGCCAATGGCATGACTAGCTTGGAGGGCCAATGGCATGGCTAGCTTGGAGGGCCAATGGCATGACTAGATTGGAGGGCCAATGGCGTGGTGAATATGGATCCATGGAGCGTCGGCTTGCTTGGAAGGTCCAATGGAGCGTTGGCTTGGGACGCGGAGAGGATGACACTGGTTAGGGATCGGCTGCAACGTGGAGATGGCGCTGGCTAGGAGCGGACTCTTGGGGCTTGAATGCGGACTATTGGCGTTGGCAGGGAGCGGTGGAGATGGCCGTTTGGGAGCGAACTGTTTGGCATTGTCTTGGCCGCAGACTGGTGGCGCCATGGAGCGTTGCCTTCGCAGGCCCGGTTGCCTTTTTCCGTGCATAGCTTAAACGAGAAACCTTTTGAAAAAGCGGGGGTATAACAACCACACCCAATATTTCTCTTAGAAATCTGTATGGACAAACTCCAATATACTTTCTAGAGAATCAACTAGACAGTCAGACTCAATCTAGATAAAAAGTATATCAACGAGTTTATATATCTCTCGATTTGATCTTTACTCAAGCAAATAGAAATCTGCGAGTCTTTATCAAAGAGAGATAACTTGGATGATACCAAAGACTAATATCCAAGTGTCAATCAATTTAAATCAACAACCAAAAGGTCGGATATTCTAATTGATTGAACAACGCACAACCTGTGATATTTCAATTATATAAAAAAATATAATGCGGAATAAAATAACACGGACACGAGAATTTTGTTAACGAGGAAACCGCAAAGCGAAAAAACCGGGGACCTAGTCCAGATTGAACACACAAGTGTATTAAGCCGCTACAAACTCTAGCCTACTCCAAATAAACTTGATGCTGGATTTGTAGTTGAACCCCAATCAATCTCACACCGATTCAAGGTACGGTTATGCTCCTACGCCTCTGATCCCAGCAGGATGCTACGTACTTGATTCCCTAAGCTGATCTCACCCACAACTAAGAGTTGCTACGACCCAAAGTCGAAGACTTTAATAAACAAATCTGTATCACACAGAAAAGTCTATAGAAATAGATAAATCCGTCTCCCACGAATAAACCTATGAATTTTGTTCCGTATTTTGATAATTCAAGGTGAACAATCAATAACCCAGACTTATATTCCCGAAGAACAGCCTAATATTATTGATCACCTCACAATAATCCTAATCGACGCAGCGAAAAAAAGATATTGTGGAATCACAAATGATGAGACGAAGTGTTTGTGATTTATTATCTATCTTGCCTATCGGAGATATAAATATCAAGCCAATTATTTCAATTGTACTCGTACGATAGAAACTGCAAGATCAGATCACACAACTACAAGAAAAGTAGTATCGGTCTGGCTTCACAATCCCAATGAAGTCTTTAAGTCGTTAACCTGGTTTTAGAAGAAGAAAACCAATGGTTAAAGGAGAATCGACTCTAGATTAGCAAACTAGTATCACACGTAAAGTGTGGGGATTAGATTTCCCAGTTGCTAGAGTTGTCCCTTATATAGTCTTTCAAATCAGGGTTTGCAATCAATGTTAGCTTAGTAACAAAGCATTCAATATTCACCATTAGATGAAAACCTGATTAGATTCAAGCTAATATTTCTCAACGGTTGGATCGAAAACTTAGCTTATTATACACAAACGAAATGTTCAATTTTGGGTTTATGAACCGTACCCAAACATTAACATTTGTTGGTTCAACAATAGTCAACCAAATGGTTAGCCATATGAACACTCTCATATCAACCATATTCTTCTTCACCATAACTAGTTCAAATGAATCAAATGAACTAGTTAGAGAGTTGTTCAATTGCTTAGATCTTATGTAACTACACAAGACACAATCGAAGCAAAAACGGTTTGATTCACTCGAATCGGTTCATGAACTTTATAGCCACGGTTTGCAAAAGCATTCCTTAGTTTATATAAACATTAGTTCAAGAACAACCGGTTTTAGATATAACCTACTCAAGTTCGCAGACTGGGTTCGCAGACTTAAGCTCATGGAAGGAGTACACAAACTCCAGCAGAAATTCTCGGGTGAGAACTTCCGCCAGTTTGCGGACTGAGTTCGCGGACTTGGCTTGCGCCACTTCCATTTCTCTTGATCAACAAAGTTCACAAACTTTGGTTCAAGGAATAAGGACTTATACATATATGTGTTTCCATAACAATGCTTATATCCTACCAATGGTTATGTAATCTAAACTCTCATTTCAATCATTGAAACATTCTCAGAGAACGTTATATAGCCGTTATTCACAGACCATTTTTCGTCATAGCAATTTCCAAAGTGATTGAAACATATCATGACTTTCGTCACTAGGTAAAGATGAATTCGGTTAAAGCAAAAGCTTACCAACACATATTTCGAGAAATAGATAGGCGAGTTAAACTTGGCTCGAAATAGAAAATGTGTATAATGAAAGTCTATACGTCTAAACGACTTTTGTCTCAAGAGTAGGAGATAGAGTAAATAGACTTTTGAGTGACAGATAATTTCAAGTCTCCACATACCTTTTAGTCGATGAAGTTCCACCGGTTCCTCGAGTAGTTCTTCATCTTGTATGATGATTGCCATGGAGTTCTTGAGATCAACTACACTTTCTATCCTAGTCCGAGACCTTTAGCTACATAGGCTAGAAATCAAGACTTATAGTTTTGATCACTAACATTGACAAACATGCTTGAGATAGCAACGCATGCGAGTTCGACCGAGCAATGCTCTAACACATTCCTCCACTCTAATTCCAAAAGTGTTGTGCTTATAAAAGGAAACCTTCTTCCACCCAAACTCCAAAGTAATACGTATATAAGAGGGGTCGCACATATTTTATTTTATTTTTATAATATTGGCTTTGTTTTCACGTCTCCGCGTTAGCAGCAAAGCAGAGGAGTTGGCGAGCCTACTCCAGGTATGTGCTCCAACGTTTCTCATCCGTTTCTTTTTTTTTTGTTGGTGTAAACCCTATCCATAGACATATCCTCCATAAACCCGTAGAAATACTTTTGTATGAATGATTCTTCTCTGCTAGCAGTATCGTAGTAATATTAGCCGTCACATTGATTGTAAGGAGGCCAATTATTATACAAAGTAGGCGTGCATGGATGGGTGGCTTCCATTAGTTCTTCTCCCGTGAAAACCTAGCTTTTCGGTTTCCTTTTCCTCTCGTGGCCGTGTGCACGATTTCCGTGGCCATGCGTGACTTGGCCGAGGTCATACTTTCCACGACTTCACATGTTCCCCGCGGCATTGTCTAGTTTCGTCCAAGGGTATACTTTCCACGACGTCACGCGTATCTCGTTGAGCAGACATCAGTCCCCATTCCCTTTAGCCGTGAGTGCCATGACATGTGGCCAAAGGAGAAATTTCCGTAGAAAATGTGTTGTTGACCCTTGATTGTGGTAACCAATTTTTGATAAAATCTCCATGTATGCTTTTCTTCAAATTAATAATTTTTTGCTTTGCTTAGTTGTAGTTACTTCAAAAGCATAAGGAATTTTGTTAAGATGTCACCTAAAAGTAGTTCTGCCGCCGCGTTAAGAAATATCAACAACTCCAAACCGAACACAGATGATGAGTTCTTTACGAAGTCTGCTACGATTACAAGGACCCATCCCAAATTCGTGGCAACTCTTCTGACTGATTTAGAGAATGATGGAGAAGTTCAGTCGGTCACTCCAGGGCGCATAATGAGGTTTTTCCTTCAGAAGAAAGAGTATCCAGCTTCTCTCATAGATTTCAAAATCTTTCATAGTCCATTGTGCTCTTATGATAAGTGGATAAAATTTATGATGAGTCGCGACCACGTAAAGGCTAACTTAATTGAGGCGCAAATCATGCATGCTGTCATGGCGTCTGCGGCACTTCAAATCAGAAAAGATCTTGCAGGCTTGATTACTTTCATCTCCAGATAGTGCCAGGGAACTCACACGGCTATATGTAGATGGGGTGAGATGATTATTTCTTTGGAAAGCATAGCCGTTCTGTTGAGTCTTCCAATAATTAGGAAACTTGATGTTGTCTTGTCTGAGGAAGAAGAAGAAATAAACGCCGCCTTGGTCACGAAAGCAACAGGATATGTTCGAAAGAATTATGAGTAAAGGTGTTTCTATAATTGGTGGGTTTCTGTGTGGTTCCCTGATGAGCCGGAGTCGGATCAAGTGCTGGATGATACACTCCATGTTGCTGCATTTTTAATTCTGTGGCTATCTAGAGATGTTTTCGATGATGGCTCTGGTAAGAAGGAGATAAGACAGAAGCTCATCAAATTTGCTATCAAACTAGCGAAAGGTATTGCTCTTCCCATCGGCAGTTTGTTTCTTGGCTCTTTGTACACTCATATGGATCACTTAGTAGCAGACATGTATGTCTCTAATGGGTATATAAAAGTGGACTCGTATATCCACGTCGCCTTTCTTCAAGCGTGGTTGTGGGAGCATTTCAAAAATTATGCTCCTAACCCGAGAACCTTGTTTCCTGATGCATATGGCGGTTCTAGGATACTCCGTTGGTTGGAGAGGCGTCCAAGACCAGGCGCAAAGCTCATTGATTTTCTTGACAACTCGCATGCAGTTAACTTTCGTCCTTGGGCCCCGGTCCATGCCTCCATAGTTCAACCAGAAACTTTTTCTTTCGCACCGAACGTGATATTGCATTCCGCTGACGGGAATATGAACATTGGCGAAACTGTGTTCTTGCGAAGCTGCATATCTGGGTATGTGCCATCTTTTTCAGAGGATCTTGTGGAGCAGTCTCTTACAATATTGACAGGGCTGATCGACATATGGGATTTGATCAGGGAGTCACATTCTGTCGCCTGCTGACAGCTCCAGATGAATCGTTACCCGCTATTCTTGATTGCAACGTCTTTGCACCGGATAAAAGTCTTCCCTTCTTGCTCCCAGAACGAAAACCTGTGACGACTCCCAAATATAATATCTTCTGGTGACCGGTTGTCAGCCGAGCAAAAATAATTTCACTTTCTCACTCTACTAATATAAATGAAGTACGTGATAAGAAAGAGTTCGTATCCACAGAGAGGCAATTGTTGTTATAAAATTTCAGTTTCTAAAGTAACCAAGGGGGATTTTTGTTGTTTTAACAAAGTAATAAAAGTAATGGAAAGCAATAAAATAATTTGAATAATCAAAAAGGATAATATATTGGTCACGGGATAGTATCATTCACAAACATGAATTTTCATAAACGATTAGAATTGGTATTTTAATCTCTCATTTACTAAAAGTCCTAGGATACCTTGATCGCAAGTATATCCCGCTAATTCCCTGATTTCATCACAACACATTAAAAGATGCATATGTGAATTCTTCCTAGAAAGCAACCTAAAGTGCAAAAGCACAATTAAGTTTAACTCCCTCAAAGCAATAAGTTCTATGGAATAAGACTAATCAATTCAAACGAACGTGTAAAAGCACTAATACGTTTTAACAAAATTTATGATTCACTTGTGACTAGTAGGATATATCACTACAAGCACTAGCCACAATTATGCTACTTAGAATCAGGGATAAACAACTTTTTCGTATTGAAAACCCTAATATAGCTCTAGAGATGAATGCAAATCGGATTGATTCCGGACTCAACCTAACAAGTATTCAAATCATATAACACTATTAATTGTGAATCACAAACAATAAAGTATTGAGACAAAACTAATTCATAGATTTAAATAACATGTTGAGAAATCAACTTTATCCCATAACCAATAATAATTGTTTAGCTACTCATAGCTATGGAGTTCATCATAAAAATATTAATTGAATAGAAGAAGATGAACAAAAGCAAACCCTAGAAGCGTAAACAAAAGCGGCTCTCTCCAAGTTCCAAGAATAATATGTGATCTCCAAAGTTGTAGAAGACTTTCCTTTAAATAGCTCTCTTGTTTCCAAAATTAGGCCTAATCTCAAAGGTCCAATAGATAGAAGTCCACCAAGCCCATATGTGAGAAAAACCCATGTAGAAAATATGCCCCAAAAACGGTCACCGGAAAACTGGTATTGTGGCCGGAAATTGGCCGGAAAATATATCTCAGGTGACCGACAAAGTCCACCCGGTCACCGGTCAATGAGTCAACTCGGTCAATGCGTCAACTCGGTCGGGTCAACTGAGTGAACTCGGTCAAGCACCGAGTCAGAGTGTGAGTCAGTCACTGACTCGGCTGATTGAGTTGATTTGTCTTGGCTCAGGCCATTGCAAAGGACAAATCTTGTGATGCACAATCCTTGTGCTTCCAGCCATGATGGCCCTGCACAACCACAACTCCCAATGGCACCAATAATGCATATGTAGCTTAACTGCAACTGCAGCTCTTGCAACACCCTTCAATACTGCCTCATACCACCACCATACTATCAACTCAGGGCATCTGCATCTCAGCTGTGTACAACCATTACAGTAACATACCAACACTTTTGATTCTTAGCTGTGTACAACCATTAGAACCCATTCTCATAAATCAACCGCAATATCAGTACCAAAATCAACTTCCAACACCTACAACAGCTAAAGCCATTCATCCATTCCTGCAATTCAGTGCAACATCAAGTTTTACTGCATTAGAATCCCAACTCAGCTACACACTTGCCTGGCCATCTCATGCATTCATCTAATTTCTCAGCTGTTGCAGCTTCAAAACCACCAACAACTCTATCCAGCAATCCCACTAACCATTCAATCCTTGCTCCTGCATATCCACCAGCGCCATGTGCATTTCAGCTCATTGCAGTACCACCAATACCTACAATACAAGCTCCACTTCCACTTCAATCACCTGCTAACTCAGCTGCCAAACACACAACTCCATCGCATGCTTCAGCTGACCTGCAATCATCAGCGGCATCAATTTCCTGCGACTCCATTCTCACTGTCTCGGCCAACTGCGGGATCTTCTTAGTCTTTTTACAACCAGCTTCATGACCAGTCCCAGACATCCATCCTTTGATTTGATTCTCGCAGCATCAGCATCATTCTCAGTTGTACATTCAACAACACATTAGTTCATCTGCCATTGAAGTGACGGCACAACCATCTTTGCTGCCAAACTTTGTCCACTGCAGCCAATCACCATCGTCGTTTCCATGCCATCATCTCCTTCTCATTCATCTCAGTCATCAGCAACATATCTGTTCCATCCATATCTTATTCATCTACAGCCATATACTCAAACCCAGTTGAACAACAGCATCACCTCCACTTCTCCTCGGCCATCTCCCACAGCAACAACATCTTGTCTTAAAATGTGAACATCTCTCAATATCGATCAGCTCCCTGAGTTCCATTTTCTTTCATAGCCACAATCATCTCAAACTTCCACCAGATTACAGCTTCTTTCACCTGAATCTCAGACTTCAGACTCACCCCTTACTGCTCTGTAATTGCATCAGTGCCTGCACCTGGTCTCCTTTATCTTCTAATTCAACCCATCTCACTGTGAACTCCAAATCAAACCCCTAACCTTTATTTCATATGTAATTACACCTAGAGCACCAGATGCAATCAAATCCATCTCAGTCAGTTCCCTGAGTTCATCCTTGGCAGCACTGTTAACATCTCCAGCTGAACTGCAAGCTTCACTGTAGCTCACCACCAATTCCACCTCCAACTGCAGTTCTCTCAGCACCAAAACTGCAATTCACACCTGCAATCATCTTAGTCTCCATAAGCTAATTCACCTCACCATCTGCAAACCTAACATTCATTTAAACAAACCCACTTCACAACTCAATCTTAATTTCAACCCTAGACTCCATCAAATCAACAGCAGCAACTCCAATTTCATGGCTGCAACTCAACCAAACTTGAAATCACCTTCCTGAGTTCACACATCAAACCAGATCAATTCTTCCATCTGCTTTTGATTTCAAATGAAACCCACAGATCCCCTTTTTCATTCGAACTCCATCTTCTGAGATATAGAAATTCATCTCAAATTCTTCTCTGATTTCTTCACCACGAGCTCGTCAATCATCATCGCTGCCTTCTCATGTCTCGATCTGGTCCCTCGGAACCAACAGCAGCAGTGGCTGCTTTCTCTCTTTCTCAATTTCAGGGGAGTGTAATGAAAATGAATGATTGAGAGAAATAAAATCTCTCGATTTAGGGTTGGATAGTTTGGGTGGATGTTACACCCCAGGGATAGGGACCACCCCACTCATTAGATAAGGGCCATCCTAACTGGCAACCCCTTAACCGCAGCTGGTCTGTGTCTAGTGCTTTCTATTCAATTGTCAGTCCTGTGAGACTGACAGTCCAATTCAATTCCTCAACTCTGATACGCTTCAAAAGCCCGCAGCTTCTTCATATGAAATCAGAATGACCTCATTCCTTCATAGTTGGCTTCGTCTTTTCGTCCTCTTCAAGATGAGGATAAGAAATATAGGATTTGAGCGAATTCCACTTCTTTTTGCTCCAATGACTCCAAAATACCTAATAAACTCAAAACCAAACATAAGATATATAATTTACAAGAAAACTAGCGAAGAAAGCATAAACTATAGATATAAATGAAAGTGTTTATGACACCTATCATCTGGCAAGCTGAGTTCCTCGCCATTCATCAGTTCGTGCAGGATGTTGTGCCAAATCCGCATGGTAAACCTTCCTTTGCGGTTCTAGCGAAGCATAAATTGTTGAAAGAGCTTCATTCGGGCAAGCGAAAATCCTCTAGCTTGGATGCAGACCGTCTCCAGAAAATGGAGCAAAGGTCGAAAAATCGTGCAGGTGGCTTCCAATCGGATTCGACAGCTCTTGTGTCTTTCAGTTCTTTCAACACGCAGGTGTGTATGATTCCCTCACTGACTTGGCTGAATAAGTTTTCCATTTCGCCACTGACTCCTCTTTTTTTTTTTGACTTAGGGGATTGGTAACTCGAATATCTTTGCCAGACTTGCCCACGGCCAAAAAATGGCGCCTCTTTAGAAATGAGGCAACGAGACTGAATCTCTTGAAGAAGAATCCGAAGAGGAAGAAAGCTCGAGATCCGGTGATGAGAGGAGCACTTCTGAATATAACAGCGAGTCTTCTTCCAGTGGACCCATAAATGAGTCGGTGAGTTTTCCACATTTTTCTCTTGGATTATTTATTTATACCGAATAAATAATTAATTGGTGATATTTACAGGAAGAGGCTGCTTCCGAAAATAACTCTGAGATGGAGATCCACGGCAATGAAGGTGTAATAGTGTCTCCAGTCATGGAAACTGTACCGGATAAGCATGAGGAGTTGTATACCAGAATATGGGAGAGATATAGACACATCGCAACAGCAAAGAAGATCACTAGCCGGTTCGCGTTGGTTAAGCGGGTGGAAGAAATATTATCTCCAATTCATGATATGTGCAGGTGACTGGTCACACCGTTTTTGGAGATGTAATCTCAAACTGGGAGTTCCACCGGGATATGTGTGTAAACTTTGATTTTAACGCTTCCTGGTTCTGTGAGGGATTTTCCGAGATCCAAAGGCTGCAGGCTGAAGCGGATGATGGTCCTTCCGCGGATTTAATTAATCAACAGGAGGTAGAAGTCGAGAAGTTGTCCCAGGAATTGAAGCTGAAGCAGGCGGCTCTTCAAAGTATGAATGACATTTTTTCCAAGAAGAACGAGCCGTTGTTAGGTAACTTTCCTTGAATACTTTTATTTTCTGAACTTCTTTTCTTAGGTTTTTTTTTTTTTTTTAAAGGCAAAAGAAACGCCTAGTTTATGGTATGGTTTTCTGGTTTTTGGATTGATAGATGATTGCCTTTTATAAGAGTTTTTGGATTATTTTTGGAGTAATGGCTTTTTGATCAATTGATATGTCAAAATCTGAATTACGAATGTATGTAGCAAAATCATTCAGGATCGTGAACGTTGCATGAGAAAGGAAGAGATATGAAATCTTGGGATGATTGGGTCATCGACTTCCATGATAAATGTGAAAATCCAAATAATAGGTCGTGTAAACATCATCTGGCAAACTTACTCGCTTTAGGGTCTTTCACCAGATTTGAGTCTTCAGGTAGTAAATCCGAGTCTTTGTGTAATTCCCTTCTTGCCACGAGAAGTCCTCGGTCATTCTTTATTGTCGATGGAACATCTTTATGTCGATCCGTAGTAATATGGAGAATCTCTAGTCCCCAGACGCAATTCTCCTGAAACCCCTCTTTTCTTGGACGATGTGCTTCAAAGTATGGCATTCGCTGGTAGTATGATGGGAACGAGAGCTGAATTCGTAACTGAGAGATTAATCTCCCATTGTGGTCGCCAATTGTAAGTGGGTGAAAACCGTTTCTGCTGATTTTGGTAATTTTGGGTGTGTGTAGGTGAGAAACGAATCTAAAACCTAAACAATGTACTGCACGAGAGTACTTTTGATTCGAGAGATCAATCTGTACAATCATGGCCTAAACCAAGAAATGGCCGTTCCAGGCTTGCTTCGGTCACAAAGTGAAGGAGAAGGGTTGGTCTTAAGGAGGGAAGCGAAGAAAGTGTTGAGACCAGAATAGTTAATTCTGGAAGTGTGGGCGTTTTGTGACTTGTATCAGAAAGTTAAACTGGCTAGCTGGATGAAAAAGCTATCAGATGATTTCTGGATGTTGTATTGTTTTCCTGACCAAAACTTGTTGTTTGGTGGAAATAGGTGAGACCTATTTATACAAGTCATAGTGAAACGTACCCTAGTCTCGTAGGAAGTGGAAACAATTGAGTGGTGGAAGAAAAGAATAACGTGTAACTGTTAGTCGTTATGCTTCCATGATGAGGGAAGTGAATTCGTGTAATCGCCAGTCATTACGCTTCCATGATGAAGGAAATGAATTGTTTACACCGTTACTTTTCACCACCACTAATTATCCCACTTCATGACACTTTCTTGTAACGGGCGCATTGCACGCCGCACGCTGTAAACCGCCAGACCAATACCCTAATGAGCATCCCCCAGTTTATGACATATTTTGATGTCTCGAGTGTTTTCGTGGAAAACATGTAGCACTTTGCTACTTGTGTCAAGTTAAAATTGAGAGGCTTGCCGCAGGAAAATAGCATGTGATGCTAGGCTCGTTTTGGCTAGTCGCCTAAAACTTGTCGCGAGCTTACCGGTTTGGTGGCGAACTTCGATGGCCGAGATCGCATCTTATGAATAAGGGTAGCCGTTGATTGTGGCTACCTTGTGTTGGCGCCTGACAATGGCGCAGTAGCATTGCGGCATGACTTGTGCATGCCAGTGGCACGATGGTGCAAGTGGCGGCTGACGTAGCCATAGTCGTTGGGTTTAGGCGGTTGGTCGCCTAAGAGTCGCCACAAGTCCATCAGTTCGGTAGCGAACTTGGATGGCTGAGATTGCATCTCATGAAGAAGGATGGCCATTGATTATGGCCACATCTTGTTGTATAGCGAAGTGGCGTCAGCCACATGCTAATGGCATGCCAGTGGCGTAGCCATGGCATAGCGGCATGCCAATGGCGTAGACGTGGCATAGAGGTATGCCGGTAATGTTGCGATATGGCCAAAGCTAAAAATTGGCTCCGTGGCCAAAGTTAGGGTTTGGCGCCGTGGAAGAATTCGTCGTGGAAGAATTAGCCATGGAAGAATTAGGGCTTGGCGTGGCCAAGGTGCCGTGGAAGAATTTGCCGTGGAAGAATTAGGGCTTGGCGTGGCCAAGGCTTGGTTTTTGCGCCGTGGAGTCGGACCCACATGTGGCATGGCAGCATTGGCCCTGTTGCCACCCCAATCCCATTGCTCCGGGAAACGCTATTTGGCTTTAGTAGAAATTTGCCCGAATTATGGTTTGGCATGTCGAAACCCTAATTAGTGCACGTGGCATGCGGCTGCGGCATGGCGCTACTTTTGTGCAAACGGCGCCATGGCTATGCCAAAGGAACTATGGCAAGGCTATAGTGTGGAAACGGCCATAGGAGTAGGAATTGCCGTGGGTGGCTATTTATGTCAGGTTGCCACGAAGTGGCATGTTTGCGAGGTAGCATGTTGTGAAGTTGGCATGTTGCGAAGTTTTCCCGGTAGAGTGGCATGTTGGCATGCTACCGCGATAGAGTGGCATGTTGGCATGCCGACCAATATGTTGTTGTGGTAGGGCGCGTTTGGCTTGTCATTTTAGCAAGGTGGCGCAGCAGGTTGTGTTTGGTCTTTAACGTATGGTGGCAAGTTTAGAGCAACTTTATTGGCCACAAAAGGGGGTCGGCCAAACAAAAGGCGCGACCACACTTCTGGTGAGAGTGTGGCGGCTTTGGCGCGTTCTGATTGGTCGATTAGAAATGGGGCCGGCAAGCATGGGCCCAGCCACAACTTGTGTGCGTGTGGCGAGTTTAAAGGGACCTGATTGGTCGAGATAAATAGGGTCGGGGCGTGGCTAATGGCGCTAGCTGGCCTAATGCATAGCCACGCCTCTCTTTGTTGCTGCGGCTCCTTGTTTTCTTATTCTGGGTGAGGTTCTGCACCTGCTAATCCATGGCGGATTAATTACTTAGGCTTAATTTTGACAAGCAAGGTCTGGTACATTGTGCGAGGCGTGAAACCCTAACTTCTGTAAGTTAGTCAGAACGATTGATTGAGTTTTATGTGTTGACACAGAGTTCTTTTAAGTTCATTGCCAGAGAGATGCATGCTTTTCTGATTCGAATACCTTATGCAAAGACCTTATCCTTGATACTTGGAGATTTGTGCTACTCTGCTGCGAGTGAACACAAATCGTCATGCCATATCAACATTAAGGGTTCAGCCGGAGAACATAGCATAGAAGGTATTCAGAGGAACTTATATTAAGTGAATATACGCGAGGCGCCAAAATTTACAGAACATCCGGGATGGTTGCTACATTCGCCAGTATGGATAGATTTCATGTAAGTGTATTGAACGGCTCAATAAGTATGCCAGTGGAGATATTAGCACACGTGGCTCTGTTTCATTGCAGAGTGACGTCACATCAGATGCAAGGTTTTACGATTTTAACCCTAATCTAAAAACCACCATCAACAATCACTTATCTGAACATGAAAGTGGGTTGCTTCCCATGAGAATGTGAGCGAACTCTCTGGAGCATTCATAAAATCCAAGATTGCCCATGTCCAAAATGGGAACAACAGAAAGAGCTTGGCAGCATCGTTGGAGATGTCAAGCATGGTACTTATTAACTGGACGACGCTAACCGTTGGACAGTTTAGGACACCGCATGCACTTGCTAACAAGTAGGCTAAGTAATCTCTCATGAAGAAAAGATTCAATCCTAGTGACACCTCTACTAATCCATGATGTTTCATGTTTTATGGTGATATATTGTATTCTTTATCAAAGTTTTCATTCATACGGGGGATTGTAGGAAAACAAGAGTTTTAAAATAAGGTTTTTAGATTTTGTTTTTAATATGGGAAAGAAAACCCCTCATAAGTTTGCAACCCCTCAAGTTAGCATAAGGTTTTTTACATAAGTTTTTAAGGGTTGATTGATTGCGTACCTTTGAGGATTCATGTCTCTCTTATCTATGCACTTATGATTCTGGATATGTCTCAACTTCGACATAACTCCCAACTGTGATATCCTATTTATCAAGTAACTTGGAATGTTCTAGAACTTTCTTGTTGGGTTTTGGAATTAGATTAAAATCCGAGGAGGCGAGATTACACCAATACTTTGGTAAAGATTGACCTACGGAATTGATTAAGTGGACTGTGCCGGCGAAAACTGGACTGACAGCAGTTGCCTGGAAAACTGGGTCATTCAGTAGTTTATCATCGTCGGTATTCGTTTTTTGATATGTAAGGCACTTTTATTGGTGTCAAAATAATAAGGTTCACACAGTTGTGTCGTCTTTTTCTTGGTTCACTTAGGGAAGTTCCTATGGAGTGAACAAATCCCACTATGGACTCAACAAAAGAGGAAAATGGCTGGGCAAACAAGCGAATTTAATGGTTTACCCATTGCGGTCCTTGAGGAGCCGCGCGTCTCTTCATATACCGCGCGGTTCATCAGCACCCGCCAGCAGTCTTTCTCCATCCCCGCGGTTCAAGTGAACTCGCTGGCGGCTAAGAGTAACCCGCGCGTCTCGTTTATGCGCGCCAACGGCTACATCTAAATGTGTTAGAGCATTGCTTGGTTGAACCCACCAAGCGTTGGTATGTCAAGGTTAGTTGTCATATTTTAGTATCAAAACTCAATTAGAGTCGCTTGATTAAATGTACCAGAGTCAAATTCGTTTAGGTTAGACTAGAGAGTCTGGGAATATTGAGACATAAAAGTATTACCTTCAAGACCTAAAGATTTTGAAGACGTATCGACTACAATGAAGACATCATCCTTCCACTCGAGGTATAGTGATACTGACTTGACTTGTTTCCATTCCTATCGTTGATTTCAAGTCGTTTAAGATTAAAAACATAACGTATACTATGTTATATTTAATACTCTAGTGTTAGACTTGGTCATTTTATTATGATCAAAGTGTCAAAGATGAATATTTGATTACGAAGTATAACATTTATCTTTTGAACTTCGTAAATGTTACATCGACATAATCTATGTAACTCGTTACTTGATTGTGTATTGGATATAGGTGTAGTTTCTGAAAAGATGAGAGTACCCGGATACACCACAATCTTTTATTTTGATCACAACCTATACAAGACCCACTGTGTATAAACCTCTTGGAAAAACAATCACTCAAGGAATATTTCAACACAGTGTCCACTTGATATAGGGTTAGTCCGGACTGGCCTAACTCGTGAATTAAATATCAAAGGCAAGTGGAGAAAACCAATACACTTTGTGTTACAGCATAGATCGGTTGAACCCACCAAGCGTTGGTATGTCAAGTTTGGTTGTCATATTTTAGTGAACCAAAACTCATTTAAAAAGTCGTTTGATTATGTACTCGAGTCAACTTCGTATAGGTTAGCTTGAAAGTATTAGGATATGAGACATTACAAGTATTGCGTGAAGACTTGAAGAAGTGAAGAAGTAAGGAGCTACAACGACGACATCATCCTTCCACTTGAGGTTAGTAATATTTGACTTGAACTGTTTCATTCCCTAACGTATATTTCAAGTCGTGGATATTGAAAACATAACTGCGAAGCTATGAATGATTATACTCTAGTTAGACGTAGTATTAAGGAATACAATACGAAGTATAACGCTTATCTTTTGAACTTCGTATATAAGACATCGACATAATCGTTTTAATGCTATTGTGATTATGTATGGGTATGAGGTGAAGATTTCATCCTAGGAAATAATGTTTTACATTCGTTTAAAGGAAGTACATTCATAGGCTTGTTTTGTGAATCGAAATGGAAATCGCTAGGCTTATTGGTATTGTTATTCATTGCATATCTTTTTGAGCTACCAATATGTGTGATTAGTATAACCGCTCATGACTTGCTTATGTTCTTGGTAAAACTATTCACAAGGCTTGACTTTTGTATTGGTATAACTTTTATTAGTGAAACCGATCTTAAGTAATCACCTGAGATGGTATGATCGATTTGTTGTAATTGGTATGACCAACTCTAGGAAAAGGGGAACCGATCCTAGTAAGAGGTGCAACCGATCACAAAATGGGAATCGATCCTTGTAAGAGGTGAAACAAGTTTCTAGTTATTGGGAACCGATCCTATGAACATGTGCAACACGTTTTTTAGTTATTGGGAACCGATCCTATGGACATGTGCAATAAATACAAGTTAGATACCATATATATGTGGGAACCGATCCTAGTACCTAGTCAACCGAATTTTGGAAAGCTAGTGTGACTAATTCCAGTACCCACATGGAGGTAGAACCGAAACTTGTTTTGGTAGAACCGTGAAACCCATGATTGGTGATTTGATAGGATAATCAATCACATAGTTCTTGGAAGTCAGATGAACCAATTCTAAACTTGTTTATAAGTGTGGCAAATCGATTCCAAGATAGTAAATATAAAAGATGATTTACTAAGTTAAGATGTCGACATACTTTGAACATGTGCAGTAACGCTTACCTTTTATTGTTCAAAGATATTCCTTAATAGCTAAAGGAGAATCCCGGATCGAAATAAATTAAGAATGTTTTAATTAAGGTTGTTAGTTTTTCATATCTTTATAAAATAAAAATTAGTAATGTGCATTTACTAGTTGGAGATTTTCGGTCATTATTTGGACAAAGCATTTCCAGGAATTATGGAAACCGAATTTGGAAATATATTGCATATCTTGAGA
This sequence comes from Papaver armeniacum, assembly GCA_023531295.1. NCBI lineage: Eukaryota > Viridiplantae > Streptophyta > Magnoliopsida > Ranunculales > Papaveraceae > Papaver > Papaver armeniacum. The sequence goes on from JAJJWW010001001.1 coordinate 146,671, forward strand.
ATATTTTCGGTTTTGGAAATTCCTTGGTGTCCAAACTTCCATGGTCTATAAATATCAAAGTTTGCATTTCGAGCAAACTAATCCTCGGAGCCAGCAAAACTACCTAGTTGTGTTGTTACTGGTGGAGCCGCCTATTCGGAGAGGAAAGTAACCTAATTAGGCGAAATCTCTTACGGTCGCTCGGTTTAAAGACTTCTTTGGGATTGAGAAGTTCTATTAGTAACGTTGATTGGAAACTAGATAATTGCGGTTTATTATTAGTTTTCGATTGATTTGATTGACTAACGGTTGTTGAACTTTGATTGCACCTAGTTTGTTTATGCTTGAGAATCTTCTCTTCTGATATAAGATTCACTCAAACTAGATCGAAGTTTCGACGGGGATCTTTAGACTGTTTGTAGATCTAAAGATGTCTTGTGATAATCCATTGTTAACAGACTCTGTTATGTGTGTGATTAATCACAAGAGATTCAAGTTGATTGTGTGCAGGTGTTTATTGAAGATCTAAGAAGACTTGAAGACGAAGAAGATTTCTGATTTGGGTTCATAATCTTTGGTGTGCACAATACTTGTTTCGGTTAAAGAGGATCCAACTATAATCGGTTTATCCTTGTGGTAGATTGGATTGATTAGTTGAGTAGATCGGTATCAATACAATTCTTTGTGATTCAAAGTATTAATTGCAAAATCTTGACAATTACTTTGGTAGTTGTTATTAGATAGATCTAAGGACCTGACAAAGGAGTTTATTGGGATAAACGGAAGAGCCTTTTGTCGAACTCATATCACTTGATTGAAAAGAGTTGCTACCAAACAGATTTGTTGTTCCTTTACTGTTTGGAATACGAACCAAAGGAATTGTTCCAAGTGCGTGACTTATTAACAAGTTGGAGGCGCAGGGATACAGGCAGAACTAGGTTCAGGGTTGAACTATAGGTTTAGTTGCTTGGTCTCAACGATACGAAGTTGGTTTAGATTTTGTATAGCGGCATAATCCTAAGAGTATTCAATTATGGACAAGGTCCAGGGGTTTTTGTGCATTTGCGGTTTCCTCGTTAACAAAATCTTGTTGTGTCTTTTACTTTTCTATTTCCACAATTATAATTGTTTTTATTATAATTAGAAGTAAAATACAAAAACGTTAATTCATATTTACTTGATAGTAATCCTATTGTGTTCGGTTAAGTCCGAACCATTTATCAAGTAAACATACTTCGTTGTTGTATTGTCTCGATCTTGTATCCATAGTCAATCACATAAGTTATCTTGTTGTCGTATTGTCTCGATCTTGTATCCATAGACGATCACACGAAGTGTGAACCGATTAGTTGTATTATCTTGACTCGGTCCATAGACAATCACTTGCAGAGAAAGGACTTATAGGTGGAAAAGTTTTAGATTGAGGTATATTTGGGTACCCTCGTCTTTTTAATTGGTATCAGAGCAGGAAAACACAAAAATATCTAACAATCTGTGTTTGGTGCGATCCAACCTATAAGAATTGAATCAGATGAGCGATTCGATTAACGTTTTAAAGATTTTAGATGGTCTTAAAGAAGACTTTGAAGAATATTTCTCTGCTCTTGTTAAGTTGTTAGATGAAGGAATTGAACAGAACCAGTCACATACTAACGAGATCAGTAATATCATGATTGATAGAAAACTGGTGAAAAACATAGAAGATTCTAGAAAGAAAGATTCTCAAAAATGTTCAATTCTATCATCTAGACATCTTGAACAGTGTAATAAGAGACAGACCAGGAACCGTTTTCAAAAGGGATGAAATTGTTTAATTCATAAGATTTTAATCATGTTAAGAAAATTTATAAAAACTTGACGATTCATCCTAAATCTGGTGAACAATGTCTTGGAGCATTTGCACTTAAAACAACTTCACCATTCCAATGGTTTCTAGATAGTGGGTGCAGTAGGCATATGCCAGGTGATCTTTCTTGGTTCACAAAAACCGAAGACTAGAAAGGAGGATCAGTAACCTTCGGAGATGGAAGCAGCTGCCTTATCAGCAAAAATTGTACTATCAAACTTCCAGGTATTCCCGAAATCCATGATGTTATTTATGTTTAAGAAAATGAAAGCAAATCTTTTGTCAGTTAGTCAAATTTGTGATAAAGGTCGCAAAGTTATCTTCAATATGAGAGGATGTGATATTGAAGATAAGTCTGGAAAAATAATTTTTCGAGGACGTAGAAGTATGAATAATTGTTATCTCCTTGATATACAATCCAATTTATACTGTAACTTGACTAAGGTTGAGTCAACCCACTTGTGGCATGAACGTTTTGATCATATCAACTATCGAATGCAGGGAAAGCTCATTAATCGTGAACTTGTCAGAGGCGTTCCAAAAATAAATACTAAAGTAGAAGGTTTTTGTGGTGCCTTTCAAAAGGGTAAACAAGGAAAAATTCCACACAAACTTTCTCGAGACATAGCCACTTGTGCTCCTCTCGATCTAGTTCATATGGATCTATTTGGTCCAATCCAACAAGCAACGATAGGAGAAAAAAGATATTCTTTAGTAATGGTAGATGACTACACATGTTTCACTTGGGTTGCTTTCCTAAAGCACAAGAATGATACTCTTGAAGAGTTCAAAATTATTGTGAATAGAATTCAAAATGAACAAGGTCGCAAACTCAAGAAGATAAGGACTGATCGTGGTACAGAATTCAAGGATACAAAAGTATATGAATACTGCGATGACCTAGGAATTAGTCATCAATTCTCTACTCCTATTACACCTCAGGCAAATGGTGTAGCTGGGAGAAATAATAGAAATATTCAAGAAATGGCAAGAGTAATGCTTCACAGTAAAAACCTACCTCTAACTTTCTGGGGGGAAGCTGTATTTACAGCTTGTTATCTTATAAACAGAGTTTATTTAAGATTCAAAACTCTAAATACCCCATATGAATTATGGTATGGAAGAAAACCCAATCTAAGCTATTTAAGGGTTTTCGGAAGCAAATGCTATATTCTCAAAGACAGAGAACACAGAGGAAAATTTGATTCCAAAAGTGATGAAGGAATTTTTCTTGGCTATGCTTCTGACAGTCGTGCCTTCAGGGTATACAACCTCAGAAACAAAGTCATGATGGAATCGATTAACGTGGTTATTGATGACATTAGCGATTTTTGTCAAGACAATCACACTGTAGCAGAGCTTCCTCCCTCTGAAACTGTTATTAAAGAAAAACAGACTGAAGTCGAACCATAAGTTGTTCCTTTAATTAGTGACACGGATGATAAAGACGATAATGAAAGTATTGTTGAACAACCCAATGATACTGAAAATATTGTCCAAAAACCTGCTAAGTGGGTACATCAAAGACACTCTTATGAAGACATCATTAGAGATGCCAATGCTAGAGTTATGACTCGAAGAGAACTTCAGACTGTCTGTCACTATTCATGTTTTCTTTCTTCAATAGAACCGAAAAACATTGATGAAGCACTCAGTGAACCTTCTTGGGTAAATTCAATGCATGAGGAACTTAATCAGTTTAAAATACAAGAAGTGTGGGAACTAGTTCCTAAGCCGACAGGAGTAAACATTGTTGGAACAAAGTGGATTTACAAGAAAAAATCAGACAAATTCGGGACAATTGTCAGAAACAAAGCTAGGCTCGTTGCTCAAGGATATTCTCAAATTGAAGGTATTGATTTTGATGAAATTTTTGCTCCTCTTGCTCGTTTAGAATCAATAAGACTTTTACTTGCTTATGCTTGCTATCTTAAGATAAAACTTTTTCAAATGGATATTAAATCTGCATTTCTGAATGGGTATTTAAAAGAAGAGGTATTTGTTAATCAACCTAAAGGATTTGAAGATCCATTATTCCCAGATTATGTATTTAAACTTAAGAAGGCCTTGTATGGTCTAAAACAAGCTCCAAGAGCTTGGTATAATAAGCTAACATCCTTCATACTTCAAAAGGGATTCTCTAGAGGTGGTACTGATAAGACACTTTTCCCCAAATGGAGTGGAAAAAATGTACTTGTAGCACAAATATATGTAGATGACATCATCTATGGATCCACCTCAAAATCTCTAACAGATGAATTTCTGAATCTTATGAGTGGAGAATTCGAAATGAGTAATGTTGGAGAATTATCATATTTTCTTGGTTTGCAAATACAGCAACAAAGAGACAGTATTCTTCTTTCTCAAGAAAAATATGCAAGGAATTTAGTTGAAAAATTCGAACTAAAAAGTGCAACACCTATGGAAACTCCAATGCCAACTACCGGAAAACTTCAATCGAATCCAGGAGAAAAATCAATTGATCAGAAATTGTACAGATCTATGATAGAAAGCTTGCTATACTTAACTACAACAAGACCTGACATTGCTTTCAGTGTGGGATGTTGTGCCAGATTTCAAGCAGATCCTAGAGAATTACATCTAAAAGCTGTAAAACGAATCATAAGATACGTTAATGGTACTCTAGATTATGGTTTATCATATTCTATGGATACAAACAATAGTCTTGTTGCCTATTCGGATGCTGATTGGGCAGGATGTGTAGAAGATCGAAAAAGCACCTCTGGTGGTTGCTTCTATGTTGGTCAAAATCTTGTAGCTTGGCATAGCAAGAAACAGAATTCACAGTCCTTGTCAACCTGTGAAGCAGAATATATTGCTGCTGGTACATGTTGTACCCAACTTTTGTGGATGAAACAAATGCTCATTGACTATGGAATAAATATTTCAACTATGAGCATCCTTTGTGATAGCTCAAGTGCTATACGATTGACTGAAAATCCAGTTGAACGTTCTCGTACTAAACACATAGATATCAGATATCACTTTATTAGAGAATTATATGAGAATGGTGTTATCAAATTAGAGTATGTTCTATCTGAGCGTCAGCTAGATGATATTCTCACTAAACCCTTAGATAGAGCGGCTTTCGAAAATCTAAGGAAATCCATCAGGATTGTCAAGGTACATTAGTACCTTGTGCTTCGGGTTTCAACTTTTGCTTTGCATTAGTTAAAACCTGTTTTCAACCTTTCTCTGGTAAAGGTTGGTTGTTGTTGTTCTTTTGTCTTGCATGAGGATAACAACATAATGATATTTTGGTATCAATTCTCCCTGGAAAAAAAAGATGCAAACATATTGGAGAAGAGGATGCGAAATTTGAGGTAACGACTTTGTTAGTTAATCGTTTTCCTGTTTAAGAAAAGCCTGATTTTATTGCATATATTTATTTCTTTTGCTTAACAAAATTTCGGTACAATTGATGTTTTATTCCATTATTTGTGTATGGATGTGTGTGTGATTCAATTGTTTCCGGTTCATAAAAACTATTGTTATCTTGTTTTATTGTTTGGTATCAATCATTTAGGCTTACAAAATTTCGGTGCAATTGCGGTGCTTTAATGTCTATGTTGTTTCAATTGCTTCCGGTTGAGGTAAATAATTATGCAAGTTGATTTATTTGGTTTGTATGAATTTTCTATGGCTTAACAAAAGAAAAGGTTTTCGGGATAAATTGTTTAGTCCAATTTGATTCCGGATAAGAGAAACTAAGTTAATTCTGATCTTAGTTAGACTTATCAAAGTGGAGGTTTCGGTTATTCAAGTCTAATTGAATGCCTTAACAAGAAATGCTAGTTAACTAACCTAGTACTTGTCTTGTTTAAAAGTGAAAGGTCTAAGTTATATGGATAATTAGAACCTGATGAGAAAAATAGAGTCAATTCTGATCTTTATTTTGGTCTTATCGAACAAGCGATTGTATTTGTACAATCGGTTTAGCAAAGGAACTAAGGTGCTTAGTCGATTTTTGGTTTGCTAAACTATTAGGGAAAATTGCTTCGGGCAATTGTTTCCTTGGTAACATATCAAAACAAAATTACTGTGTAGTTTCGGTTTTGATATTGTTTATCAAAAATGGTGTGTGGAACCCTCGTGCTTAACTCTTATAGGTTGCAAGTCTTGTGAGATTTGTAAGATCCTTCCGATTTGTCTTTTATTTGCTCGTACCTTTGTCATTTTGTGACAAAAAGGGGGAGAAATATATGGAGTAAACAAGTGATATTGATATTGATTTATGATTAATTTGGTATCACTAAGGGAAAGGACATTGGGGCTTAAATGTTATATCTAACGAAAGAGTAAAGCATAGACTAAGGGGGAGTAGCATATCATATTGATACTTGTAGTTACATGGACTACAAAGCGAATAACAAAGACGTGCAGATTGAAAATCTACCTATCTTACCTTTAGGGGGAGTATTAGCTTTGTTATTATAATGTCAATAGTGGCATTTATGGATTGAATGTATACAGGTTATTGTGCTATTGAATTTGGGAATCAAGCGTATGTGTAATGAATTCTTGTAATTTGTTTATCCATATGATGTAAGAGTTTTGTCACTAAAATTGACAAAGGGGGAGATTGTTAGAGCTTAGCTCGGTTGAACCCACCAAGCGTTGGTATGTCAAGTTTGGTTGTCATATTTTAGTGAACAAAACTTATTTAAAGAGTCGCTTGATTATGTACTAGAGTCAACTTCGTATAGGTTAGGTTGAAAGTATTAAGATATGAGACATTACAAGTATCACGTGAAGACTTGAAGAAGTGAAGAAGTAAGGAGCTACAACGACGACATCATCCTTCCACTTGAGGTTAGTAATATTTGACTTGAACTGTTTCATTCCCTAACGTATCTTTCAAGTCGTGAATATTGAAAACATATCCGCGAAGCTATGAATGATTATACTCTAGTTAGACGTAGTATTAAGGAATACAATACGAAGTATAACGCTTATATTTTGAACTTTGTATATAAGTGTTGATGGTGGTTTTTAGCTTAGGGTTAAAATTGTAAAACCTTGCATCTGATGTGACGTCACTCTGTAAGGAAACAGAGCCATGAGTGTTAACCTCTCCTCTGACATATTTATTGAGTCGTTCAATATATTTACATGAAATTTATCCAGACTGGCGCATGTAGCAACCATCCCAGATATTCTGTAAATTTCGGCGCCCTGCCTATATTACTTATAAATATAACATTCACTGAGTACTTTTCCTGTGCTATGTTCCCCGGCAGAACCCTTAATATCGGTATGGCATGATGTATTTGTGTTCACTCGCAGCAGAGTAGCACGGATTTCCAAGTACCAAAGTTAAGGCCATTACACAAAACGCTCAGACAGAAAGCACACTGCACTTTGTAAATAAGGAATTTTGTGGCAGCACACAAAATCCAATTAATTTTGTGATAACTCACAAAAAACTCACGAACCTGACTAATTTGCAAAATTAGGGTTTTTGCGCCCTGCGCAGTATATTAGACCCCGTTGGTCGAAATTACGCTTAAGCAACTAAGCAATTGATCCACCGCGGATTAATAGATGCAAAGTCCTGCCCAAAATCAGAAAACAAAGAGTAGCGGAGCCGCGAAGAAGGAGCAACAATGAGAGGAAGTGTGGCCACACCACAGGCCAGTCGGCGCCACTTGGACACGCCCCATGTTACCAAACCGGCCCTACTCCTTTGTCGGCCAATCAGGTCGCCTTAAACCTGCCACACTCCCATGAGTTGTGGTTGGGACCATACTTGCCGGCCCTATTCGCCATCGACCAATCAGGTCGCATTAAACCTGCCACACGCACCAAAAGGGTAGCCACGCCCATGCTTGGCCGGCTCCCTACTTTCATTGACCAATCAGGTTGCTCTAAACCTGCCACAGCCTTAAAAGAGGTGGAAATTGTATCAAGAGGTCGCCATACTAAGTTGGCTTCCCAAAACCATGTCAACATACTAACGGCATGCCAAACATGCCAAAAACAAACATGCCAGGCGCACATGCCAAGACGCGCCACTTACCGCGATAGCATGCCAAAACTTGCCAACCCACTCTCCGTGCGTGACCAGCTAGACTTCAATTTGGCTAGCCTGAACCCTAGGAGCGGCCATGCTCTAGTGGCTATGGATGAAACCCTAATTTCTAATCGTGGCCCAAAACTATGTCACCTCGGGCCCGCAACATGCCGCAAGCCATACGGATTTAGGAAACCCTAAAAAAGGCGTCACACCATGGCCACTCGTGGAAATATTTGTTCATGTGGCCGTTTCTACATGGTGGCCTGCCTATGGCTCCTCCGGCATGACTCTGGCATCGTTTGTATCAAATGCCATGCGCGGACACCTACCGCATGCTACATGCCATATATGCTAATTAGGGTTTCGACATGCCAAACCCTAATTTAGGCAAAGTTGCCACGCCAACCGAGCCAAACAATGTTCCACAGAACATGGGGATTAATGTGGCCATTAAAACTGATGTTGCCACACCACGTTTGAGTCTAACAACAACGTGCCAAAATTTCAGTGGCCATGGCTACGCCAGGCGCCACTTGCACCACCGTGCCACTGGCATGCACGAGCCATGCCATTCATGCCACATTGCCACTGGCGTACACCAAAATGCCACTGCGCCATTATCATGCGCCAACACAAGGTAGCCATAATCAACGGCTACCCTTCTTCATGAGATGCGATCTCAGCCATCCAAGTCCGCCACCGAGATGACATGCTTGTGGCAAGTTTTAGGCGACCATCCGCCTAAATCTAGTGGCCATGGCTACGCCAGGCGCCACTTGCATGCACGAGTCATCCCAGCCATGCCACATTGCCACTGGCGTACACCAAAACGCCACTGCGCCATTATCAGGTGCCAACACAAGGTAGCCATAATCAACAACTACCCTTCCTCATGAGATGCGATCTCAGCCATCCAAGTCCGTCACCGAGCTGACAGGCTTGTGGCAAGTTTTAGGCGACCATCCTCCTAAATCTAGTGGCCATGGCCACGCCATGCGCTACTTGCACCACCGTGCCACTGGCATGCATGAGCCATGCCAGCCATGCCACATTCCCACTGGCGTACACCAAAACGCCACTGCGCCATTATCAGGCACCAACACAAGGTAGCCATAATCAACGTCTACCCTTCCTCATGAGATGTGATCTCAGCCATCGAAGTTCGCCACCGAACTAACAGACTTGTGGAAAGTTTTAGGCGACCGGCCAAGACGAGCCTAATAGCATCACATGTTATTTTCCTATGGCAAGCCTCTTGATTTTAACTTGCCACACGTAGCAAAATGATACATGTTTCCCATGAAAACACTCGAGACATCAAACATGTCACAAACTGGGGGATGCTCATCAGGTTATTGGTCTGGCGGTTTACAGCGTGCGGCGTGCAATACGCCCGTTATAAGAAAGTGTCATAAAGCGTGGCGGTTAGTAATGGCAAGAAGTAATGGTGTAAACGGATCCACCTCCTTCATTATGGAAGCATAATTCCTGACGTTACACGTTACTCTTCCACCACTCAATCGTTTCCACTTCCTACGAGACCAAGGTACGTTTTATTACGACTTGTATAATTAGGTTTCACCTATTTCCACCAGACAACAAGTTTTGGTCAGAGAACAACACAGTATTCAGAAATCACCTGATAGCTTTCCATTCTGCTAGCCAGTTCTACTTTCTGATACAAGTCGTAAACAACCACACCTTCAGAATCGACGATTCTGGTCTCAACACTTTCTTCGCTTCCCTCCCTAAGACCAACCCTTCTCCTTCACTTTGTGACCGAAGCAAGACTGAAACGACCATTTCTTGGTTTAGGCCAGGATTGTACAGATTGATCTCTCGAATCAAAAGTACTCCCGTCCAGTGCATTGTTTAGGGTTTAGATTCGTTTCGCATCCACACACCCAAAATTACCAAAATCGGCAGAAACAGTTTTCACCCACAAACAATTGGCGACCACAGTGGGAGATTAAATCTCTCGGTTGCAAATTCAATTCCCAATTTCATTTACATCCCAATTGGTCTTAGGACCAATTCAATCGTTAATTGAAACCCATTTCAGTCAAAGATTCTTTCCAGATGTATTCGGGTCATTCGAACCCTACAGAAGCAATGAATATCTGTAAGCCAATCACCATGGGAGATATGGCAAAAATATTAGAAGATGTTGTCGCAAATCAAGCTGATATTGTCAAGTTGCAAAATGAGACGTTTTGTCTCTTAAAAGTATGGCAAACCGGATGTAGCAAGAGCTAGCACAAATTTGCTCGGAGAACGCCACCAATTTCAAAGATGGCACAAAAATGTTGAATCCTTTTCTGAGGTATGTACCTCTGCCAAAGACGATGCAGACAGAGTATGTGGACATATCGAACGAGAGCAAAAGGGAATGACCAATACCAGTGTACCGTCTGCAAGCGCAGTCAACACATCCCATGACACTACATCCTCTAGCACCAACACCAGCGGTGTAGGAAAGGTTCCCTCAGGCGTTACATCCCCAATCACCAGAGCCAGAGCCGCTGTCGCCACTCTCAATATTTCTTCAACTATGACGCCCCGGTTGTCACCAGAGCTGCTGCCACTCCCCCATCAGGACGAGAGACTGGGGGAACCAGAGGAAGCCAATCTCTTGTCGATTTAATGGAGAGACGGGAATTTCTTGCCAAAACTCATACGGACATGGCCACAACTCAGAAGGAGCGAAACAGCGAACATCCGAATGATTATGTCAAGGGATTCAGAATTCAGGCGTTAGATTGCCATGATCCAGATGTGATTGAACATCAATTGGTGGAGTTGTGCATCAATACTTTCTCGGGACTCTGTTCACATGGCTGGTAAACGTAGCTGGGGACTCCTGACCCCTACTCACCCGAAAGGTGACTATTTGTATGTCGTCTTCTCATCTGCTCGTTTTTCGAAGTCAATGGTTAATGGCACCCTCACTGGAGTTCACTCCAAAAGCCGCTTCAACGTCTCGCTCCAAAAGCCGCTTCAATGTTTCCCTCGAGCAACCGCTTCAACAGTTTTCTCCAGAAGCCGCTCCGCTTCAACGTTCGCTCCAGAAGCTGCTTCAACGTTTCGCTCCAGCAGCCGCTTCAACGTTCGCTCCAGAAGCCGCTTCAACGTTTCGCTCTAGCAGCCGCTTCAACATTTCTCTCCATAAGCTGCTCCGCTTCAACGTTCGCTCCAGAAGCCGCTTCAATGTTCGCTCCAGAAGCCGCTTCAACATTTCGCTCTAGCAGACGCTTCAACGTTTCTCTCCAGAAGCCGCTCCGCTTCAACGTTCGATCCAGAAGCCGCTTCAACGTTTCGCTCCAGCAGCTGCTTCAACGTTTCTCTCCAGAAGCCGCTCCGCTTCAACGTTTCGCTCCAGAAGCCGCTTCAACATTTCGCTCCAGCAGCCGCTTCAACGTTCGCTCCAGAAGCCGCTTCAACGTTTTTCTCTAGCAGCCGCTTCAACATTTCTCTCCATAAGATGCTCCGCTTCAACGTTCGCTCCAGAAGCCGCTTCAATGTTCGCTCCAGAAGCCGCTTCAACGTTTCGCTCTAGCATCCGCTTCAACGTTTCTCTCCAGAAGCCGCTCCGCTTCAACGTTCGATCCAGAAGCCGCTTCAACGTTTCGCTCCAGCAGCTGCTTCAACGTTTCTCTCCAGAAGCCGCTCCGCTTCAACGTTTCTCTCCAGAAGCCTCTCCGCTTCAACGTTTCGCTCCAGAATCCGCTTCAACGTCTCTCTCCAGAAGCCGCTCCGCTTCAACATTTCGCTCCAGCAGCCGCTTCGACATTTCGCTCCAGCAGCCGCTTCAACCGTTTTCTCCAGAAGCCGCTTCAACGTTTCTCTTCAGCAGCCGCTTCAACGTTTCTCTCCAGAAGCCGCTCCGCTTCAACGTTCACTCCAGAAGCCGCTTCAACGTTTCGCTCCAGAAGCCGCTTCAACGTTTCGCTCCAGAAGCCGCTTCAACGTTTCTCTCCAGAAGCCGCTCCGCTTCAACGTTTCCCTCCAGAAGCCGCTCCGCTTCAACGTTTCGCTCTAGAAGCCGCTCCGCTTCAACGTTTCGCTCCAGCAGCCGCTTCAATGTTTTGCTCCAGTAACCACTTCAACGTTCGCTCCAGAAGCCGCTTCAACATTTTGCTCTAGGAACCGCTTTAACATTTCGCTCCAGGAGCCGCTTCGACGTTCTCTCCCGAAGCCGCCGCTTCACCAAAAATAAAAAATAATAAAAAAAAAAAGGAATAAACTCACATTTGTGAGTTATCGAAGCCCATCAATATTCATGTCCGTGGTCATCCAAGGTTCGTGCTCGTAGCTGCCGCTCCTTCCTTTCAAGATCCAGTAGCCATTACTCTTCCTCACCAAGATCTGTACCCGTAGTCACCACTCCTCCCTGTCAAGGATCGTGAACGTAGCCATCCAAGCACCTGCCAACTTGTTTTTGTTCCCACGAAAACGCAGTCTTTTCTGATCACAGTTGCTGCCAAGAACTGTTGTTGTTCGAATGTTGATACCAGCCAGAGCTTTACCATAGCAATAATTAATACAAAGGTAATCCGTACTTCTCCATATTTTAGTTTCACGTGGAAGAAGTAATAGGGTCACCAGTACGGATGCAAGATGATATCTTTATCATGGTCAACTCACCGATCATACAAGATAGAACCACGAAAACCACACTTGGGGACTGAGGCTCAACACACGGAATCCCTTCATTGTCTAGAACCTTTCAACTCAGAAGGGACAACCAAATAAGAAGTCATGACCGTAACAAGGTCAACACTCTTCAAAGATGTAGTGCAAGGATATCACCACCTCCTTGTCTGGAAGGAGCCTGACCAACAAGCAGTATTTGGCTCAGCCATTCATAAGCGTTGCTGTTAGTGGAGAATCAAAGAGGAAAGTCGCGCCTCAGCAAGCCACGCATACCAACTACACCATGTTTGCCGCAACACCTACTCAGAACTCAACACCACCTACACAAGGCCTGTATGAAGATGCGCATCGCCGACAAATCCAAATTCGGTGTTTCTAGATTTCCAATTTCCTATGGAAGGGATGCATGGGCTGCTAGAAGTTGGGTACAATGCAGAGCTATCAAGTGCGACTCCCGCCCACTGATCAACAAATGACGAATCCAAAAGATTGCCGCCTTCATCAATTCGTCAACCACCTTACTAACAAATGCAATAGAACTTTACGAGCCGCGGGAATTTCTCAACACGAAGCCGTGCACTGCATCAAAGACTCCAAAAGCACGCCGCAGAGATATTCACATATCCGGCCACGCTATCAGATCTATGACCAGACAGAAGTGTAACTGGGGACTGCTCATCGCATCTCATTCGATACAATAGTCCAAGATTCAGAAGATGTTTCGAAGGATGTCGCCTGGAATGAAGTCCTTGGAGACTTGTTAGCAGCACGTCGGCAACGGAATGCCTCTCAGCTCGTCTACTTTACCTAGCGATTCCGGAAGATGTCGACCATACAAGCATCCACAGCATATCATCACCACAATCAAAAAGGAAAGAATAAGCTTTCCAGATACCGGCTCAGCAGTCCAGACACCAAATAACTTAAAGTCAAGGAAGGATCAACAACGCGGCCACACTCTCCAAGATTAGCCCTGACATGATCGTTGCCGAGCATATATTTCATCCATCCATCCCAGGAGTGCAATAGAGTTTGATAAATTTTGAAATCCACTTGAGAGGTTAGATACTCATTCTTTTGGAGACAGAACCTTATTACACATTCTAGAGAAGATCGATGATATTTTTGGGTGGCTGTTGATGTGATTGTGATAGTGGTAAATAAAGTGATTCGATTCTCGAACTTGTGAAGGATTTTTTTAGACTTAAACTCAAAACAAAAATAGAAAACTCACTAAAAATTATAGCAAACTCAGACAAAGATGTTATCAATATAAAAGACACTGAGGTTAAGATTCCACTATTTTCCAAGTTCAAAGTGATTTAATCCAATATTTATATTCATGCAATTTTCTCGTTCAATTTGATTCTAAACTATTGCAAAAAGTAGATTCTCAAAATAACAATTGTAAATCCGAAGCATAGAACATAAAAAACCTAGGTCCAAGTATGCTCTATCAAAAGACATACAATTGCTTAACAAAAATCATTCAAACAATTTTCGATCAAGGCAAATAATCATATAATAATTGCAAATAAATAGATAAAATAGAATATACCACTTTTTGTTGGAAAAATAGCTTCCTCTATCACCTCAGCAATGGGGTTTAGCTCCTCATATTAACCATGTCTCAAAGTATGTGTTTATGGCTCAAAAGATGATCAAAAGGATGAAAAGTAATAAAACAGCCGATTTGCAACAGTGTGAGCGTGTTACAAAATCTCTGTTACAAAGGAGACACAGTGGATAAAGACCTAATGCAATCACAGTTGATAAACGATATGTATGTTCTGCTGTTGAATAACGATAGTTCTCTACGACAGATGCTTGTGCGTCTTATGTTCTTCGTGCTCTTGGTATTGCAGCAGCAGAAATAAAACTCCAACTCGTGATTTAAGCTTTCTGTTCTCCTCTAAACTTCCCCAAAAGTGTACGTCCCCCCTCTCTCACTCGCAACCAACCTATATATTTCCAACAGGTCTTCAAAACTTCCACATAAATCTTCTGTAGTTGCAGGAAATCCCACACTACACCCCTCACAAGAATTCACACAATCAAGTCATTTTAAGATGAACAATCATAATCTTTATTGATTAATCTCACAAATGTTACAAGATGAAAAGGAAATAAGCTAAAGAATTAACAACCGCTCTGAAATTTCTCTCTCCTAATGACTTGCTCAACACTCGAAAAAAGATCTCTCCCTTTTCTTAAGCCTATTCGGCTCTTTATATAAGACATTACATAGTGGATGACAGCTAAGCTGTCCTTTATTTTCGAATCTGACTTGCGACACTCTCGCAAGTATTCAAATGTTAAATCTCGCAACACTCCTAAATCTCGCTAGGTCTTCACATCTTTCTCGTGTTCAGGCTGTCGTCATTCGCTGCGTCATTTTTATTACCAATCTGTGATATCTTCGCAGTGTGTCGTTCAAGGATTTCACAAGGATATTGATGTTGCGATATTCTAATCCTACATCTTGCCTCTTCTCATGTCTTCTCTGCGAAGGAGAGAATATCATGAGAACTAATACTTTCAAAATGCCGCAGTTGTTCATTTCTTTCCCTAAATTTTCTGCCGACAGGATTCCATGAATTAAGCATAACCGTTTACACGTGTTAAATATTCCCCTATTTACCGGCACATTAAATGCTAACCGGTCATCATCTTTTGTCTATTTTAGAAGAGATCCATCATAAGAATATTTTCTTTCTTTTACTTCGTCTTCTTCATCTCTACATTCTCTGTGAATTTTCTTTTTGTCGTCTGCAACTTTTTACTACTGTTCATCTTTCCATAAATCATCTACATCTTCCTTCTACTATTCCTATGGAGCCATCAAGGTTTGTTGAGTTTGCTGAAACTGATCTTCTTAGGATTGATCTCTTCTACTGAAATTGTTTTATTTAATGTTGTTCATCTTTGAATAATTCCCATATTGTTTCTGTTTCAGCAAAAACACTTCTAGCACCAAGTTCTCAATCCAAAACCCTAATGTTCCCAAGAGTTCGCAGCGAAAAATCGTTGTGAACAAAAGAAAGCCTGCGAATAGCAAGGTATTAAGAAACACTTATTCTTTTAATAACAATATTGTTGCCTCTGTTTCTTATTTGACTTGTGATTCGCAAGGTGATGGAAATGTCGATAGACCCCCCAAAAGATCTCGCCACCCTAAAAATGTTGAAACTTCTGTTCCATTTCCTCTGTTCCATTTCCTCTGTTTAAGATTTCAACACCTCCTGCGATATCTTCGCAAGTTGAATCCCCTCTTCTTATTTGCTAAAACGTCGCTGCAGACTTCTGCCCTGTAACTGACCCTTCTATTAATGAAATTCCTCATGATAATCCTGTCGCGAATGAACCCTTCTCTTCTTCTGCTATCAATGCCTCTTCTCTGGACACTTCCTCAGCCCAAATCATTAACCTTAATCAAATTTCATCTTCAGATGACACATCTATGGCGAAAGATGATTCAACTCTCCTACCTTCTGCCATCATCACTTCTTCATCCGAATCTTCCCCTTTTACTAAAGAAAATTTGGAAGGGATGGATATCGCTTTCAAGGTTTTATCAGATATTCTAGATGATGTCAAGAAAGTTTCTATTGATCCTATCAAATCTGGTGTCTGCGAAATTTTAAGTAAATATTTTAGCTCTGACAGAATGGCTTCACAGACATCCTTAGAAAAGGAAGTTGAAACTTTGAAGAATAACCTCCAGGACATGACCTTGAAATATGACACTCTTCATTTTGAAAATCAAAAGATTCAGAATGTTTCACTGGATCGTGACAATCTTCGCAAGAAGAATGAGAAACTAAAAGGTATAATTTTTTAATTTTTTTTTTAAATCCCTCGTTCGTCCTTTAATCTCTAAACCAGAAACGAAAAATGGAGATATATCAGTTTGAATCCGTCGCCGAAGAATCCCGAATGGATAGAGATGCTTGGATGGATCAATATAACCAATTAGATAATCTTCATACGTACTCTGTTGATCGAATAGATAATCTTACCAAGGAGAATGCTCAATTAGTCCAGAAGCAAAACTTATTAAGTAGTGAATTATCTCGCCTCTCTTACTTTTTGACTAAAGCTAATCTGGAGTTGGAAACTTTATCAGATGAGAATGAAACCCTATCTCAGGAGAAGCGAATCCTTTTAAATAAGGTGGCGATCTCTTCGCAAGAACTTAACATTTGCCAAAAAGTATGTAATGATCAAGAATGATCCCTCTGCTCATTGAGAAATAAACTCAAAGAAGTAACAGAATCATCTTCTGCTGAGAGAGATAAACTTATTCAAGGTAGAATAACTCTAAGCATAAAGGCAAGTCAACTCAAAGATCAATACTCCAAGCTAGAAGAATCCTACACTTCTCTTGCGAAGGAAAACGCATTACTCATTTCTAATGAAAAGAGTTTGCGATCTCGACTGAAAGGTTTGGTTGGAGATAAGTTTGACAATGCCATGGACCACTTGGAGAATAGTTTTTTGGCTTTAACTCAATATCTTATCTCGCAAAAGGAAGGTAGTCATAAAATTTGACTGCCGCAACCATTTTTTCTTTGTTAAATCTTTTTATTATGTCTTCCTTGCGAATCCTTCGGCTGAATGATTTTCTTTGTTCTTTGTTTTTGTAGAATCTGAGAAAGATCTTCGCTCCTCCCTTTCTACTTTGGAATCTAGCTATGCCAAGGTTCGCAAAGAAAATGAATTACTTGCCTCTACTCTTGCTCGTTCTCGCGATCGGGCAGAAAGAAGATTTGATTATCTCGCTTATTCCAAAGATATCCAAAGTAGGAATCATCAGAAGGCACTTCTTCGCTAAGTTCATCTCAGGGCTGAAGTTCTTGTGAATGATATCTTATTGTCCAAATCTCTTTCCCCTGTATCTGTCGAACCTTTGGAAGTAGATGATGATGAAGTTCCTAGTTCTCCTGATAGTGATTATCATTATGAAAGTGGCGAAGATTTCGCAAATGAAGAGGAGGTTCCTCCTAATGATGAAATTGTCGATAATAATCCAGATGAAGAAGAAGTTGGAATAAACTAGAATGAAGAAAGGACTTGCGAAGCTGAAAAAGCCAGCGAAATCGAGAAAGCTGGTGAGAGTGATAAAATTAGTGAAGGACGTCCATTATCTCCGTCTGGCGAAAAAGTCGATGTTGAGGCTTGAACTTGTTTTGTAATTTTATTTCTTTGGACTACTTCATCTGTATAACTTCTTGCATATGGTGCACTTCGGTCATCTTTGAGATGCATTTACTCTTTTATTATTGTGTTTACTAGCAAGAAAGATAATGTTCATGTTTAATAATTCCCATACTGCCTCTCATTATCTTTCTTGCGATGGATGACCTGCATAAATAATAGTTAGTTCTTATAAAAAAAAATAAAAATTGTTGAATCATGTGGTCTTATTTTGCCTTCCTAGTTAAAGGTCTTATTGTGCCACTTCTTGTCATTGCGACAAAATCGCAGGACGTCTTTGCACTTGCATGCAAAAATCCATTGATCTTGCCTTAACTTTATATTTGAATTTTTTGTTGCGACAATATGACAGGCCTAAAAATTCTTGTGAAAATAAAGCCCCATGACATTGTCGTCTTGCGACGAAATCGCAGGACGTCCTTACACTTTCATGTACTGACCCATTGATCTCGTCTTATCTTTGTCTTTTGTATTATTGCCTCTTCAGGATTGTTGCACAAATATGACAAGCCTTAATACTCCCGTGAGTAAAAAGCCTCATGACATTTGCGTCTTAAGACACTTATCAGCTCCCTAATGGAGGGTGCCTCCCTTATCTTCCCCCTGGTTGCCCCTTCAAGGAGGCGTACTTCTGCCATACAAGGCTAGCTCCTCCCATCCGGTCTTAACAACAACCAGTTGTTTTCGCAGCCTCTTATCCCTTTTGCCTATAGGGCTTATGCTTACGAGACTGCACCCTAAGTGGAGTTTTCTTCGGGCCGAGTGCAGCATGCGTCAAGACTTGCCAAGAATGGCCGAGACACTTCAAATGCCCCATGCACTCTTGGATAAACCGTGTACCTCGGCGCCTTGATCAGATGCTGACTCCTTAGAAGAGACCCTCGGTCGTCCAATCTAAGTCATAAGCTTAGATTGAAAATCCAAGGTACCTCTCCTGGATAGGCTTTATTGACCCCAATTCTCCATGACTCAGGTTCCAGGGGCGGTGTAACCTTTTCCCTGAGCCATGCAATAGGTACCCCCTTCTATGACGCACTTTCGGTCTTACATTTCCCTCTTGCGAAATTTTGATTTCGCGAACTAGGGTGTACGTCATAGTAGGTTCACCTATGTCTGATTATTTTGTCGATTCTTCTGCATATAAGTTCTTTTGTCGCAGTTGAGAAGAATTAAAATCAAATCCCTCGATTGGGATGGATTTACTTAATAAAAAAATTCAATGAGCGAACATGCTCGCAAGGTGGTCTTAACTAAGAAAGGAAGAAAGAAATATGGAAATTACTCAATCAAAAGAGTTAAGTCACTCAAACAACAAAGAATTCTAACAAATTACAAAGAGAATTTAACTCTCTACATCAGCATTATCAAATACAGAGGATGGTTGGGGCTTTTCTGCGCCTTTATCAGCTTCACATCCGCCAGTTGATGGATTTTCTTCAGAAATGTTTTCATCACCTTTGTTCTCGCCAATTGCTGGACTTTCATCAGAAATTTTTCTATTCGGATCTTCATCGACGACTTCCTTATCAGAGAGATCTTCGCCGCTTTCATAGTCATAATCACTATCAGGAGGATTAGGGACTTCATCATCACTTACTTCCAGAGGATCAACATGTATAGGATCAAGAGA
Organism: Papaver armeniacum; assembly: GCA_023531295.1. NCBI lineage: Eukaryota > Viridiplantae > Streptophyta > Magnoliopsida > Ranunculales > Papaveraceae > Papaver > Papaver armeniacum. Next base: position 166,033 of record JAJJWW010001001.1, read on the forward strand.
CTTGGACAGCAAAATATTATTCACAAGAACTTCCGCTTTAAGAGGGAATTCGCAAGCAATGCCTTTTGACGATTCTTACTATCAATGTCCTTACAATAAGACATATAATCAAATCTTCGCTTCCGCACGGTCATGAGAACGAGCAAGAGACGCGGAGAGTAGTCCGTTTTCCTTGCGAATTTTAGAATAATCGACTCCGAGGGTGGAGATAGTGGAGCGAAGCTTTCTCTCGTAGTCCATAACAAATACACAAGATCGAGAAAATTCTTATCGAACATTATTGGCATTTTCTGTGGTAATAAAGCATTCATGGAATAAATACATAACTTAAGATAGTCAAATAATTTGACTACCTTCCTTTGAGAAGTAAGATGTTGAATTAAAGTGCGAAATTATTCCCAAGCGGTCCATGACATCATCAAATGAATCTCCCACTAAGCCTTTCAATCGAGATCGCAAATTCTTTTCATTGGAAACAAGTATGGAGTTTCGCGTAGTAGAGTTGGATTTTTCTAATTTGACACATTGTTCTTGGAATTGCTTCGCTTTACACTCAACGTTATTCTCGAATAAGTTTATCTCTCTAAAGAATTTCTTCAAGTTGGTTTTTCAGTATGTTTAGCTTGTTCGTGTTCTTTTCACATAACTTTTGACAAGCATTATACGGCTGCGAGTAGCTCGCCATCTTATTCAACAAGAGAACGTTTCTCTTGAGAAAGAGTTCGATTCTCATCTCGATAAAGTTTCCAACTCCAAATTAGTTTTAGTCAAAGCATAAGAGAGGCGAGATAAGTCATTACTTAATGAGACTTGCTTTTGCGATAAATCAAAATTCTCTTTAGACAAGTTATTTATTTGATCGTATAAGTATGAAGATTATCTAAGAGATTATACTGCTCCATCCAAGCATCTCTTTCAACTCGAACTTCTTTCAACGATAGACTCCGTCCGATATATCTCCATTATTCGCTTCTCGGGTTTAATACTTTGAGGACGAGCAAGGGTTTGAGTTAAAAAAAAAAAAAAAAAAAAAAATGGGGGATGCGAGAGCATACTTTTAATTCTTCATTCTTCTTGCGAAGATTATCACGATCTAGTGAGATACCGAGAAGTTTTTGATTTTCAAGGTGGAGGTTATTGCACTTCACACCATTGGAGATCATCCTTCAGCTTATTAATCTCTTGAACTAAATGCAAGGACCAAGATGCTTACTTAAAATCTCGCGGACATTATTTGACAGGATAAGTCTTTTTGGCATCATTCTTTTTAAAGGCCACATCTATCCCCTCCAAATTTTCCCAGCTAGAGGAATTTGTTCAAACAAAGAAGACGAGTCGTCCCTTATCAAAGGAAATTTCGCAATCTCATCTTTATCATTCATAAAGTATATTTGCTTCTTCTGCATATCAGCTCTTTCACAATCTCATCTTTGTTATTCATAATTTTTTATTTTTTTTAAGACAAATCAACCATACATTTTTCTTTCTCCTCCCGATTTTTACTTTGGCAGTCAACAAGTATATTCATTCTTTAAGTCTCTTATTTCGCTTTACTCTTACGCCTCTGCATTTTTGAATTTTTCTGTCATTTTCTTGTCTGTTGCGAGATTTTCACTGCTTCTTATCTTTGATATGCCTTGGCTTCGCAGTGTTTCTTCTTCTCTCTGTTCTATTGCATCTACCATCAACCTTTCACTTTTTTTTTCTTTGATGTTGTGTTTCCAATTCTTCTTCTTCGCAGCTCTTTCTTCGCAAGATTCTATATCAATTTCATAACACTTCTTTCCTTCAATCCAATCTCCTTTTATGATGCCAATACCACTGGATGAGGGAACTTGATACATTGATGGAAAGTCGATGCCACACCTAGAATCTCATGTAACCAAGGTCGTCCAATCAATGCGTTGTATGGTGATTCCACATCGACTACACTAGAATAAAATTTCGAGAGGACAATCCTTTCGGTGGAATTCGCATATGAGCTTCTCCTTTAGGCTTATTTGCGATGACTGTTAAAACCATAGATTTTGTAAGTTGAAGGTATTAGATATTCATCTTTCCCTCCCATAGTTTTGTAAGTATGATAAAAAAGGATATTCACGGAACTTCCAAAGATCGATCAAAATTCTCGTTGATTGCCCATGAATTCTCGGCTTCATCATCTTCATCCTCGCTAGGTTTTGGGTTAATCTCCAATCTTACCACTAATGGGTTGTCGTGCATTTCTCCACCCTCGGGTACTTCTTCTGCGGTAAAAGAGATAGTCTACTTTTGTCATTCTTCCAGTGACGATGTCTTCACAATGTTCATTATTTCTCTATTATCGGCATCTCTTGCGAAAACCCTACTAAGAGTGTTATCATGAAAATCTTCAATTGTCTTGTACGAATGTACGATAGAGTTACAAAACAGATTCTTTGCCTTTGCTCCAACTTCTATTACAAATGTTTCTCCTCCTTTTGTTGTATTTACCCTGCGAATTTCTGGCGGTGGTGGTAATGGTTGAGACTGAGATTGGTTTTTTAGAAAATGATTTAGTTTCCCTTGGTCTATCATTCTGAGGATGATTCTTTTTATATTTCTGCAATCATTTGTTGAATGTCCATGAAAATGGTGATAAGAACAAAATTCATAACTTTTGTCGCTCGGAGGTGGTTCACTTCCCATGTTCCATGGCGCGGGTATGTTTTCCATCAAAATTATAGCTTCTCATATTTTCTCCACACTAGCATTCAGTGGTGGCATCTTGATTTCTTCCCATATTATCCTGTGATTTCGCTGTCCTCTATGATAGTTGATGTGACTCAATAATGTTGTAGTAAAAATTTCGTTGAGACTTGTGAAAGCAAAAGAATTTAGACTTATAAAAATTAATAATAAAGAAAACTTAACGCAAAATTGATTCAAGATATGAGAAAATAACCAAGACACTGATTCCACTATTACACATGAATGAATAACGGTAAATAACCCAAAACTCTAATTATCTTTTAAATCCCTTGTTTCCTAATTCACAAATAATCAGACAAATTCTCAAAAATTAATTGTATCCCTAAGCATATATTATCTTAATACAAAGCATAACCTATCTAATAGAATCACAACTAATGAAAAGAATTTTGCGAACAATTTAAAACTCGCAAAAGCAAAGTGATTGAGTGAATTATAAATTATAAATTAGAGCAAATAAGATAGTTACCAATTATTCATGCGTAAATAGCTTCCTCATTGCCTTGGTTGTGGGAGAATTAGCCTCTCATCATGTTGGAAACACGCTCAAAAATCATTATTATTGCTCAAAGGGTGTTTACAAAGATGAAATGGAGAATATGATGAAAATCGGGTGTTTGCAACGATTATAAGTGTTGCAAACACTGTTACAAAGATGGTTAAAAACTGTGACTGTTGCTTTTAAGTCTGCCTCCGTATTACGACCCACGGCTAAGTGTCGTTGTCACTGTAGAAGAACGACTGCCTCTGGTTGTCTTTTGTTCTTGGTGTTCTTCACAGCAGCAGAAAATGGCGATTCTCTGCAGCTTGATTTTCTCGACTTTGTGACGTTCTAAACTGCTCCCAATCTCTCTGTGAGGCTTGCCTTCGACCCGAGCTACCTATTTATACACTTTTGGACCAAGAATCACTCCTCATTAATCCAAGATATCTTCCCATCACTCGGCAGAAAAGATATTATACTCGGGCTATATTCTTTCCATTTTTTGTAGCAGCATGCATCTGTTGCAATCCAATTCACTCCAAACTATCCCTGTTTAACTCAATCACACTCCACAAGTCTTTCAAACACGAGCAACACACGTCAAAGCACGCTGTAATCCCGTGAAAGACTCTTCTCGTGCATAGCTCTCTGTCTTCTCCTCGCGAGTTATCTAGCCAAATTTAGATGACTAATCGACCCATACCAACCCTGTTAGGCTTTAACAAGTCATCCCATGAAATTTCAGCCATTGAGTCTCACTGAAACACCTTCAAATTTTCATTCTTAATTTTTCCCGTCAAAGAGCTTTTTTTTCCCGCCAAAACACATTTTCAAACGAAGGAGAAGGTCACCCTTATCCAAACTATCTAGTAAGTGCGAATATCGGTTGGGTGCCCCTTAGTAATTGGGTTACCCCTTATCCAAAGTGGGAGTCCGAATAGCAAATGTCCTCCGGGGGTGTTCCGAGCAACTTTTCGAGCCGAATTTTTCCAACAATATTTATTTCCAAAAAATACCTACAAACACACAAAACACCATAATAAGGACGAAAACGAGTACTAACAATACGAAACATTGAGGACAAATTAGACACATAATGCGTCTATCAAATACCCCCAAACTTATTATTTGCTAGTCCTCGAGCAAAACTAATAAAAAATAAAATGACTACACTAAGCACGTGCAGTAAGCCGTTAAACCGCTAGGTGGCCCTAGTGGCGGAGTGTTGTCTCCGGAGAGGGTTTACCGGAGATTATGGTGCACAAGTGCGAGAAGATTATGACTTACGCAAGTTGCAAAATGGCCTAGGCATGTGAGGTGTACCCACAAACCTTTACCTGCACACCTAGCTATCTACGCAAAATCTTGGAAGGCACTAAAGAATCTCCTTGGTTGGCATACTTATTGACTACGCTACTAAAATCGAAGGTTGATACGTGAAGAGGGAATAGATCGAAATTGCTCGATCGGTGTGATGAAGCTCGAGATTGAGATTAATGGCAAGAGAGATTAAGAAATCGACGATGAGGCTCGTGGAAGATACGAGATGGTGGTGGCGGTATGGTGAAAGCGCGGGATTGAGTGGAAGAAAGGTACACAGGGGATTGAATCGATTAGGGTCGGTTGGTGTTACGGGTATGGTATTGAAGCTGAGAAAAGATCGGGAAAAATGGATTCGGTTCACCCCTTATCCAACATGGGAGACTCGGAAGGAATGGGTGTCCTTTGTTGTTGGGGGGGTGAATGAAGAACAAAGAGAAATTTGTTGGGATTAAAGCTCGGGAATATCGGGTTCGAGATGGAGTATTGCCCCTTAGTAATTGGGTTACCCCTTGATCCAAAGTGGGAGTCCTTGAATTGAATTAGGTGAATAGCTGGAGATGAAAATGTCCTCGTGGTGATGTTGGTTGTGTTGTGCGGGGTGTTCCGAGCAACTTTTCGAGCCGAAGTATTTTCCAACAATATTTATTTCCAAAAAATACCTACAAACACACAAAACAGCTTGTTGGTGGCTAATAAGGCACAATCATAGAGCTGCGAGAAGAAACAAGTTACCAAAAGTACTAACAATACGAAACATTGAGGACAAATTAGACACATAATGCGTATTCGGCCACGGATTCATAATATCAAATACCCCCAAACTTATTATTTGCTAGTCCTCGAGCAAAACTAATAAAAATAAAATGACTACACTAAGCACGTTTAATCTAAAGCTAGTGAAAGTTAGGAGATAAGTAAGAAGTAGCAAACACGAGACCTTGCGGAGGGTTAAACCGCTAGGTGGCCCTAGGTGGTTCTTTTGAATAGAATCGATAACTAATGAGTGTTGTCTCCTACGGTTGGTGAGGGAACATAACTTTACGAAGAAGAATTCCTTGATCTTCTCTCTCTTATTGAGGTGTACCCACAAAACCTTTACATCCGAATATCGATTGGGTGCCCCTTAGTAATTGGGTTACTTATCCCTAGCAAAGCTATCTCGGGCAATTTTTCCAACAATATTTATTTCCAAAAATACCTACAAACACACAAAACACATAATAAGGACGAAAAACAGTACTAACAAAAATCTTAGGAAGGCACTAAAGAATCTCCTTGGTTTTGGCATACTTAGCTATCTACGCAAAATCTGGAAGGCACTAAAGAAGAGGAAGTACCCCGATGCGAAATTCCAATTGCTGTACACGAGTTTGCACTCAAGCATACTAAAATTCATATAAAGTGACAGAGCTCTACTCAGATAGTTTCTGGACATCATAAACCGGAGTCAACCAATCACATGGAAATATTAAGAAGATGGATGTAGAGAAAAACGTGGATGATGTTGACTAAGGTGAACTTATCCTAATGGACTGAGATACTCGGTCCTGGACTAATATCAACACACCGGCATATACAAGGGGACCAGGTGATCGATAATCCTAACTCTAGGTCAACTCGGTGGCATATACGGGGTACGGTGATCGACTTTATTGTATTTATTCCGGTTGGTCTAGTGGTCTGGTCTCAATTTTTTTTTTTTTTTTCATTATTATTATTTATTTATTTTTCATTATTATTACTTTTTTTGTCTCAGTCACTCTATTTCACCCTAGCAATGGTAAAGAGAAAAATAAAAGAAGTGATCAGGATTCTTTCGATGTTTCCATCACGAGGATATGGCGAAACTACCATGTTTTCTTTTTCTAACACATGAGCTCTGTGCTTCTATGAATAGACTCTTTAGATGTTTCCATCTAATCAGATTGGTTCCTCAACTCCTACAACCAAAATTCTTCCATCCACTTAGATTGGTTAGTGCCATCCTTAATAAACATAAATTTCTAGGCTCTGGAGTTTATTTATTGCAACTAAAAACTAACAAGAAGTTTCTTCCCCACCCCCAAACTTAAAACTAACATTGTCCTCAATGTTTCTAATGAAAGAGCAATACCAAAAAGTAAAGTAACATGAGGAATCAGTAAAGAGAGAAGTCGGAAAGATAGTACCGGGTGAAGAGAAAAACTAATATACAACATACAATCGCCTCGATGGTCAATCAAGGGTAAACAGGGTCCTCCAGAGGGACCTCCTCAACATCACCTGTAGGGAAGGGTTCTAAAAAGGGTTTCAATCTCTTACCGTTAACCTTCGAAGAACTACTACCATCCGGTGTCTCGATCTCAATAGCTCCATGAGGAAATACAGTGCGAACAATAAAAGGACCCGTCCATCGAGAACGTAACTTCTCAGGGAAAAGATGCAAGCGGGTATCATACGTAAGAACTTTTTGACTGGAGAAAATGACTTCCGTAAAATATTTCTATCATGCACAAGTTTCATTTTGTTCTTATACTCCTTCGCACTATCGTAAGCATCTATACGAATCTCGTCCAACTCATTGAGCTGGAGTTTCCTATGGGCTCCTGCCTTGTCAAGTGAAAATTTAGCCGCTAATAACAGCCCAATAAGCTCTATGTTCTAACTCAACGGGTAAATGACATGCCTTGCCATAAACAAGCCGATAAGGCGACATTCCAATAGGGGTTTTAAACGCGAGACGGTAAGCCCATAAGGCATCAGTAAGCCTAGACGACCAGTCTTTCCGATTAGGATTAACTGTTTTCTCTAATATACGTTTTATCTCCCTATTAGAAACCTATACTTGACCACTAGTCTGCGGATGATATGGCGTAGCTACCTTATGTGTAATACCATATTTCTTCATCAGAAGCCTAAAAGGTCCATTACAAAAGTGCGACCCTCCATCACTAATTATAGCTCGCGGTGTACCAAAACGTGTAAGTATATTATTTTTCAAGAACTCAATCACAACCATATGGTCATTGGTTTTACACACAACCTCCTCAATCCACTTAGAGACATAGTCTACGGCGACAAGGATGTATAGGTTACCAAAGGAATTAGGAAACGGACCCATAAAGTCAATACCCCACACATCAAAGACCTCAACGATTAAAATAGGGTTCAAGGGCATCATGTTCCTACGGAAATGGTTCCTAATTTCTTGCAACGTTCACAAGTAACACAAGAATCGTGGGAGTCTTTAAACAACGAAGGCCAGTAGAATCCACACTGCAATATCTTAGCAGCAGTCTTCTTAGCACTAAAGTGACCCCCACAAGCATGATCATGACAAAAGAAAATAATACTGGACTGGTTACTCTCAGGTATACATCTCCTAATAATCTGGTCTGGACAATACTTAAACAAATAAGGATCATCCCAAAAGAAGTGCTTAACCTCGGCTAAAAATCTAGAACGATCTTGTTTAACCCAATGTTGGGGCATTCGACCAGCAACAAGATAATTCACTATATTTGCATACCAAGGTGATTGGGAAACAGAGAACAATTGTTCATCAGGAAAGCTATCCCTTATATGAATGGAATCATCAGGGGAACTAACAACTAGCCTAGACAAGTGGTCTGCTACTACATTTTCTGCACCCTTTTTGTCTCTAATGTCCTGGACAAAATTCTTGTAATAAAAGGATCCATCTAATCAATCTAGGTTTGGTATCCTTCTTAGACAAAAGGTATTTCAAAGCAGCATGATCAGTATAGATTACGATCTTAGAACCTAAGAGATAGGGTCTAAACTTTTCTAAGGCAAACACAATGGCCAACAGTTCCTTCTCTGTAGTGGTATAGTTCAATTGGGAATCATTCAGAGTTTTGCTAGCATAGTAAATCACATGAAGTAATTTGTTTTCTCGTTGACCTAGCACAACACCAATAGCATAATCTGAAGCATTGCACATGATCTCAAAGGGTAGGTTCCAGTTAGGTGCCTAGACTATGGGGGCGGTAGTGAGTAAAGTCTTAAGCTTCTCAAAAGCCTCTAAACAAGCATCATCAAAGACAAACTTAACATCTTTTGCAAGCAAATTGCAAAGAGGTCTAGAAATCAAGCTAAAATCCTTAATGAATCGACGATAAAAACCTCGCATGCCCTAAGAATGACCTAATATCTTTTACGGTTTTTGGGACCTGTAAAGTCTTAATAAGGTCAACTTTGGCTTTATCTACCTCTATACCCTTAGAAGATACGATATGCCCTAAAATAATTCCTGATTGAACCATGAAATGACATTTCTCCCAATTAAGCACTAGATTCTTTTTCTTATATCTAGTCAACACTAATGACAAATGATGCAAGCACTCATCGAAAGACGAACCAAACACTGAAAAATCATCCATAAAGACCTCCAAGAACCGCTCTACCATATCTGAAAATATGCTCATCATGCAACGCTGAAAAGTCGCAGGGGTGTTACACATCCCGAAAGGCATGCGTCTATACGCAAAGGTACCAAAGGGACAGGTAAAAGTGGTTTTCTCCTGGTCTTCTGGGGCAATAACGATCTGATTATAGCCAGAGTAGCCATCTAAAAGCAAGTAATGACTATGTCCGGCTAATCTCTCTAGCATCTGGTCGATGAAGGGAAGGGGAAAGTGGTCCTTCCTAGTGACCTTGTTCAATTTCCTATAGTCAATACAAACACGCCAACCCATGGTCACTCGTGTAGGATCAGAATATCGCGACATCAATACTTCGCGAGATTAATAAATACAACATCACGAAGGAGTCGCGGGGAAGTAAAATAAATGACGCAATGGATGACGACAGCCAGAACACGAGGAAGATGTGAAAATCTGGCGAAGGTTAAGAGTGTCGCGAGGACGAACACTTATACACTTGCGACACTTCGCGAGTTATTCCCGAAAATAAAGGACAGCTTAGCTGTCATCCACTGTATACTACCCTATATAAAGGGTTGAGTCAGTCTGTTGTGAGGAGAGTTCTTTTTGAATTGTTAAGCAAGTCATTAGGAGAGAGAAAATCTAGAGTGATTGTAATTTTTTTAGCTCTGTTCTATCTTCCTTTGTAAACATTTCAAGAAAATAACCAATAAAAGTGATAGTTATTCATCTTCAAATGGATTAGTTAAGTAAATTCTATTGAGGGGTGTATTGTGGGATTTCCTGCAACTACATATGCGCTAGAAACAGGGATTGAGTAGAAGATCAACCTTGTGAATTGAAAGAATCAGGAGTAACAAGAAAGAAATTTCGAATAACTTTCAACAATTTACTAAAATTGAGAAATGGCTAGAAGAAGGAATGCATTAGAACAACCAACAATTGTAAGGAGAAGCGGGAGATTAGCTGGAGAAAGGAGAAATGAAGTAGGTGAACCATCAAGAATAAACGCAAGAGATAGAGAAGAAGGTCATATTCAACCACCAATTCAACCAGCACCGAATAGAGTAATAGATTATGATAGGGTGAGCGTGCATACATGGAGATCAGATTCTATGGGAGAAAGAGAAGAAGTGCAACAATTGATAAATAATGGACAAGAGGAGAGAAATCGAGAAGAAATGGGAGAAACTTGACTCATAGAAATGAAGAAATCGCAGCATTAGAAACGTTGAGACAAACAATACATGAAGAAAGGCGATTAGAAGCGGAAGAAAGCACAAATTTAACAAGGCAAAACCATGAGTTAAGAATGGAAAATATAAGGTTGCGAGAATAGGAGGTCGAGAAGTAATACCAGATCAAGATCAGGATCGGTTAGAGATGATATGAGGAGAATATTACCTGTAGAAAATGTTAATGAAGAGAATCTAGGAAGAGAGCCAAATCTCGGTGAAGGATGCTGCGAAAGAAGGGAAGTGGTGTGTATTCCACGTCCTGAGATTTTACAGAATGATAAAAATAATGGAAATCAAGGAAATAGACAGCAGAATAGTCCAATTGGTGAAGAAAATCAGGAAGAAGGAAGAAGAATACTGCATGGGAGAGAAACACAGAGGAGACAAAAGGAGATTGAAGATGACATCGAAAAGCATTATATTGAACAAGCGCGTCTAGCTTGCGAAAGGGAAAGATTAAGAGTAGAAATGGAAGAACGGGAATTAGAGGAAGCAATTCGGCAGAATAATCATGACAATCGAGAAAGAAGGCGCGAGCAAAATCGCAACAATGGAAATATCAATGAAGAGTATGAAAGAATACAAAGGAGAGCTGATAGACAACCAAGAAGAGAAAACGATGAATACAATGGTGTGCGAATTCGAGAACGAGATGGAGGAGAAAGTCGCAGAGAAAGAAGAGAAGAAAATGCTGAACAAGAAAATCAAGGTAGACATGAACGCAGAAGGAGAGGCAGAGCTAAAAAGACCAATAAATTCGAACCCCGATGTAAATGAACAAATCTTAAGAGAGTTGGCAGAGATGAGAGGAATGTTGAACAATATAAGAGGAGGAGGAAGGAGACAATTGGATGAGGCCATCGAAGAAGCTGCGAAAACCCCCTTTACCCTAGAGGTGCAGTTAGGTGGAATACCCCCAAAGTGCAATTTACCCGCATTAACCAGCATTTTTGATGGAACAACTTGTGCAATACAACATATCAAAGCATATGTGAGATGTATGCTGCAATGGGAAATCATGATGCCATATTATGCAAATATTTTGCATCAAGTTTAACAGGAGAAGCACTGAAATGGTTTGAGGGTTTACCAAGAAACACAATCACGTCATTCAACCATTTACAAGCTATATTCTTAGGGGCATATATAAGTAACAACTCTTCGCGACCAGGAATTGAAGATGTATTTGGGCTGAAACAAAGAGTTGGCGAAAGTTTAAAACACTTAACTGTGAGATGGAAGACGATGTGTAGCGAGATGGCTGGACGAGTGGATGAAAGATATCTCATTTTATCATTCATAAACGCTATGTTCGCAACCAATTTGTTATATATTCAAATCTTTAGAGTTAAGAATACAATTAAAATGACTGAGTTGCGAGAACTTCAGGAGGAATATATTGATTTAGAGGAAAGGCAAAACGAGATGGAATCATACCCAGTTGTGAATACAAATTCAAACGCTGCGAATGCAAGTTTATTACCCAAACTGATAAACACGGTGGCGAGCACTTCGCAAGGTCAACAAGAAAGGATAATAGATGATGGACAGCCAAAGATAGTAGCCATGGGAAGCCGTGATCAATAAGAATTTGAGAGAGAAAGGAATTACTACAACCGTGGCGGCAATAACAAAATTCAAAGACTTGATCATCCGCAAGAAACTTATGGAAGTCAAAGGCAGAATTATCATGGAGGTCAGCGACGTCACAGAGTAGTATGGGAAGAAATCAAAATGCCACCATTAAATGCTAGTGTTGAAAAAATATGGGAAGCTATACTCTTGATGGAAAACATACCTGCGCCATGGAACATGGGGAATGAGCCACCACCAAGTGATAGAAGTCACGAGTTCGGTTCTTACCACCGCTTTCATGGACACTTAACAAATGACTGCAGAAACATAAAAAGAATCATCCTCAGAATGATTGACCAAGGAAAGCTGAGTCATTTTCTAAAAGGTGAAGAGAAGGTTCAACCGTTACCACCACCGCCAGAAATGCACAGAACAAACTCAACAAAGGGGAAAGAAACATTCGTAATAGAAGTTGGAAAGAAAGCTAAAAATTTGTTTTGCAACTCCATTGTACATTCATACCGAACAATTGAAGATTTTCATGATAATATTCTCAGTAGGGTTTTCGCGAGGGATGTTAATAATAAAGAAGTGATGAACATTGCGAAGACATCGCAGTTAAAAGAATGGCAAATACAGATTATTTCTTTCAACGCAGAAGAGATTCCTGAAGGCAGAGAGACGCATGACAACCCATTGGTTGTAAAATTGGAAATTAATCCAAAACCTGTAGATGGCGAAGACGACGAAGCAGAGAATTGCTGGGCGATCAATAGAATCTTAATTGATACGGGGAGCTCAGTGAATATTCTTTTCTACCATACTTACAAGACTATGGGGGGGGAAGGATGAAGAATTGATACCTTCGACGTATAAGATATATGGTTTCAATGGAACAACGAATAAGCCTAAAGGAGAAGTTCATATGAGAATACCCTTGCAAGGATTATCAACGAGGATTTTGTTCTGTGTAGTTGATGTGGAGTCCCCTTATAATGCATTGATCGGAAGGCCATGGTTGCACGAAATTCTGGGAGTAGCGTCAACTTATCATCAAAATTTCCTCATCCTAGCGGTGTTGGAATTATAAAAGGAGATTGGACGAAAGGACAAAAATGCTATGAGATCGACGTGGAGAGCTGCGAAAAGAAAGGGTTGGAAGCAACATGCAAAAGATGAACAAAGAAGAGAAAGATTAATGGTGGATGCCATTGATGTAAGAGGAGAAGATACATTGCGAAACAAGTGCATGAAAACAGTTGAAAATTATGATGGAAAGGAATCATTAAGAGATTTGAATGGTGTAGAGGCAGAGAGTAGCAGGAGCAAAAAGTGTAAGAAGTGAATAATCATCAAAAAGCAATAACAAAAGCTTGTTAAGGGTAAGAGGAAGAAAAAATAATTGAAGAAGAAATATGCGAGGATCTCGCCATCAAGAATGTATGACAATTTGATTGAAGAATTGAAAAACAAAAATGATTAAACAATGTAAGATTGTGCGATAGCTTCGCAAACAAAATGAATGATTGAATGAATTAACAAAAATGAAATAGTGAGTGAATGGGACGAACCTTTATGGCGTACACCCTAGTTCGCGAATGATATTTCGCAAGAGGCAAATGTAAGACCTAAAGTGCGTCATATAAGGGGTATCTCTTGACATGGCTCAGTGAAAAGGTTACACCGCTCCTGGAACCTGAGTCATGGAAATTTGGGGCCCATGAAAGCCTATCCGGGAGAGATACCTTGGATTTCCAACTATATATAAGGTTATACCCTGGTTGGACGCCCGAGGGTCTCTTCCAAGGAGTCAGTGTATGCTCAAGGCGCCGGGGTACACGGTTGAGCCAAGAGTGCCAGGGCATTTGAAGTGTCTCGGCCATTCTTGGCAAGTCTTGGTATATGCTGCACTCGGCCCAAAGAAAACTCCACTTAGGGTGCAGTCTCGTAACCATAAGCCATATAGGTATAAGGGATAAGAGGCTGCGAAAACAACTGGTTGTTGTTAAGACCGGATGGGAGGAGCTAGTCTTGTATGGCCGATGTACGCCTCCTTGAAGGGGCAACCAGGAGAAGATAAGGGCGGCACCCTCCATTAGGGAGCTGATAAGTGTCAAAAGACGCAAATGTCATGAGGCTTTATTTTCGCAAGGAAATTTAGGCTTGTCATATTTGTGCGATGATCCTGTAGAGGCAATAATACTAACGCAAGGATAAGGCGAGATCAATGGGTTTTTGCATGAAAATGCAAAGACGTCCTGCGATTTCGTCGCGAAGACGGCAATGTCATGGGATTTTACATTCGCAAGAGTATTTAAACCTGTCATATTGTCGCAAATAAAATATCTTGCAGAGGCAAAAATACTTAACAAACGATAAGACAAGGTCAATGGGTCATTACATGAAAATGTAAACACGTCCTGCGATTTTGTCGCAACGAGGGGTGGCGAAATAAGACCTTTAATTAGGAAGGCAAAATAAGACCACACAAGAATGACAAGGCAAGATCAATAGATTTCTTCATTTGTGAAGACATCCTGCGATCTTGTCGCAATGATGAACTTCAACATAAATAAAGATATAGACATACATAAAATTGAGGAAGCAAATAAGCTTGCGAAAACGATTATATTCCATCATAAAGTTACAAATAATAAAGGCCAAAGTCAGAGATTTCATTACTCAGAGATAATTGATCAAATCTCTCATTTGAAAATGAATAACAGAGGCAAGTATGGGAATGAATAGGATAAAATCTTGTTATTCATTTCCACATGATGGATTTATGTATTCATAATGCTGGTCAGTTGAATTATAAAGAAGAATTGCTTGATTAATATGCGCAAGTAAAGAAAACAAAGATTGAATTCATATTTAGCAATCCAAGAAGATTAAAAGAGTATATATACAGATATTACAAGAAGCGAAAGAAGAAAAGGAAGTTATTTCTTTGAGGATTCTTCTTCTTGGTCAGATTCTTCAATTCCATCATTCTTTTCGCCAGATTATTCTTCTTCGCTAGCTTCACTATCAGAGACATCCGAGAAAGGCATATCTTCGGGAATATCATCGCGAAGACAAGGATATGAACTAAGAGGAATGCGGTGATCATTGCAAACCGTTTCAATAGTTTGATTGCGAAAACGAACAGCATTATTGTTGAAATTCGCCAATGTAGCTTGCAGCTGTTTCTTCAACTTAGAATACTTGTTATTGCGAAGAGAAAGGCCTTCTGCGAGTTCCCCTTTTTCAGACTCAAGTTCTTCAATCCTTGTTTGAAATCTCTTCTCGGATTCTGCAAAACATATGACAATGAATTAACAACACAATAACAATACTACAGAGATAAGGAGCAGTAAAGTATAATAAACAACCTTCTCTGTCAGATATCATGTCTTTAACCAAGGCAGTATGCTCGGCATGAAGGCTAACATCAACACCTAAGTTATTCCTGGCATTATCTAGAACCTTCGCAGCCCAAGCGAATTCATCATCATTATTTATAACAAGAAGCGAACGAATTTGATCTTCTCGCTCATTAAGTATGGCATTCTGACGAAGAGATTCGTCTCGTTCAATTTGTACTTCGAGAAGAGATTTTTGAAATTTTGCTAATGCCTGTGCACCTTTATTAGCAATACGGTCTTTGTCATCTATGAGACCACTAATTTTCTTCCTTAAAGTTTTGGTTTTCTTATGGGAATCAAGATACATTTGTTTAAATCGGTTGGCTAAACCTAAACTAGATCTATGATCAATCTCTAAGAGACGATATTTGGCTTGAAGTTCATTTAACGGAAGGGAATCAATTTTGTTTGACGAACTGCTTAAAGATTCGTTGAGATGAGTGAGAAGAACATCATTGTCCATAGGCTCGGGAAATGAATGGAGAAGAATGGCTTCTTCAGAGAGATTATATATGTCTGCGAAAATAATAAATCAGGCAAAGAAAAGCAGATGACAAAATAAAGACGACTTGAAGAGTAAAAGTTTTATACCATAAAGTTGTTGATTTGCACTTTGAAGAGTAGACATTTTAGTCTTCTGAGAAGCAGACTCAACTTCTAACTGTTGAATTCTTTCATCTTTCTTGCGAGACATCGCAACTTCAGTTTATAGTTCTTGGATCTTCTCTTTGAGTTGGAGATTTTTCTTTTCAAGGTTGTCGCGTCTTTTCTCGAGATCTGAGGCAACAACAAAGGAAGCTCTCCCAGACTATAAAGGAAAATAAAGAAATTGTTAAGATAAAGCTTATAATCGAAATTACAGAGAAGCAAAGGAATATGAACATACCAAAGCATTGAGAGCATTTAAGTGACTGGAAGTCAATGTTCGGGAAACTCCGCGAAAAGATTCATTATCCTCTAACAGCGGGGCATCGCAAATTTTAGCGAGAGCTTCGCAAGTTGCAGATAAATGATCATCTCCCAATCCTTGCATGGAATCGGAGAAAACACTAGACAATTGCGCCATAGCAGAAGTAGTCGAGTGATTCTCTTTCGCGGAGGAAGTACCAACCTCATTTTCATCCTCATCAGAGCTCTCACTGGTTTGAGAACTACAATGAGAAGAGGGATGGGTTTTCCGTTTTTTAGAAAGTGGAGCAGAAGATTTATCCTTGCGAAGAGTGATTTTATCCTTGCCCTTAACCTTCGCAACTTCAGGAATGTCTATTTCTTCAATAACCTTCGCACACGAATGAAGATAAGAAATAGAGGCAACAATATTGTTAAAAATAACAAGAGAAAGTATTTCTTACTTCATCCGTGATCGATCGGAGTATCGCCAGAGTACTCGGCTTTGGACGTCTACTATAACTCTTTTTCAATTTGGTAATCTGAAGATTTTGCAAATCTAGTAAATATAAAAGGAAAGAAATATCGCAAAAAGCAAATATGAAATATGAAGCATATCTCTTTTGCTTTTTCGGGCCATTTAAATTCCCAAGGGTGATAGTCTGCGAGATTCGCAGGGAGTACATGTGAACCTGCGATATAGGGTCCACTCAGAAATAACGGAACAACCCACCACTTCTCATCTTTGGAGTGTCGAGGAACATTATTTTTGCCCGAGTGCCAATCAATATCTTGCATGAGAAGCTTATCAGCATCAATGTTATCTTTTCTCTTCAATCGAGCACCCCAGCGAGATTTATCATTTCTCATATTTATTACTGTATAATTCGCAAAGAAATTTTCTACGGTATACTTCTCAGCGACTATTGGTAAATTTGCGAATTTAGGATCTTTGAAATCATCAGGATATAAAGATCCTTTACCAGCGCCACGATTGGCGAATTCAAGCATTAGGCGGATGCAGTCGCCGCTCAATTGATAAATAGCTCGCGAGAATTTCTCATGAGCAAGAATTTCATAGAATAAAGGTATCTCGGGATTGTATAGAGGAATGGGAAGGCCTGCGAGGAGTTGACCTTGCGAGACTATGATTTTCTGAGCATCACACTGATGATCAGAAAATAGTTTTGCAGAAAGTATAGATGAAGACTTTTTATCAGGAATGGTCGATAAGATGAAACCCTTCTCTTGAAAATTCTTTTGAGTTTCTTCAAAAAGGGGTTTATATGTACGACCAAGTGAAGCCATTAATATAGTATGGGAATGAATGGAGAATTGAAGATTGAGAGAATTGAAGGGGAGGATTACAGTTGCAGAAGCGCAAATTGAGGAGGAAGAAAGTTGAAGGAAAGTTGCAGAGGGAAAATAAAAGAGAAAAAGAGAAGGGTAAGAAAACTATATATAGAGAAGAGAATCCTCGAGAAAACAAATGCATTTAATGCGAGATGGGAGGTGAATGGTCAAGAATAAGCGGTTGAAAGAGACGTGTCAAGAAAAGAGTGGAAGAAGAAACACCTGTAATAAATTCCGTACATGAATAAAACGGATAAAAGTGAACAATCGCGAGATAAAGATGAGAAATTGCGGCATTTTAAAATATTGGTTCTCATGACATTTTCTCCTTCGCAGAAAAGACATGAGAAGAGGCAAGATGTAGGATCAGAATATCGCGACATCAATACTTCGCGAGATTAATAAATACAACATCACGAAGGAGTCGCGGGGAAGTAAAATAAATGACGCAATGGATGACGACAGCCAAAACACGAGGAAGATGTGAAAATCTGGCGAAGGTTAAGAGTGTCGCGAGGACGAACACTTATACACTTGCGACACTTCGCGAGTTATTCCCGAAAATAAAGGACAGCTTAGCTGTCATCCACTGTATACTACCCTATATAAAGGGTTGAGTCAGTCTGTTGTGAGGAGAGTTCTTTTTGAATTGTTAAGCAAGTCATTAGGAGAGAGAAAATCTAGAGTGATTGTAATTTCTTTAGCTCTGTTCTATCTTCCTTTGTAAACATTTCAAGAAAATAATCAATAAAATTGATAGTTATTCATCTTCAAATGGATTAGTTAAGTAAATTCTATTGAGGGGTGTATTGTGGGATTTCCTGCAACTACAACTCGGGTAGGGATTAACTCATTGTTATCATTCTGGACTACAGTAATACCGGATTTCTTGGGAACAACCTGAACGGGGCTGACCCACTTACTGTCTGAAATGGGGTAGATAATGCCTGCATCTAGCAGCTTAAGAACCTCGGTTCGAACTACTTCTTTTATATTAGGGTTTAGTCTTCGTTGCATCTCCATAGAAGGTTTGGTATCTTCCTCTAAATAAATCTGATGTATACAAACAGTAGGACTTATACCCTTAATGTCTGCTATGGTCCACCCTAAAGCTTCCTTGTTGTTTTGAAGGACGGTCACTAGCCTACTTTCCTGATCACTATCCAAGTCGGAAGCAACAATCACAGGTAAAGTTTCAGATGAGCCTAAAAACACATACTTCAGGGTATCTGGCAATGGTTTTAGGTCCAACTTAGGAGGCTCTTCTAACAAAGGAACTAGGGTAGACTTAGAAACTGGTAGTGGTTCGAACTTAGGTTTCCATCCATTACTAGTGTCTAACAAAGGGGTTGAATCTAACAAAGAATTCACCTCATTAATCACATCATCATCATCAAAATCAATCCCAAAGTGAGCTAGGCATTTCTCTAATGGATCTTCTAACAGAGTGTTTGGTAATGACTCCTCGACTAATGTTCCTATCATGTTCACCTCTTCTATGCTCAAGTCATCTAGTTTAGAGGGTAGCTTACTAATATGAAAGACGTTCAGCTCAATAGTCATATTACCAAAAGACAAATTCATAATACCAGTTCGACAGTTAATGATCGCATTGGATGTAGCTAAAAACGGGCGACCTAGAATTACCGGTATCTGGTTCTCTGGGTCAGGGACAGGTTGGGTATCTGGGATAACAAAATCCACCGGATAAATAAACTTGTCAACCTCTATGAGAACATCCTCGATCACACCCCGAGGAATTTTAACGGACCTATCAGCTAACTGAAGAGTCATCTTGGTAGGTTTCATCTCACCAAGTCCTAGCTTAAGGTACACATGGTATGGGAGTAAGTTCACACTGGCTCCTAAGTCAAGCAAAGCTTTCTCAACACGGTATTTACCTATTGTGCAAGAAATAGTAGGGGACCCTGGGTCTTTATACTTAGGAGTAGTGGTATTCTGAATAATGGAACTCAC
The DNA here is from genome assembly GCA_023531295.1 of Papaver armeniacum. Classification (NCBI taxonomy): domain Eukaryota; kingdom Viridiplantae; phylum Streptophyta; class Magnoliopsida; order Ranunculales; family Papaveraceae; genus Papaver; species Papaver armeniacum. The sequence continues at coordinate 185,393 of JAJJWW010001001.1, forward strand.
GTGACTAGCTAGGAAGGCTTTCTTTTGAACACTAAGCTTACGCTTTCGTGTACACAAGTCCTTAAGAAACTTGGCATAAGCGGGAATCTGCTTAATCGCATCCAACAATGGGAGGTTGATAGTAACCTGCTTAAAAACCTCCAATATATCATTAAAGTTGGACTCCCTCCTAGTTGGAACTAGAAGCTGGGGTAACGGGGCTCTGGGAACAAAGCCTGGTTTAATATGACCCTCATTGGTCTCATTAGAGACTCTATCAGTCTCCTCATCATTTTCCGGCTCAGCAGGGTGAACTACAGCATGTTCACTATCAGGCATGGCGACCTTATTGTCAACTTTCTTTCCACTCCTAAGGTTTGTAATAGAATTCACATGATTGTACGATTTCTCTCCTTTAGGGTTAGGATCAGTATGACTAGGGAACCTTCCATCTTCTCTCTCACTAAGGAACTTAGCTATTTGGCCGACTTGAAGTTCTAATTTAGCAAGGGATTGGGAATTATTCTTAAAATTCTGCTTGGTTTCCTCTTGAAAATTACCCTGGCTCTTTACTAACATTTCCTGGCTCTATGTTAACATATCCTGGCTCTTTTTAGTATACTAAGAGATTCCTCTAAGCTAGTCATTCTACTCTCATAAGGGTTCTGGTACTGGGGTTGACCTGAAGAGTTCTTAGCATAACCAAAACCTGGGGGAGGCTGAGATTACTAGGCTGACTTTGATTCTGGCCCTTAGACCAAGAGAAGTTAGGATGGTTTCTCCAACCAGGGTTGTAGGTCTCTGAGTATGGCTCATACTTCTGACAGTTCTCAAACCTAGCATTGTTATAGACAGCATGAGCTTGCTCTTCACTAACCTGACCTTCCCAAAATGAGTTATCGGGCTCTATTCCACAACTAGATACTTGAGAGGTTCTATTAGGTTCACCAAGGACCTATTTTTAGACTCGACCCATTTCCAAAGCTTCTAACCTTCTCGGATAAAGCAAAGCAAACTTAGCATCTCGACCCGAAGCTTGTATCTACCATATTGGTGCTACTTCTATTAACCAAGAGTCTTTTAGGGGGTTCAACACAAGACTCCCACTTTGTTGGGATTTCTCAGAACAACTCCTAAGAAGGTAAAGGAATCCTCGGCACTTTTATTAGTAAACTCACCAAACACACATAGACTCGACCATGGCTTTGGTCGAATAGTCTAAACCATCATAAATAATCCCTACAAGTTTCATCTTATCAAATCCATGGTGAGGACACCGAGATAGGAGATCATTGAATCTCTCTAAAAACCTATAAAGTGACTCTCCCTCTTGTTGCACACTAGCACTAATTTTCGCCTAACAACAGTTTTATGCTTAGGGTAGAATTTCATATATAAAGCGGCAATAAGTTCTGCCATGTTTCAATGGATCCAGATGGTAGGTTGTTTAGCCAGGTCTTGGCTTTATCTTTTAAGGAAAATGGGAACATCTTAAGTTTCAAAACTTCATCAGTAAGGTCTTTTATTCTAACTGTCCCACAAATTTCCTCAAAGTCCCTAATATGAAAATAAGGGTTCTCATCATCTTTTCCTAAGAATATAGGGATCATCTGAAGGATACTAGCTTTTATCTCGAAGTTAGCCGTATTGGCTGGAAATTTAATGCATGAAGCTCGGTTGGTCCCAGTTGGGAACATGTAATCTTTCAAAGTTGTCATCGTTGGCACAACGATAGTACTAGGGGTACTTTCCTCACTAAGAGATAGATTCTCAAAACTGAAGTTTCCAAAAACGGGGCTCTCAAAAGAAGAGTCTTCGAGTTCCCCGCCTTCACAAGAAGAACTACTAGGTTTGTCACTAATCAAACGACCTAGAGTGTTTCTTTTCCAAGCCCGTTCTTTAATGACCTCGGGCATACACTAGAAAAATAAAACAAAAGAAAAAGAAAAATCCTAAAAGGAAGGGAAGTTCTATGCAAACACAAACAAGGCTGACTCCACCACAGCAAACCTAATGATATCTAGTAAACAAAAAGCATGATGGCTCCACTTAGATTGTTTTCTAGACCAGCTTCTAATCCTTCGAAAGGGAATTCGTTACAATCTAAGCAAACCCCTCTGGATCAATCCGAGTTAAAGTAAGTTGAATCAAGGCGAGGGAAGCTCAGTGGAGCTTTGATACCCAAGGCCTCACCGCTATTACAAGGCGGCGCAGTCACGCATTCAACTTCACAGAAACCATCATGAACTTCGAAGTATGCTAAAAGAGTAACCAATATTTTTCGAGCGACTTTCGTACTAAGCTCGTTACCCTATCGGTCTCGTTCTATTCCAAATTTTAAAGCTTAGGTTCGCGTTAAGTATCGTTTTCCTAAGGCGGGCAAGAAGAGAACGGTGATGAAATCCGAACCCTTATCTTATATGGTCAGTCCTTGCCCTTTACTAGGAAATTAAAAACAGCCGTTTTCAAGTCCTCAACATATATTCACACGAAGGAAGACAGTAACTCGCTGGCAGGGGATTCGCGAGTGTTTCGACAAACTTACCTCCCGTACCAGACGGGGGATGAACCGTTGTAGTCGACTCGGGCCACGACTCCTATGTCATGTACGAACCCGAGGGGCCGAGGTGATATCGTAATCACCGTCCTTCTCTGCAAACAGTTTAATATTTAATACTACCCTTCCGTAGGGTTTAAAAAAAATAAAATAAGGAATGTCCGAATGTCCAAATGTCCAAGTCCAAAAAGTAAAAGTGCAAAAGAAAAGGAAAGTCTAAAAAAAATAAGAATATCTAAAAAAAATAAAAATGCCTCTCTTTTTTTTTTCTCTCTTTTTATAAAATATAAAAAAATCTTCTTCTTTTGCTCCTTTCGCTTTGTCTTTAACTCCAAATCTTTAAGTATCCACCAAAAGCTTTGGCAAATTTTTCTTTCGCTCCAAATCCCAAAATCTGAAAGGAAAAGACAAAAACCCAAAAACGTAAAGAAGAACAAATAAATAAAAACCTAAAAGAAAATCTAAAAACTCTAGCCTAGAGACAAGTCCCGTCGTCGCGCGCAAAAATTGATGTGACTCAATAATGTTGTAGTAAAAAGTTCGTTGAGACTTGTGAAAGCAAAAGATTTTAGACTTATAAAAATTAATAATAAAGAAAACTTAACGCAAAATTGATTCAAGATATGAGAAAATAACCAAGACACTGATTCCACTATTACACATGAATGAATAACGGTAAATAACCCAAAACTCTAATTATCTTTTAAATCCCTTGTTTCCTAATTCACAAATAATCAGACAAATTCTCAAAAATTAATTGTATCCCTAAGCATAGATTATCTTAATACAAAGCATAACCTATCTAATTGAATCACAACTAATGAAAAGAATTTTGCGAACAATTTAAAACTCTGCAAAAGCAGTGATTGAGTGAATTATAAATTATAAATTAGAGCAAATAAGATAGTTACCAATTATCATGCGTAAATAGCTTCCTCATTGCCTTGGTTGTGGGAGAATTAGCCTCTCATCATGTTGGAAACACGCTCAAAAATCATTATTATTGCTCAAAGGGTGTTTACAAAGATGAAATGGAGAATATGATGAAAATCGGGTGTTTGCAACGATTATAAGTGTTGCAAACACTGTTACAAAGATGGTTAAAAACTGTGACTGTTGCTTTTAAGTCTGCCTCCGTATTACGACCCACGGCTAAGTGTCGTTGTCACTGTAGAAGAACGACTGCCTCTGGTTGTCTTTTGTTCTTGGTGTTCTTCACAGCAGCAGAAAATGGCGATTCTCTGCAGCTTGATTTTCTCAACTTTGTGACGTTCTAAACTGCTCCCAATCTCTCTGTGCCGCTTGCCTTCGACCCGAGCTACCTATTTATACACTTTTGGACCAAGAATCACTCCTCATTAATCCAAGATATCTTCCCATCACTCGGCAGAAAAGATATTATACTCGGGCTATATTCTTTCCATTTTTTGTAGCAGCATGCATCTGTTGCAATCCAATTCACTCCAAACTATCCCTGTTTAACTCAATCACGCTCCACAATTCTTTCAAACACGAGCAGCACACGTCAAAGCACGATGTAATCCCGTGAAAGACTCTTCTCGTGCACAGCTCTCTGTCTTCTCCTCGCGAGTTATCTAGCCAAATTTAGATGACTAATCGACCCATACCAACCCTGTTAGGCTTTAACAAGTCATCCCATGAAATTTCAGCCATTGAGTCTCACTGAAACACCTTCAAATTTTCATTCTTAATTTTTCCCGTCAAAGAGCTTTTTTTCCCGCCAAAACACATTTTCAAACGAAGGAGAAGGTCACCCCTTATCCAACAGCTGGGGGTGCAAATATCAGTTAGGTGCCCCTTAGTAATTGGGTTACCCCTTATCCTCCGGGGGTGTTCCGAGCAACTTTTCGAGCCGAATTTTTCCAACAATATTTATTTCCAAAAAATACCTACAAACACACAAAACACCATAATAAGGACGAAAACGAGTACTAACAATACGAAACATTGAGGACAAATTAGACACATAATGCGTCTATCAATAGTTTTGCCTCTGACCTCCATAAGTTTCTTGTGGCTGATCAAGTCTTTGAATTTTGTTATTTCCACCACGGCTATAGAAGTTTCTTTCTCTCTCGAATTCTTCTTGATCCCGACTTCCCATAGCTACTAGTTTCTGCTGACTATCTCCCATTATCCTTTCTTGTTGTCCTTGCGAAGTGCTCGCCACTGTACTTATCAGCTTAGGTAACAAGCTTGCATTCGCTGCTTTTGAACTTGTGTTAACAACTGGGTATGATTCCATCTCATTTTGATTTTCCTCAAGAGCAATATATTCCTCCTGAAGTTCTCGCAACTCAGTCATTGTGATCGTATTCTTGATTCTGAAAATTTGAATGTATAACAGATTGGTTGCGAACATAGCGTTAATGAATGACAAAATGAGATATACTTCGTCCACACGACCAGCCATATCACTAAACATTGTCTTCCACCTCACGGTTAGATGCTTCAAGCTTTCGCCAACCCTTTGCTTTAACCCAAATACATCTTCAATGCCAGTTCGCGAGGAATTGTTACTTATATACGCCCCTAAAAATATAGCCTGCAAATGGTTGAAAGATGTTATAGTATTCTTTGGCAAACCTTCAAACCACTTTAAGGCCTCTCCTGTTAAACTTGATGCAAAATATTTGCACAATATAGCATCATGGTTCTCCCATTGTAGCATACATCTCACATAAGCTTTTATGTGTTGTACTACACAAGTTGTTCCATCAAAAATGCTGGTTAACGCTGGTAAATTGCACTTTGGGGGTATTCCTCCTAATTGTACTTCTTATGTGAATGGGGTTTTCGCTACTTCTTCTATGGCTTCATCCAGTTGTCTCTTACCTCCTTCTTTTTTATTATTTAACATTCCTCTCATTTCCGCTAGCTCTCTCAAAATTTGTTCATTTACACCAGAATTTGGATCAATTGGTCTTTTTAACTCCGCTTCTCTCCTTCTGCGTTCATATCTGTTTTGACTTTCTTGTTCATCATTTTCTTCTCGTCTTTCTCTGCGATCTTCTCTTTCATTTCTTTCATGAATTCGCACACCGTTATATGTCTCATTTTCTTATTTGACTTGTGATTTGCATGGTGATGGAAATGTTGATAGATGTAGGATCAGAATATCGCAACATCAATATCCTTGCGAAATCCTTGAACGACACACTGCAAAGATATCGCAGATTGGTAATAAAAATGACGCAGCGGATGACGACACCCTGAACACGAGAAAGATGTGAAGACCTGGCGAGATTTAGGAGTGTTGCGAGATTTAACATTTGAATACTTGCGAGAGTGTCGCAAGTCAGATTCGAAAATAAAGGGACAGACTTATTTTGTCATCCACTATGTAATGTCCTATATAAAGAGCCGAATAGGCTTAAGAAAAGGGAGAGATCTTTTTTCGAGTGTTGAGCAAGTCATTAGGACAGAGAAAGTTCAGAGCGGTTTTTAATTCTTTAGCTTATTTCCTTTTCATCTTGTAACATTTGTGAGATTAATCAATAAAGATTATGATTGTTCATCTTAAAATGACTTGATTGTGTGAATTCTTGTGAGATGTGTAGTGTGGGATTTCCTGCAACTACATAATGGCGCTAGAAATAGGGAGGAGTAAAGGATTTATCATTCCTATAACTTGTTGATTCAAGAATTAGCTATTGTTCATATTTTTCTAGATCTACAAAATTTAGGTTCAAAAATGGAAATTTCATGGAAGAAATCACACGTTCAGGGAGTAAACATCATCAACAATTCAAAGACATGAAAAGAGTAAGAGAAAAAATTAGTTGCTGTGTTGAAATTCAAGGAAGAAAACTAAAGTTTCAATAGAAGATTTCCATGTTCGGGAGAAAAAGCAAGAGGCAAATTGTTGAAGGAAATAAAGGAAGGCGAAGAGAAGATAAGAGGCAGACGCTGTGATTTCTATCACAAACAGAAATTCGCACAGATGGTTTTATTTGGAGCGAATAAGCAATAGGTCACGGGTTCGAATTCACACACATACATATTTTTCATTTTCTTCTCCCAGGGAGAATAAAAGAATAAGGAAAAAAGTAATGCGTAAATTTCGCAGAGAGGTTCTTGAACAGTTGGTCCAGAGAGCAATATGTGCGTTCGTGGTCGCAAGTTCGAATTCGCCTGCGAGCATAGTTTTCTTCTTTTTACAGAGGGCGAAAAAATGAATAGTTTCGCAATATTTTTCATTATTTCGCAAACAAGAGGCAGCACAGTTGGTCATCTGCGAAGTTAATGAGTTCATGGTCGCGTATTCAAATCCCAACGAACGTGTGTTTTTCAAGTGTGCGATAATTTCGCATAGAAGAATCTTGCACAGTTGGTCAGGAGGCATGAATGCAAGCAACAAGTCGCAGGGTCAATTCTTGCTTCTCGGAGTTTGTTTTTGTTACGTGAAATTTATACAGAGTTGCCTCTCGCACAGTTAGCCTTTGATTACTTCGCATGATCTTTGATTATTTCGCAAGAGAGGGTTAGTATAGTTGGTATGGTGCGAGAAAGTCCAAGAAGCAGGTCAAGGGTTCAAGTCTTACTTCTCACACTTCTTTTTTGTTGCGCGAAGTTCATATATTTCAAGGCATTTATTCACTTCTTTGACAACAACAACGACTCACATAAAAGCTAAGTACCACTTTCCTTGAACATTTTACTTTTACATCAAATAAAAAGATTTTTGATTTGATTTACTACAACGCGATACAATCGCACAATTACAAAGATTTCACGATTATAATGATTCGAGAAAAATCTCGCAGATATTACAAAGATTCGAGAAAAATCTCGCAGATCAATTTATATATTTCCCTTAAATATTTGCTTTGTCTCAAATGAGAATGATATCTAACATGGAGAGTAGTAGGAGGCAAAATAAGACCTTCCATCAACAGGCTAGTACGGCCTTCCATCAACAGGCTGCATAAGACCTCATTATGATCATTTCCATGAAAGATGTTTATCGGATGAGACGAAACAAGTTATACAAAGGAAATCCAAACAAAGAAAAACGATTTGAACTAGCAATTAAATGAAATTTTTTGATAAAAGAAATGTTGAATATTAATCTAAATTCTTATTTGCATTACAGCATTGCATGAGGCAGAGAACGTGGAGTAATAATTTCGCAATACTTCTTATTCGCAATCAAGGACGGATACTTCTTATACTTCTCAAAGGATACTTCATACTTCTTATATATTTCGAGGATTAAGTACTTCTTATACTTCTTCAAGGATACTTCATACTTCGCATACTTCAAGAGATGATACTTCTTATTTACTTCGCAAAGCTCCGGAACTTCACAAAAGAATAGAGGCAAGTACGTACTTTTCAAGTACAGTATTCTTTCGCTCGTTCCTTCATCAACAAAGATTAAAGACTACTACAACAACGGATTTTTTTTCTTAAAGATCGCTCTTCAAGCAATATTCAAGAAAAAAGGGGCAAAATGTAGGAGCAGAATATCGCACAGCACATCTTCTTACCAAGCGAAATTCATTTCCTTAGCACGCCTGCGAAATTATCAAGAGCCTGCGAAAATATGAGTTGTACTCCACTATGTTTGAGCTGTCATCCAATATGTAAACACCTATATAAAGAGAAGAGCATGAGAGAGAAAAGAGAAGGATAGACATTTTTGTAAACTAGAGAGATATATTTTTGTAGGGAGAGAGAGTTTATTTTTTTTATCATCTTCTTCCCCTAAAACTAGATCTAGAGCTCTACAAAATATCCATTAATGGAGATTCTAAATGTAATATTAATGTAACCTCAACAATCATAGTGAAGAACCATGGATATAGATCACATTGATCGAACCATGTAAAAAATCTTGTGTCTCCATTTATAATTTTAGCACTTTTATCTTTATTTTGATTATCAAATAAGTTTAGATCTAGAAAATATTATCATAATATCACAAGGGGTGTGTTGTGGGATTTCCTGCAACTACATCTTCTTTTTCTTTCTTCTAAAGTCTCGGCTATTTCCTTATTTTTCTTCTTTACGCGGTGCTTTGGATTACTCCAAACTTCTCCTAAATGTGATAGCCTGAATCCTAGCTGTCAACATACTCTTCATCCTTCACGCAACTGCCATTTATAGTTATAGAAAATCCGAAACTTCCTTTACTCTGTTTTGCTTGAACCCGAGTGAAATCTTCTTATTTCTTCGAATCTGGGGAACATACCAATCCTGTTTTATCGAAACAGGCTTAATCTAATCCAACTAGACAACCAAATCCGATTAAATCTCACACAAGACCAAATCCAGTGGTTCGCAGCAAGCCACGAACTCTCTACACCTCTGCTTCCTCCAACGTGATTATACAGCCAATCTTGATCGATAAAAACACTCGTATGAGACCTGTGATGTTGTAACAGGTCCATCCCATCAAAAATCATCCCTTGAATCTCGTCAAAACTCGCCAAAATTGCGAACCCTAATCTGCTTCTTGTCTGTAAAAGTTTTCCCGCCAAAACATGATTTGAACGAAGGGGAAGAAGGGTGGCCCCCTAACCAGAACAGGGGTGCGAATAGCAAGTGGTTATCCCTTATCAGCTGAGGTGCCCCTTATCCAAAATGGGTGTCCGAATAGCAGGTGTCCTCGAAAGGTGCCTTTACCAACTTTTCGAGCCGATTTTTCCAAAAATGTTTATTGGCCAAAAATACCTACACACGCATAAAACAGCATAATAAGTACAAAAATGAGCACTATCAATATAAAGAATCGAAACAAATTAGACACAATAATGTGTCTATCAAATACCCCAAACTTATTATTTGCTAGTCCTCGAGCAAAAATAAAATAAATCCTAACTCAATGTCGCAGGCATCGTCGATTGCATTTAGCGTATGCAATAAGCCTTTAAACCCCTAGGTGGCCCTAGTGGCCGAGTTATAGTCTCGGGAGGGCTTACAAGAGATATACCCACAAAACATTTACTCCAGACCATAACTATCTACTTAGAACCTTGGAAGGCACTAAAAGTATCCTTGGTTGGCATACTTATTGATTACAGGAGGAAGTACCCTGATGCGAAATTCCAATTGCTGTACACGAGTTTGCACTCAAACAAACTAAAATTCATATATAAGTGACAGAGCTCTACTCAGATAGTTTCTGGACATCATAACCGGAGTCAACCAATCACATGGATAGATTAAGAAGATGGATGTAGAGAAAAACGTAGATGGTTTTGATGTTGACTAAGGTGAACGGTGTTTCCCATATCTGTCTGAAGGCCACTGCCAAAATGAACCTATCCTAATGGTGAGATACTGGTGCGGACTAATATCAACACCTTTGGCATATAAAAGGGAACCAGTGGTCGATAATCCTAACTCTAGGTCAACTCAGCTGGCATATACAAGGGTACCAGTGGTCGACTTTATTGAATTTATTCCGGTTGGTCTGATGGTCATGTCTCTTTTTTTTTTCAACTTTTTTTTTTCAACTTTTTTTTTTCAACTTTTTTTTTTTTTTTTTTGGTATCTCAATCACTCTATTTCACCCTAGCAGTGGTAACAACTTGAATCGTGAGCCCCACCTAATCACTTAGAGAAACATATTTTAAAAAGAAAACAAAATAAAAACAGAAGTGAAAAGGATTCAACGAGATATGGCGAAACTACCATGTTTTTTTCTAACACCTGAGCTATGTGCTTTTATGAATAGACTTCCATCTAATCAGATTGGTTCCTCAACTCCTACAACCAAGATGCTTCCATCCACTTAGATTGGTTAGTGCCATCCTTAATAAGCATAAATTTTTAGGCTCTGGAGTTTATTTATTCTGCAACTAAAAGTTTCTCCCATACCCCCAAACTTAAATCTAACATTGTCCTCAATGTTCTAAAGATAAAATTAAAAGCATGAACAAGGAGAAACTGTTACCATTTGAAGTAAAAGAGTTAAGGAAAGATATTACCGTGTCGCATGAATATTGGGTTACCTCCCAAGAAGTGCTAAGTTTAACGTCTTCAGCCAGACATAAGAAAGAATTAATCACCTCGAATCATATAGAAATAGCCGGAACAATTGTGGGTCGTCTGCATCAAAAATTGTTATCACAGACAAAAGGAAACTGCAACAAACCAAGAATAAATATAGCACACCCTTTCCTAGTTTCCTGTTTAAGACAACTACATCTAGTTGTGGTTCAGGTTCAGGTTCTATAACTGGGTCGAGATAAAATATTTTCATGGTCTACATTTCCTCAAAGCTAAGATCCGGTTCAAGTAATAGAGTCCGGAAAAACTCAAGTAAAAACTTAGAAGCACATAATAGTAACCTGAATAACTGCGGATCCTCAAAGTCAATCAGTTTTGACTCACACAATTGACCATGATGAAAGTGGTGGTCAATTTTAGGCAAATGTGTCGATTCTAATCTCCTAAAGTATTTAGGTTTAGTCTCAAAACTTAATAATTGACACATCTGAAACTCATACGTTCCCACATTTGGAAGAAAAATATTTGGTGGGAAAACAAAGTCAAGCTGGGTATCATAGCCTGGATAAACCACATCAACCATAGGATGGGTTTCTAACAACTAAACTGCTCTACGAAGATACTCTTGTGAAATGGTAGAGGCATATATTCCAAGTCCACCCCCAAACTTAGAATTTTGGGTGTCTCTAAATAGACTAGTCACAATATTCCTAATTTCTAGACCATCGGGTTCCTGAAAAAGGTCAATTGCTTTATCTAAGTTATAATCAGGTGGTTCATCCTCTAAATGCATCTGATTCATACACAAAGTAGGACTTATGTCCTTAATATCCTCTATGGTCCACCATAAAGCTTCCTTATTGTCTTGAAGCACGGTCACTGGCCTCTCTCCTGATCACTATCCAAATCGGAAGCTATAATAACAGGGAAAGTCTCAGATGGGCCTAAAAATGCATAGTTAGGGTCCAACTTAGGAGGCTCTTCTAAACAAGGGATTAAGGTAGACTCGAAAGCTAATAATGGTTCAAACCTAGCTTTCCATGTATCGGTATCTAACATAGGAATAGAATCCAACAGAGCATTTACTTGTTCATTGTTGCTATCATCGTCGAAATCCATGCTAAAATGGGCTAGACAACTCTCTAATGGATCTTCCGATATGATGTTTGGTAATGACTCCTGAACTAAGGTTCCTATCATGTTCAACTCTTCAATGCACGTGTCATCTAGCTCAGAATGCAGCTTATTGACATTAAAAATATTCAACTCAATAGTCATATTACCAAAAGATAGATTCATAATACCATTTCGACAGTTTATGATCGCATTAGACGTAGCTAAAAATGGGCGACCTAAAATCACAGGTATCTGGTTCTCTGGGTCGGGGACAGGTTGGGTATCTAAGACCACGAAATCCACAGGATAAATAAACTTGTCGACCTCAATAAGAACATCTTCTATCACACCACGAGGAATTTTAACAGACCTATCAGCTAACTGTAGTGTTATCTTGGTAGGTTTCAATTCACCAAGTCCTAGTTGTAAGTACACATGGTACGGCAGTAAGTTCACACTAGCTCCTAGGTCAAGTAAAGCTTTATCTACCCGATGTTTTCCTATCGTGCAAGCAATGGTAGGGGCACCTGGGTCTTTATATTTAGGAGTTGTGTTGTTCTGAATGACCGAACTTACATGACTAGCTAAAAAGGCTTTTTTAGGGACACTAAGCTTGCGCTTTCGCGTACACATATCCTTAAGAAATTTGGCATAAGCTGGAAGTTGCCTAATTGCTTCTAGTAACGGAAGGTTTATGGTAACTTTCTTAAAAACCTCCATTATGTCATTAAAGTTGGATTCATTCTTTGTTGGTACTAATAGCTGGGGAAATTGGGCTCTAGGCACAGAATCAGACCTCTCGGGAACAGAATTGGCATCATCGGAAACTTTATCAGCCCCATCAGCTAGTGGTGGTCCTGAGGGGTGAACTACAGTATACTCACTATCGGGCATGGTTACCTGATTTTCCACTACTCTACCACTCCTAAGGGTTCTAATTGAATTCAACTGACGTGATGGTTTTGCAGCTACTTCATGAACTCCTCTAGGGTTGGGTTGTGTTTGACTAGGAAACCTACCTTTTTCTCTCAAAAATTCATTTATTAAACCAACCTGGGTTTTTAAATCGGAAATAGCCTGAGAGTTAGCATGGACCAGCTTTTTATTTTCTTCTAAACCCTGTATCATCGATTGATGAAATGATGTAGTTTGTTGGGTTAAAACGACAAGAGATTCCTCCAGACTTAAAATTTTCTTATCGGACTAATTCATAAACTGAGTTGATACTGAAGGATTCTTAGTATAGCCAAAACCTGGGGGAGTATTAGAATTAATAAACTGACCTTGATTCTGGCCCTTAGACCACGAAAGGTTCGGATGGTTTCTCCAACCAGGATTATAGGTTTCTGAATATGGGTCAAACTTCTGACGATTATCAAATCTAGTGTTATTATAGAGAGCATTGGCTTGCTCTTCATTATTCTGGCCTTCCCAAAAAAGGCTCCAATCTACCACTAGTGTGACCCACTTCTAAAGCTTCTAACCTTTTTGCTATTGCAGCATTTTTGGAATCTGATTCAAAGCCTCCTTCTACCCTATTAACGTTTCCTCTGCCTAGAAGAATTGTTTTCTAGGGTTCCCTATTATTTTCCCATTGTTGGGTCTTTTCGGCGATTTCATGCAAATATGTCATCGCATCATCAACTGTTTGGTTTTCAAACCCACCTGTACACATAGATTCTATTGTGGTTGTAGTGGGATAATCTAAACCCTCATAAAGGATCTGAACTAACCTAAACTTTTCTAAACCATGATGAGGACATTGGGCTAATAGATCATTGAACCTTTCCAAATACCTATACAAAGATTCTCCCTCTTATTGAGAAACCGTGCAAATTTGCGTCCTAATAGACGATGTTTTGTGCCTAGGGAAAAACTTGTTCAAAAAGGCAGATGTAAGTTGTTCTTATGTTTCAATTGAACCAGAAGCCAAACTATATAGCCACGATTTATCTTTATCTTTCAAGGAAAAAGGGAATAACCTAAGTTTCAAAGCATCATCATCAAGGTTTCTAATTTTTAGGGTACTACAAATTTCCTCAAATTCCCTAACATGGAAATAGGGGTTTTCATTTTCTTTCCCTAAGAAGATTGGGAGCAGCTGTAAGGTCCAGGTTTAAGTTCATAAGTTGCTTCCGTTTCAGCTAACCTGATACACGGGGGACGAGTAGTCCTAGTTGGATTCAACAAAGCTTTCAAAGTTGCCATTTCTGACACTATCGGAATATTAGGGATCGTCTCCTTGAACGGACGTTCAAAAATGGACTCTTCAAAAATCGGACTTTCTAAATTGAGGTAATCGAGACGCTTAGAACTGATAGGTGTAGAATACACCGTATTTACTATCTGTAGTTTATGCTTTCTTTGCTACTTTTCTTGTAAATTATGTACTTTACGCTTGTTTTGAGTTTTGTAGCTACTTTGGAGTCGTACGGAAGAAATGAAGAAGAAATCACCCAATTTGAGCAAAAAGGGCGAAATTGTCATCTTATGGGCGAACACTATCTGGAGCCCAACCAAGGTTAAGGGGGAACTCTATTTGGAGGAATACTAGACACAGACCAGCTGAGGCTAAGGGGCTTCCAATCAGGATAGCCCTTATAACATGTGGGTGCCACTGCCTAAACCCTACCCTAATTTATGACCTAAATTCGAGAGATATTTCTCTCATTCATCATTTTCACCTGAATTGAAAAGCAGCTGTGGTTGCTGTTATGAAACCGAGAGAACTAAATCTGAAGAGAATTGAATCAGAAATCGATGGATTCTGTCGAGTGCATACGAGAACTAATATGGGTTTGCTGGAAACAAGTTGGTGATATTGGATTGATTGATGTTGCTATGAATGATGGGGGTTTGAAATGGATCTATGATTTAAATTCAGCAGAGAAGAGATGGTTTTTGTTTCCGTTGATGAATCCGAGAGATGATAATGCTGCAAATGGAATTGATGGGGTTCTGGTGATGAAGACAGGGCAGAATTGATGCCGCTGTTGATTTGAGCAAGATATAGAGATAAAGAATGGTTCTGCTGTTGTTCAAAAGAGAAGAATTGTTAAGAAGAAAGGGATCTCTAAGTTCAAGAGTTTGTGTGGCTGTAATCGAATCGGAGAATGGGTTTGATGGAACTGATGATTTTCATGGGTTGTAGATGAAATTGAAGGTTCGGTTTTGCTAATTGGAAGATTCAAAAGCAGTATTGCGCATAAATAGAGATTAGGGTTCTTATGGAATTCGAATTACTGGCAAGACTATGACAGATGGGTTTGTTGCTAAATGGGATTGTGGCTTCGAATCAGTACAGAGACGAAGATGGTTTCTGCTGTTGTTAGATCGAGATAAAGAAATTGGGTTTTCATTCAGGGAAGAGGAGATGAAGAAGCACAAGAATCAGACATGGCGTTCAATGGGTTAGAATTAATAAACAAGAAGAAACAGCTGATGGTTGTGGTAGCAGGGAATTAAGATGGAGGATCTGAAGCTGTTACATGTTGGTGGTATCTAAAATACAGCTAAGAGGGTAGAAGGGGATTTTGCTATTGCTGAAGTAGCAGATGAATGATCAAATTGAATATTAGATGTATGTTAGGTTCTTAACGGGTATGAAACAGAGAAATCGGCCTGAAATTGGCCAGAGAAATGCTCTACAAACAGAGGAAGCTCTGTCCGGATTTCTACTCCGGCGAGTTAACTCAGCCACTGATCCAGATCTTTGACTGGACTGAGTAAGATCCAGTAAGATCAGTAAGACTGACTGAGAAGCTGATTCAAGATGGCTGACTCCTCCTCCCCTTGACTTTTTTACTAATTGTTGACCCTCTTGACCGTTAACTTGGACGGTATCAGATGGAATATTCCGTTAGCAGTGAAGATAAATTTAGGTGACCGGCAGGGAACTTGCTGCCCGGATTTCCGGTGAACCGAGAACTTTTCAGGCGACCCTAAAATTACATAATTTTGTGTGAACTTCTCTCATGGGTGTGAAGACTTGGGTTTGGAATTGGATGAAGAATTGGGCTTGAATTTGGAAAGAGAAGATGGAGGATTTGATAAAAACTTGAACTTGGAAATTGAATTGCGAAAGGAAAGGGAGTCTATTCCTAAGAGGATGATAGGCCTCTAAAGATGTTTATGTTTGAGCCTACGGTAATACCGCAAGTGCACGGCGTCTATCGGAGACGCGGCAAGTACGGGTCGAACCACAGAGACTTGTGGTGCTCTAATTGATCTAAGGCTTTGCTAAACTGAGTTCTAAGTGATAACAAGTGACAACAGATGGTTTTGCAGATATTTTTGTGCCGATACGGCTGTTTTGTAGTGAAATAAACCTAAACTAAGGTAAAAGATAGTGAGAAAAGGGTGCTAAGGTCTGCAATTCCACCACTAACTTCTATTGTGCTTTCAACTAAGTTAAATGTCTTGTTCCTATAGTAGCTAAGGGCAGTGTGTCAATTCTGCCACTTAACTAAGGAGTTTCTCCATGTAAACTTCAATTACCAGCTAAGGGTACTAACCCAGAGCATTAGTTATCTAATCAAGTATAACTAATCAAAGGAATTAGCATTTATATCTAAGGTTGAGCTGCAATACATTCAACACATTTATGATTCGACTACAGTGTATCCATGGCGTTGGTATACACTTTGTGAAAGAAAAGCATTGGGTATTTGTAATTGAAGACAATTGATAATATTAAGCATACAAGATCAATCCAACAGAGTTTAGGCACAAATTGGAATCAGGGTTTCATTGAAACCCTAACACTAAATTAAAACATCAAATTAAAATAACAAAGAACAGAATTTAAACCTAAATGACACACTGGCTAACCCAGGCGTGCTCTCTATCAACACAACTCGTCCCTATTTATACATGCAACTGAAAACTCTCAAACACTAATTCCCAAAATTGAAATAACAGAGAAAACAAATCAAACCTAATCTCTCGCACCCATACTCTCTCTGCATCGGTTGTTGGCTCTCCTCATGCTTCTCCCGACTCCCTTGATTGATTTATGAGAAACCCTAGTCTTGTTTATCTTTAACATAGCTTCTAGAGTTATGAGAAGCTATTTTAAAGACAAACACAGACTTGGGTGTGGCGGAATAGGTAGGTTTGTGGAGGTGACGGGGAGATGGAGGTGGTCGGGAGATGGGTTTGCGGAAGGAGAAGAGTTTGCAGAGGTGAGAGCGACGGGAGAGGAGGAAAGAGAAAGTGAAAGGAGAGAATGGTTTGGTTCGATTAGGGTATAGGGGTAGGGTCATTTATTTGTGAAGCGGGGACAGACAAAACTCGATGAGAAGGCCTCACCGAGCGTAGGATGAAGGCTGTGTTGATCCGAACGGTTGAGGAAGGTAGCGGTTTTGATGTGATGCGGTGTAGCACGGAGCCGCGATCTTCGATGCACGTGGAAGCAGCGACCGTTGGATGAGGGAGAAAGAAATCTCAACGTCTCGGAAGAAACGGGCTCGGATCCGGGTCATGGGTAGCTCTAGCCCAAGTCTCCCCTTCTGGGTTGCAACCGATTCGCGCGCGAGCTTTGGCTATCTGCTCCATAGATGCTTGACTCCAATTCTTCTCGCTCTTTTGCTCCTTAGTTTCTCCGAGCTTTATTTATTACCTAAAAACACAAAATTAATTAATACAAATATTTATTCTTGAAAACAAGGAAAATACAGAATATGGGATAATATCTGATTTATAAGCGCAAAAGATGAGTAAAATGCCAATAAAAAGATGTATAAATATGCACTATTTGGCACTCATCAAATACCCCCAAACCTGAATTTTACTTGTCCTCAAGTGAAACAGAAAATAATAAATCCTAACTATACCCCCGTCGCAGTCTCTCGAATGCATTTAGCGTATGCACTAAGCCTTTAAACCCCTAGGTGTCCCTAGTGGACGAGTTGTAGTCTCGTGAGGGTTTACCAGAGGTGTACCCACAAAACCTTCTCCAACTTCGGAGCGTAAAGAGTCTCAAGCATCCTAGAAGCTATGAGGACATAGAGTTTCGCATGCTAGTAATGAAGTTAGAACTATCGAAGAACGCATTCTCATCCTTAAGTGCTTTGAGCGAGAAGTAACCATACCATATGAAAGAATTCGGATTCGATTGTGATCATAAGCCTCGACTTCGCCTCACCATTAGGGTTTTATGATAATTGCACTCAAAAGATCGCTTTTTAGTCTCTCATGTGTGCAGGCAGGAATAAAGAGAGAAATCCCGCACACGTTGTAGGTAAGAAGGATAACCTTCCGAAATAAAATCTGGAGACTCCCACGAAGTGTGGACAAAAAGAATCTTTTCTCGATGATCTCTAAGAAAGGAAATCAACCATTAGCAAGGGTGGGAGTACTCACTCACTTCTCACCCGATCGGCAATTAACATCACTCTCTCATAAGAACCATAGAAACGCGTCTTCAATCTTCGGTCTTCAATTGTTGATGATGAACTTCTAAACTTCACAAAAACTTGACAATTTTTAACTTTTCTACTCAAATTCCTTGTTGTTTGGATTTTTCTTTTTGAACTCTTCTTTACCATGGTGGTAGCAAAAATAAGAAAATAAACTACAATATTTTTTTGACTTTTGATTTTTTTTTTTTTTTTTTTTTTTTTTTTTTTTTATAATAAGTGAAAATAAAAATACAAATACAAATAATGAAACAACTAACTCCATGGACAAAGGACTTTATCACTCAATTTATCCACAACTTGTATTGTCTTGATTTTATAAATTTTATTAATTCTCATCCTATTTTCTTTTCTTTGTTGCACATAAACCTCGGACTATATCAATTTTTCTTTCAATATTCGATTCCGTCTCCAGGTTCTTACGATGATGTGTTTCTATGGGTCTTTTGATTGAGAGAGAGAATGATGCTAACTACAAATCGGTATTTAGAAGGAGTTTTCATCTTTAGACGTCACCCTCATGATTGACAAAAACTAGCACTCAAGAGATCAAAAGTAGTCTTTGAAAATGGTGCAAAGTTGGGTAGCTCACCATTCCTACCCGGAATTTACGTACGGTGACACACACTCTAATGACTTTTCTAGAAAGTTGCAAAAAATTGAAGGTTGGTGCCTCACTTGATGTAAAATGGGTAGTCTCCACTATGGGTGATCACAATTCTACTACCGAATATCTAAACAAAGACACCTAATTCGCCCTCCGGTATGGTTAAATCCAACTTTAACGCTCTAATCAACTAAGGAACCCGATTGCGTTTTCCGGTACTTCCAAGTTCGTTATTTCGGTCGATTCTCTATGTAAACATAGCTAGAAGCATGCTAGTGACTCTAAAATCTCTAAAAGTTGGAGGTTTTTACAAAAAGAGTTTTGAATTTTTTTTTTTTTTTTTTTTTTTTTTTTTTTTTTTAAATAAAAGGTAAAATAAAAGAATAAAAACTCTAAATGCAAAATAAAAGACTAAAAACTCTAAATGCAAATGCACCCCAAACCTAAATCAAACATTGTCCTCAATGTGTCTTCATATAGAAAAATTTAAACAAATCACATACCGAGAGAACTATGCTGATAAGAGAAAAGGGAAGAGATTACCGGATGTCGGCGGGAGCAAGGTTGAGCTTCATTCTTCAAGGCAAAATCCAACATTCTCAGTGGTGATTATATCGGATTAGCACACAAAAAAAATGCAGAAGAAGACTCAACCGATTCAAGAAAGAAAAAATAACAAGTCCTACAAAAATTTACTAACAGTCTAAAGAGTTGAGGGTCAACCCAATAGATAATGTACAGAAACATAGAACATGAAAATGGGCTTTGGTTTATGTGGGAATTTGGTTTATTGGGATTTGGTTTGTTGGGAAAATACAGCCCAGTGGAACTGTGGGCTCTGTTTGGTTTAAGCCCAGGCTGTTTAGTCTAAGTGCAAATGCACAACTCAAGTTATGCCAGAGCCCAGTTGTTGGACGGCCTAGTTAAGTGGGCTTTGTCTGTGTGTAGAGCCCAGCAGATGTGGGCTCAGTTTTGTTTAAGCCCAGCAGCAGAGGTTATGTGGGCTCAGCCTATGCAGCCCAGCAGCAGAGTACAAAGCCCAGGTTGTGTTAGCCCAGGTGAACTGGGCTAAAGTTTGTTTGCAACCCAGGTTGGGTTCAATGAGCCCACTGGTGTGGTCAGTCAGCCCAGCTATGAGGCTTCAGTTTTGGGCTGGCAAGTTAGCAAACCAATTGTGTCTTGGGTTTAGTTTGGCTTGACAAGCTTGTGCAGAGCCCTGGTTAGGGTTGATTGTGTGCTGAGAATGTGTGCAAATCGGCAATGCACAAGACAGCCTAGGTGCTCAGACACACGAGAGGAATGCACAAGTTTAGGTGCTACAGCTTATACAATGATTATGCTAAACACAGACTAATTTCAGGTTTCATATAAGCATAGGTTCCAATTTATCACAGTGTCGAATGCTCAGCAAGCAGCTAGCATAGGCTCATGCACGTGGCTAGGTCCGATGGTTTGCGGAGTCACACAAGGCAATACGATTGGCTACCGATTCAAGGCAATACAAGCTCAAGGTACATTGTGTGCACATTCACAGCCAGAGCAATCATTCGATTTTAGGATTATCAGTGTCATGCTCGGGTGAGACAGGTTATGCTCAAATGATGGTAGCGGGGTTTGCAATCGGCGCAAACTTGCGGCTCGAGGGGGCTAGCAAGGGAGCGGAGGCTGAGCTCGGGTGTTATTGATTATGGCTCGATTGTTCACACAATGTTAAAACCAATTCACAAAGGCCACGGGGTTGTGGTGGTGACGGGCGGATGCTCGGCAAATTTGGCTTCCAAGTTATGACCCAACACTTGCGGCTTCAGGGGCTAGCAAGGTGGTTTCACACAGGCTCACACAAGGGAGTAGATGGATCTGAGTTAAAGCATGCAAAGGGTCAGGCAATCAGACTGGCCTCTACAGGGTTGACAGATTCACAAGTGAAGCTCAATGCAATGTTATACCCAGAGCACTGGCAATGCACAGATGAGCTGGTTAAGCTTTTAAAACATGCAACAGATGGCTCACAAGATCACACAAGGCAAGGGCAGGTGACAACTAGGCTTTAAAGCATAGGTCTTGTAAAGGCCAAGAATTCGCTCTACTACAGCTCGACTCACAAAAAAAATGGAGATCGGGCGGATGGTTATGCTCGGGGTTTGCAAAGCTCGGCAGAGATAGACAATCTATGGTACTCTATAGCATGCTCAGGGAGAGTCTCACAGATGTGATTAACAAAGAAAAACATGCATAGGCTCAGGGCTATGTTGTGTCAACTCACTCAGTTGACTCCACTTGATTTTCACAGGCTAAACTCAAAATAGCAGCTACAGGGCACTTTGCTGACTAAGGACAGTTAGCGGCACAGAGTTTCCACGAGTAGTGCAGGGCTTGGCTTACAATTTTAGTTGACTCAGGTGTGTCAACAACCTTGATTGACTGAGTAGATTATACAAAGTACAGGGCAGCTAGCCTAGCATGCAAAACATGGTTCACAGGTCATGCTCATACAACTCAAGTATCGATGGTTCATGGCACATAATCAATTACTAACCTCAGATTCTGCGCCTTTTGGTTTCCCTGGGATGGTTCATCTGCTCCACAGACACTTCAAGTCTGCAGCACAGTTGTCTGCCTTGGGTTGCTCAAAGCTGACTCACGGAGTACCTCAAGTTTGCACTTTTTCTTTTGTTCCTTAGGTTAGCTAGCAGCTTGGCAGCACAGCAGCACAACTACACAGCCTGGGGTTTTCCCTTGGTTTCCTTGGGATGGTTCAGCTGCTCCACAAACACCTCAAGTTCTGTGCTTCCTTGCCTTCCTTGGGCTGGTTCTGTGTTTACACAGCAGCACAAAGGTACCTGCTAGCTCAGAATGAGATTTTAGTTCTCAAGATTACACTACAGATGAAGCAAAGGAGTTATAGTGCTACAATGACAGAGCTAAGCTCTGAGCAAAGTACTCAGAGCACGGGGCTAGGCAATGAGCTAAGCACAGCTCAATTTCAACTCGGTTCTCGATTTGCACAGTTATATTAGCAGCAGTCTGGCATTTGCAACTGAGGTTAACTTGGACTGAAAGAGTTACAAGATTACAGACATGCACTGAGGTGCAAATGATATGCAGGAATGTACAAAGATAGGTGCAAGAATGCAATACAAATGGTATGCCTACCATGCACAGATGGCAGGCTTGAGATGATGGAAGTTAACAACTGTAGGTTACCAGATGCAATGCAATACAGGCAGATGCAAGAGTAACAAAATGCTAAGTTACAATATGTACAGGTGAAGTGAGAAAAACAGTTAAACAGCAATGAAAGATTAAGACAGATGCAAGTTACAAGATGAGAAATTAAGCTACAAGATGAAAGACTAAAACAACAAGATGCAAGTTACAGCAAGATGAAAGACTAAAACAGATGCAAAAATATTAAGACTAAAAGCAAAAAAAAAAAAAATCAAGGTGAATATGTACAGGGGGATATGAACTCAGTAAAGACAAGCACAAAAATCAGCAAGGCACGCGCCAAGTCCCCGGCAACGGCGCCAAAAACTTGATAGGCCTCTAAAGATGTTTATGTTTGAGCCTACGGTAATACCGCAAGTGCACGGCGTCTATCGGAGACGCGGCAAGTACGGGTCGAACCACAGAGACTTGTGGTGCTCTAATTGATCTAAGGCTTTGCTAAAGGCGAGTTCTAAGTGATAACAAGTGACAACAGATGGTTTTGCAGATATTTTTGTGCCGATACTACTTTTTTGTAGTGAAATAAACCTAAACTAAGGTAAAAGATAGTGAGAAAAGGGTGCTAAGGTCTGCAATTCCACCACTAACTTCTATTGTGCTTTCAACTAAGTTAAATGTCTTGTTCCTATAGTAGCTAAGTGGCAGTGTGTCAATTCTGCCACTTAACTAAGGAGTTTCTCCATGTAAACTTCAATTACCGGCTAAGGGTACTAACCTGCAGCATTAGTTATCTAATCAAGTATAACTAATCAAAGGAATTAGCATTTATATCTAAGGTTGAGCTGCAATACATTCAACACATTTATGACACGACTACAAAGTGTATCCATGGCGTTGGTATACACCGTGAAAGAAAAGCATTGGGTATTTGTAATTGAAGACAATTGATAATATTAAGCATACAAGATCAATCCAACGAGTTTAGGCACAAATTGGAATCGGGTTTCATTGAAACCCTAACACTAAATTAAAACATCAAATTAAAATAACAAAGAAACGAGAATTTAAACCTAAATGACACACTTTGGCTAACCTGGGCGTGCTCTCTATCAACACAACTCGTCCCTATTTATACATGCAACTGAAAACTCTCAAACACTAATTCCCAAAATTGAAATAACAGAGAAAACAAATCAAACCTAATCTCTCGCACCCATACTCTCTCTCGCATCGGTTGTTGGCTCTCCTCATGCTTCTCGACTCCTTGATTGATTTATGAGAAACCCTAGTCTTGTTTATCTTTAACATAGCTTCTAGAGTTATGAGAAGCTATTTTAAAGACAAACACAGCTTGGGTGTGGCGGAATAGGTAACTGTGGAGGTGACAGGAGATGGAGGTGGTCGGGAGATGGGTTTTGCAGAAGGAGAAGAGTTTGCAGAGGTGAGAGCGACGGGAGAGGAGGAAAGAGAAAGTGAAAGGAGAGAATGGTTTGGTTCGATTAGGGTATAGGGGTAGGGTCATTTCGCTGTGAAGCAGGGACAGCAAAACTCGATGAGAAGGCCTCACCGAGCGTAGGATGAAGCTGTGTTGATCTGAACGGTTGAGGAAGGTAGCCGGTTTTGATGTGATCTGGTGTAGCACGGGAGCAGCGATCTTCGATGCACGTGGAAGCAGCGACCGTTGGATGAGGGAGAAAGAAATCTCAACGTCTCAGAAGAAACGGGCTCGGATCCGGGTCATGGGTAGCTCTAGCCCAAGTCTCCCTTGCTGGGTTGCAACTGATTCGCGCGCGGGCTTTGGCTATCTGCTCCATAGATGCTTGACTCCAATTCTTCTGCTCTTTTGCTCCTTAGTTTCTCCGAGCTTTATTTATTACCTAAAAACACAAAATTAATTAATACAAATATTTATTCTTGAAAACAAGGAAAATACAGAATATGGGATAATATCTGATTTATAAGCGCAAAAGATGAGTAAAATGCCAATAAAAAGATGTATAAATATGCACTATTTGGCACTCATCAGAGGATTACAAGCAAATTGAAGCCTATAAATAGAGAAGTTATCTACTTTTCTATACACACCTTTTTACACACACAACACTTCTCTTTTCTTTATTTTTATGTGAACTCCTTAACATGAGTAGCTAATTTTATTATTGATTAAGGATGAATTCCTAGTTTTTCACATATGATTTGAGTTTTGTTTTCAATTCTATCTTGAAGTTTTTCACATGATTATCGTTTGTTTTTACTAATGGGAATGTTTATACATTCATGGTTGATTGATAGATTGTTTAGAGTGCACGCTAAATTGATTTGTTAATTTAATCTAAAGCTAGTGAAAGTTAGGGGATAAGTAATCGTTTCTTGACTCTTTAAACAAGTAGCAAACACGAGACCTTGCGGAGGGATTCCGTGGAGCAATTGTGTGTGAAAACAACGTTAGCAAGTAGACCTTGATCTAAGAGTCTAACTACTAATATCAACCTAATAAGTTCATAAATCTTAATGCGTTTATTTAAATTACATCTTGAGTGATCTACTACTAGGTGGTTTGGTAAATAGAATCCGGTAGTCGAGAACTTCCGTACCCGGTGATACAAGGGATTTAGGGGTTTAGCACTGATTTAGATGCTTTACCTACGGTTGGTGATAATCTGTGACTAATAAAAAATGGAAAAGAACATAACTTGAATCATTGTTTTGCAACGAAGAAAGATTCCTTGGTCTTGTCTCTCTTATTGATTTCAACTTTATCTTTTTAATTGCTTTGTTTATTTATTTTGTTTTTTTCTAAAACCAAAACCCCCCTTTTTGTGACAATTAAGACAACTAAAACCTCTTGCTCCTCGTGGGAACGAACTTAACTACCACGATATTACTTGTTAATTGAGTGGAAAAATATTCACTAATTTGTTGTGGTTACGACACGCATCAAATTTTGGCGCCGCTTCCGGGGAGCAGCGGATGATTTTAGTTGTTTTTATTTTTCTTTTTGCTTTATTCTTGTTTTGTTAGATTCTACATCGTATCTAACTTAGTTTCTGAGAATCTTATTTCAGGTACCAGTTTTCCATGTATGGTGGACAAGAGCAAGCATATTACAATAATCAATACGGTTTTCAACCTCAACATTATGGCAACTTCCAACCTTCCTTAGGATACATACTTTATGGATATTCTCATACATATCAACAACCTTATGACGGGTATGTAAGTGAACAATCACTAGGAGGGGAGGATAGTTATGCTTCTAAATCTATGCGAGATCTTCTTGGTGCAAGGCAACCTAGTTTGAGGGAACTTGAGAGAAGGTTTTATCAATTGATCGATGAAGGCCTAGCATCGGATGAAGAAATTCTTGAAGCTAAAAGAGCTTTAAGAATGGAGCGTGAAAAACGTTATTATATGGGTTACGATGATGATTTTGAACCTTATGAAAATTATTGTAACAAGGATAAAGTTATTCCAACTCCGGATCATAATAACGATCCTTAGCCAATTCAAAAGGAGGAGATTGGGTGTGACTTACCTATTGTTATAAACGGTGTAACACCCTCACAAGAAGATCTTACAATTTATACCGACGAGAATTATTTTAGTGAATGGCCCGATTCCGATGATGAGAATGTTGAAGAGATGATGCTAAAGGATGAAACCAAATTGATTGATTTTGTGGAAGACCCAATTGAACTTGCCAATGATTTTAATGATGCCAAGACTTTGGTTAAGGTAGAAAATAACGACGAATGGTTGCAAGATTTGATAGAGGACCACGATATACAAGAGGTAAGTAATTCATATGAATTCTCTAAGGATGAAGAGGATTCCGCAAAGCAAGAGATTGTGCAAGGTTTGTCTAACATTTTGCATATTGATTCTTCTCCTTCACCTCTTATTGGTTTGAATGTATGTGCTTCGAACGTATTTTTGGATGATTTTATTTCTAAATATCCACCATTGGAAACACTTGATGCTAACACTATGCAGGTTTGCCAATAGGAATACATGGAAGTTCCCAAATTCTATGTTCTTTATACACTTCCGAGTGTAGACAAGAATAAGTGTGGGGGAAATTTCTATCGAGCGATAACATTATTATTATTATTTTCTTGTGCTAACATTTGTATGGAGTTATTGTTTGCAAAAGAGGTACTATGGGTGGATCCACAAATTTTCAGATTGTTAGTATATGGGGAATGAATCTTACAAGAGCTAAGTCGGGCCGTCGACTTTAAAACAAGCGCTTCATGGGAGGCAACCCATAGGTTTTGTATTTCTTATCCTTTTGCTTTTTAATTTTGTTTATTTTTCTTGTTCCATATCATGTTAAGATTTCCCACCTTGACTTTACTAGGAGGATTCAATTACACTGAGGACAATGTAAGGTTTAAGTGTGGGGGAGTGGTTAAGCATATATTAAAAAAAAAAAAAAAAAAAAAAAAAAAAAAAAAAAAACTCCAACTTTTAGAGATTTTAGAGTCACTAGCATACTTCTAGGTATGTTTACATAGAGAATTTTGACCGACATAACTGAACTTGGAAGTGTTATGGAACTACATTCGGATTTCTTACTTGTTAGAGTGTTAAATAATGGATTTAATCATGCCGGTGATGCAAATTAGGAGCAGGGAGAAATGAATTATTAGAGTTGCTGATCAATCATTAGTGGAGACTACCCGTATTTATATCATGTGAGGCACCAACCAAATATTCTTTGTAGCTGACTAAAGAGCTTTCTTTTGAGTGTGTGTCACCGTACGTTAATTCCGGGTAGAATGGTGAGCTACCCAACCTCCCACCAATAGAAGCACTACTCTTTGATCTCTTGAGTGCTAATTTTGTCAATCATGAGGGTGACGTCTATAGATGAAAGCCTCCTTCTTATAGTTCGATTTGCAGTTAGCACCATTCTCTCCACAACAACGGGTCCATAAAAACACCATCATCATCAACAAGGAGCGACATCAAAATCTACAAGGAAAGTTGAAGACGTTCAAGGTTCACAAGCAACGGAACGAGAAAAAGAGCAAATTTCAAATTTAAGTAAAGCAACATACAGAGAGCAGATTTTTACATATATGTTGAGGACTTACAATACAATGAGGTAATTCTATATCCAAGTATGAAGACTTATTTACGAGAGCAAAGAGAATCAAAAGGTGAGAATTATTGAAGTTTATGATTTCGAGACGATACAAGTTGTGAAGAATCAAGCGGTAAAGTACTTTTCCCACGGCTATGGTTTGTTTTATTTTCAGTTTGTTTTGTATTTTATTTCTCTTGTCTTCATAATAAAAAAAATGAAAAAAAAAATGAAAAAAAAAAAAAAATTGGAAAAAAAAAAAGAAAGAAAAAATCGAAAAGTGAAAAATTGAAAGAAAAAAAAAATGAGACAAGAGAAAAATTTATCATTTTATTTTATATTTATTGATCCGTGGGGAAGGAAAATCTATAAGGAAGTTTCAAGCGACAAGGATTTAAGGTAAAAAGGTTACAAATTGTCAAGGATCTACGAAGTTCGAGAGTTTATCATCAATAGTTGAAGCCGAAGACGAAGACCAAGAAGATAAAGACGAGGAGCGGAAGACGTTTCTATTGGATGACGTGAGAGTGGTGTTATCATAATTGGCGATCGGATGTGAAGGTGAGTAAGTAATCTCATCCTCGATAATAGTGGTTGATTTCCTTTCTTAGAGATCGTCAGAAAAATGGTTTTTCAAAATGTTAAAAGATGTGGGTTTTTAAAATATTTCGGAAGTTGTCCTTCCCACCATTCAACATGTCGCAAGATTTCTCTCTTCATTCCTACCTGCACGCATGTGAGACCCATAAAAAAGCCGTCTTTTTGAGTGCAATTATCATAAAATCCTTTTTGGTGAGGCAGAAGTCGAGGCGAAATGCTTATTGATCGTTTCTCAAACACGCGTTCTCTCATTATGGTGTGGTTATTTCTCACTCAACATTTAAGAATGAGAATATGTTCTTTAGTATTTCTAACTTCTTATTACTAGCATGCAGAAACTCTATGTCCTCATAGATATTTGGATGCTTGGGACGCTGGAACGCTTTAAAGTTGTAAGTTTTAGTTTGATTTGCTCGAGGACTAGCAAAGTCTAAGTGTGGGGGAATTTGATAGGTGTAGAATACACCGTATTTACTATCTGTAGTTTATGCTTTCTTTGCTATTTTTCTTTTAAATTATGTACTTTACGCTTGTTTTGAGTTTTGTAGCTACTTTGGAGTCGTACGGAAGATATGAAGAAGAAATCACCCAATTTGAGCAAAAAGGGCGAAATTGTCATCTTATGGGCGAACACTATCTGGAGCCCAACCAAGGTTAAGGGGGAACTCTATTTGGAGGAATACTAGACACAGACCAGCTGAGGCTAAGGGGCTGCCAATCAGGATAGCCCTTATAACATGTGGGTGCCACTGCCTAAACCCTACCCTAATTTATGACCTAAATTCGAGAGATATTTCTCTCATTCATCATTTTCACCTGAATTGAAAAGCAAATGTGGCTGCTGTTAGACCGAGAGAACTAAATCTGAAGAGAATTGAATCAGAAATCGATGGATTCTGTCGAGTGCATACGAGAACTAATATGGGTTTGCTGGAAACAAGTTGGTGATATTGGATTGATTGATGTTGCTATGAATGATGGGGGTTTGAAATGGATCTATGATTTAAATTCAGCAGAGAAGATATGGGTTTTGTTTCCGTTGATGAATCCGAGAAATGATAATGCTGCAAATGGAATTGATGGGGTTCTGGTGATGAAGACATGGCAGAATTGATGCCGATGTTGATTCGAGCAAGATATAGAGATGAAGAATGGTTCTGCTGTTGTTCGAAAGAGAAGAATTGTTAAGAAGAAAGGGATCTCTGAGTTCAAGAGTTTGTGTGGCTTTAATCGAATCGGAGAATGGGTTTGATGGAACTGATGATTTTCATGGGTTGTAGATGAAATTGAAGGTTCGGTTTTGCTAATTGGAAGATTCAAAAGCAGTATTGCGCAGAAATAGAGATTAGGGTTCTTATGGAATTCGAATTACTGGCAAGACTATGACAGATGGGTTTGTTGCTAAATGGGATTTTGGCTTCGAATCAGTGCAGAGACGAAGATGGTTTCTGTTGCTGTTAGATCGAGATAAAGAAATTGGGTTTTCATTCAGGGAAGAGGAGATGAAGAAGCACAAGAATCAGACATGGCGTTCAATGGGTTAGAATTAATAAACAAGAAGAAACAACTGATGGTTGTGGTAGCAGGGAATTAAGATGGAGGATCTGAAGTTGTTACATGTTGGTGGTATCTAAAATACAGCTAAGAGGGCAGAAGGGAATTTTGTTATTGTTGAAGTAGCAGATGAATGATCAAATTGAATATTAGATGTATGTTAGGTTCTTAACAGGTATGAAGCATAGAAATCGGCCTGAAATTGGCCAGAGAAATGCTCTACAAACAGAGGAAGCTCTGTCCGGATTTCTACTCCGGCGAGTTAACTCAGCCACCGATCCAGATCTTTGACTCGGCTGAGTAAGATCCAGTAAGATCAGTAAGACTGACTGAGATGCTGATTCAAGATGGCTGACTCCTCCTCCCCTTGACTTTTTGACTAACTGTTGACCCTCTTGACCGTTAACTTGGACGGTATCAGATAGAATATTCCGTTAGCAGTGAAGATAAATTCAGGTGACCGGCAGGGAACTTGCTGCCCGAATTTCCGGTGAACCGGGAACTTTTCAGGCGACCCTAAAATTACATAATTTTGTGTGAACTTCTCTCATGGGTGTGAAGACTTGGGTTTGGAATTGGATGAAAAATTGGGCTTGAATTTGGAAAGAGAAGATGGAGGATTTGATAAAAACTTGAACTTGGAAATTGAATTGCGAAAGGAAAGGGCTATTCCTAAGAGGATTACAAGCAAATTGAAGCCTATAAATAGAGAAGTTCTCTACTTTTCTATACACACGTTTTTACACACACAACACTTCTCTTTTCTTTATTCTTTGTGTGAACTCCTTAACATGAGTAGCTAATTTTATTATTGAGTAAGGATGAATTCCTAGTTCTTAACATATGATTTGAGTTTTGTTTTCAATTCTATCTTGAAGTTTTTCACATGATTATCGTTTGTTTTTACTAATAGGAATGTTTATACATTCATGGTTGATTGATATATTGTTTAGAGTGCACGCTAAATTGATTTGTTAATTTAATCTAAAGCTAGTGAAAGTTATGGGATAAGTAATCGTTTCTTGACTCTTTACACAAGTAGCAAACACGAGACCTTGCGGAGGGATTCCGTGGAGCAATTGTGTGTGAAAAAAACGTTAGCAAGTAGACCTTGATCTAAGAGTCTAACTACTAATATCAACCTAATAAGTTTATAAATCTTAATGCGTTTATTTAAATTACATCTTGAGTGATCTACTACTAGGTGGTTTGGTAAATAGAATCCGGTAGTCGAGAACTTCCGTACTCGGTGATACAAGGGATTTAGGGGTTTAGCACTGATCTAGCTGCTTTACCTACGGTTGGTGATAATCTGTGACTAATAAAAAGTGGAAAAGAACATAACTTGAATCATTTTTTTGCAACGAAGAAGGATTCCTTGGTCTTGTCTCTCTTATTGATTTCAACTTTATCTTTTTAATTGCTTTGTTTATTTATTTTGTTTTTTTCTAAAACCAAAACCCCCCTTTTTGTGACAATTAAGACAACTAAAACCTCTTGCTCCTCGTGGGAACGAACTTAACTACCACCATATTGCTTGTTAATTGAGTGGAAAAATATTCACTAATTTGTTGTGGTTACAACACGCATCAAGAACTACTAGGTTTTTCTTTAACAAATCTACCTAGGGCGTCTCTTTTACGTTCAGGCATGCAAAAGAATAAGGAAGGGGATTCTATGCAATCACAAAACAAGGATGACTTAACCAAATCAAACCTATTGATTTCTAGCAAACAAAAAGCATGATGGCTCCACTTAGATTGTTTCTAGACCAGCTTCTAATCTTTCGAAAGGCAACTAGGTACAATTTTAGCAAACCTCTAAAGAACGAGTTAAGCTAATAAGATACCCAATACAATCCTTTTGAACGACTTTCCTACAAGCTCGTTACCTTATCGGTCTCGTTCTAGTCAAAATTTTAAGCTTGGGTTCGCGTTTGGTATCGTTTTCCTAAGGCGGGAAAGAAGAGAACGGTGATGAAATCCGAACCATTATCTTGTATGGACAGGCCTTGCTCTTTACTAGAAAAATAATGTCCGTATTCAGTATTCAACATATATGCATACGAAGGAAAAAAGTAACTCGCTGACAGGGGATTCGCGAGTGTTCAGAATCTTACCTCCCGTTCCAGGGGATGAATCGGTTGTAGTCGACTTAGGCCACTGACTCCTATGTCAGTGTACGAACCCAAGGTGCAGAGACA
Source organism: Papaver armeniacum (assembly GCA_023531295.1). NCBI lineage: Eukaryota > Viridiplantae > Streptophyta > Magnoliopsida > Ranunculales > Papaveraceae > Papaver > Papaver armeniacum. The sequence continues at coordinate 216,665 of JAJJWW010001001.1, forward strand.
ATATCGTAATTGTCCTCCTTCTCTGCAAACAATTTATATTTAAATGTACCCTTTCGTAGGGTTTAAAAAGAATAATGTCCCAAAGTCCAAAAGTCCAAAGTGTCCAAAAAGAAAAAGAAAAATTACACAAATAATAAACTCTAATACAGTTGTTTTTTTTCCGCTTTTCTAAAAATAAACAAACCCTAATAAAAAAATAACTAAAATAAAATTTTCTTCTTTTTCCTTCTTTTCGCTTTAATCTTTAGCTCCAAGTCCTTATGAAATCACCAAACTCCTTGGCTCAATTTTCTTTATGGTCCAGAACCTGTAGACAAAAGATAAATACCCAAGAATGTAAAAAAGAACAAAAATAATAAATAAAAAAAACTAAAAAATAAATAAATCTAAAACCCTAAAAACAAGTCCGCGTCGGCGGCGCCAAAAATTGATGTGATTGTGATAGTGGTAAATAAAGTGATTCGATTCTCGAACTTGTGAAGGATTTTTTTAGACTTAAATTCAAAACAAAAAATAGAAAACTCACTAAAAATTATAGCAAACTCAGACAAAGATGTTATCAATATAAAAGACACTGAGGTTAAGATTCCACTATTTTCCAAGTTCAAAGTGATTTAATCCAATATTTATATTGATGCAATTTTCTCGTTCAATTTGATTCTAAACTATTGCAACAAGTAGATTCTCAAAATAACAATTGTAAATCCGAAGCATAGAACATCAAAAACCTAGGTCCAAGTATGCTCTATCAAAAGAAATAACAATTGCTTAACAAAAACCATTCAAACAATTTTCGATCAAGGCAAATAATTATATAATAATTGCAAATAAATAGATAAAATAGAATATACCACTTTTTGTTGGAAAAATAGCTTCCTCTATCGCCTTAGCAATGGGGTTTAGCTCCTCATACTAACCATGATCTCAAAGTATGTGTTTATGGCTCAAAAGATGATTAAAAGGATGAAAAGTAATAAAACAGCCGATTTGCAACAGTGTGAGTGTGTTACAGAATCTCTGTTACAAAGGAGACATGGTGGCTAAAGGCCTAATGCAATCACAGTTGATAAACGATATGTATGTTATGTTGTTGAATAGCGATAGTTCTCTGCGACAGATGCTTGTGCGTCTTATGTTCTTCGTGTTCTTGGTATTGCAGCAGCAGAAATAAAACTCCAACTCGTGATTTAAGCTTTTTGTTCTCCTCTAAACTTCCCCAAAAGTGTACGTCCCCCCTCTCTGACTCGCAACTAACCTATATATAGCCAACATGTCTTCAAATCTTCCACATAAATCTTCTTTTTCTTTCTTCTAAAGTCTCTGCTATTTCCTTATTATTCTTCTTTACGCGGTGGTTTGGATTACTCCAAACTTCTCCTAAACGTGATAGCCTGAATCCTAGCCGTCAACATACTCTTCATCCTTCACGCAACTGCCATTTATAGTTATAGAAAATCCTGAAACTTCCTTTACTCTGTTTTGCTTGAACCCGAGTGAAATCTTCCTTTTTCTTCGAATCTGGGGAACATACCAATCATGTTTTATCGAAACAGGCTTAATCTAATCCAACTAGACAACCAAATCTGATTAAATCTCACACAAGACCAAATCCAGTGGTTCGCAGCAAGCCACGAACTCTCTACACCTCTGCTTCCTCCAACACGATTATACAACCAATCTTGATCGATAAAAACACTCGTACGAGACCTTTGATGTTGTAACAGGTCCAGCCCATCAAAAATCATCCCTTGAATCTCGTCAAAACTCGCCAAAATTGCGAACCCTAATCTGCTTCTTGTCTGCAAAAGTTTTCCCGCCAAAACATGATTTGAACGAAGGGGAAGAAGGGTGGCCCCTAACCAGAGCAGGGGTGTGAATAGCAAGTGGTTATCCCTTATCAGCTGAGGTGCCCCTTATCCAAAATGGGTGTCCGAATAGCAGGTTTCCTCCAAAGGTGCCTTTACCAACTTTTCGAGCCGATTTTTCCAAAAATATTTATTGGCCAAAAATACCTACACACGCATAAAACACCATAATAAGTACAAAAATGAGCACTATCAATATAAAGAATCGAGACAAATTAGATACAATAATGTGTCTATCAGTTGTATGCGCAAAACAGAAAAGAGCACCTACCTTGAGTTCTCCTGTCTCGCCTTGCTACTGATTATAGATATTGGAGATTGCTTTGTTGTCGTTGATGCTTACTCTGTCGCTGCTGACAAAGAACGTCATTCACACCAAGCTAAATGTCCATGTTTGATCAACTACTCACGGATATTACACTCATCGCTAAAATACGAAGACGATTGGCACGCCTTGGACCATGCACAGAAGAAGGAAGCTGGGTCCGCGGAGCCAGCGCCCCACGACCAAAGCCGGCTGCACCATCTCTGCCGCTCCGTGGTCAAGCAAGCGTCGCCACCATCTTCACCCGGCCGAGGATGCAGCGTCATCCACCGTTCCAACGGACCGAAGCTATCAGCGCCATCTCCGCCCATTCCGTGACCTATCCAGCCAAGCGCCTTCTCCGCCCATTTTGCGGACTGAAGCCAGTTTCCAATATCCATGGACTGAAGCCAAGTTTCTACCATTCCACGGACTGAAGCCAGTTTCCACCATTCCGTGGACTGAATCCAGTTTCCACCATTCCACGGACTGAAGCCAGTTTCCACCATTCCGCGTACTAAAGCCAGTTTCCATCATTCCACGGACTGAAGCCAAGCGCCATCTCCATACGTTCCGTGGCCTAGCCAGCTAGCACCATCCACCGATTTGCGTACCAAGTTGCAACGCCATCTCTTCCGATCAGTAGACAAAATTCCAGCACCCTATGGCCAAGCCGGAAATACGTAGAGTCGCCAATGCAGGGATCACGGATTCCCCATGCCTTTCGCCAAAAGTTAGTCGAATTTTCCTGACAATCTCTTCATGACTTGCCGTTTCGGTTTTATCCTTGTCTGTCACCATCTCATGCTTACCCCACGACAATGCTACTGTTCTGAGCTAAGCAGGGGACTTAATGTTGATGGTGGTTTTTAGCTTAGGATTAAAATTGTAAAACCTTGCATCTGATGTGACGTCACTCTGTAAGGAAACGGAGCCATGAGTGTTAACCTCTCCAATGACATATTTATTGAGCCATTCAATATATTAACATGAAATTTATCCAGACTGGCGCATGTAGCAACCATCCCAGATGTTCTGTAAATTTCGGCGCCCTGCCTATATTACTTATTAATATAAGATTCACTGAGTACTTTTCCTGTGCTATGTTCCCCGGTAGAACCCTTAATATCGGTATGGCATGACGGATTTGTGTTCACTCGCAACAGATTAGCACGGATTTCCAAGTACCAAAGTTAAGGCCATTGCACAAAATGCTCAGACAGAAAGCACACTGCACTCTGTAAATAAGGAATTTTGTGGCAGCACACAAAATCCAATTAATTTTTTGATAACTCACAAAATACTCACGAACCTGACTAATTTGCAAAATTAGGGTTTTAGTGCCCTGCGCAGTATATTAGACCCCGTTGGTCGAAATTACGCTTAAGCAACTAAGCAACTGATCCACCGCGGATTAATAGATGCAGAGTCCTGCCCAAAATCAGAAAACAAAGAGTAGCGGAGCCGCGAAGAAGGAGAAATAATGAGAGGAAGCGTGGCCACAACACAGGCCAGCCGGCGCCACTTGGCCACGCCCTGTGTTACCTAACCGGCCATACTCCTTTGTTGGCCAATCAGGTCGCCTTACACCTGCCACACTCCCACGAGTTGTGGCTGGGCCCATACTTGCCGGCCCTATTCCCCATCGACCAATCAGGTCGCATTAAACCTGCCACACGCACCAAAAGGGTAGCCACGCCCATGCTTGGTCGGCTTTCATTGACCAATCAGGTTGCTCTAAACCTGCCACAGCCTTAAAAGAGGTGGAAATTGTGTCAAGAGGTCGCCATACTAAGTTGGCTTCCCAAAACCATGTCAACATACTGATAGACACATTTTTATGTCTAATTTGTCTCGATTCTTTATATTGATAGTGCTTATTTTTGTACTTATTATGGTGTTTTATGTGTGTGTAGGTATTTTTGGCCAATAAACATTTTTGGAAAAATCGGCTCGAAAAGTTGCGCCCGGAGGACATCTACTATTCGGACCCTCACTACGGATAAGGGGTACCCAAATTACTAAGGGGCACCCTCAGGACACCCCAGGGCAGCTGCTATTCGCACCCCCACTCTGGATAGGGGGCGCCTCATCTTCAAGAATTCAAAAATCCAAAAATGGCGGGAAAACGGAACCATCACGCTGGCAGATTTGTGGATCGAGTTTTCAGCGGATTTAGAGAGATTCAATCGCGGTTTTTTGGTGGGATGGACCTGTTAGAGCAAAACAGAGTTGATACGAGTGTTTTGACCCAACCAATTGGGCTGGATAAGCCGGGAGAAACAAAACAGAGGCTTGGAGAGTATCACGGGATTTTGGTTGAAAATATGTAAACTACCGGTTGAAGATAAGGGAAGAATGGTTGCTGCTCGATTCTACAATATCCGTGAGAGATTCTGGTACGTTAGATCAACCCAGATGACGCGTGGAGAGGAGTTTGGAAAGTAGAAAAGTCCGAGACTTTCTGCCGAAGAAAAAGAGAATTATATCGAGGTTTAGGGTTGTTGTTGGCTATAAAAAGGATTGCTAGGAGTTCAAGAAGGACTACGTACACTTTAGGAGAGGTTTAGAACTCAACAGAGAAGGTTTCAGTCGAGTTGCAGGGAAAGAAACACCAGCAGGAGAAGAAGAAGAAGCTGAAGAACAATAGACCCTCAAAGACAGTCGTTTAGTCGGTCTTAGAATTTACAACAGTTCAACAGTGTTCATAACAGTTCTCTGTAACAGTTTCTTTGTAACAGTTTCTTTATAACGTCGATACACTGTTACAAATCGGCTGTGTTATTACTTTTCATCCTTTTAATCATCTTTTGAGCCATAAACACATATTTTGAGATCATGATTAATATGAGGAGCTAAACCCCATTGCTGAGGCGATAGAGGAAGCTATTTTTCCAACAAAAAGTGGTATATTCTATTTTATTTATTTATTTGCAATTATTATATGATTATTTGCCTTGATTGAAAATTGTTTGAATGATTTTTGTTAAGCAATTGTGATTTCTTTTGATAGAGCATGCTTAGACTTAGGTTTTTGATGTTCTATGCTTCGGATTTACACTTGTTATTTTGAGAATCTACTTGTCGCAATAGTTTAGAATCAAATTGAACGAGAAAATTGCATGAATATAAATATTGGATTAAATCACTTTGAACTTGGAAAATAGTGGAATCTTAGCCTCAGTGTTCTTTTAATATTGATAACATCTTTGTCAAAGTTTGCTATAATTTTTAGTGAGTTTTCTATTTTTGTTTTTATTTAAGTCTAAAAAAATCCTTCACAAGTCTGAGAGGAACGACATCTTTCTTACCACTTTACAAACAACTTTCAAAACCACATCAATTTTTGGCGCCGCCGACGCGGACTTGTTTTTAGGGTTTTAGATTTGTTTTTCTTTTTCTTTTTTAGTTTTTTATTATTTTTTGTTCTTTTTTACGTTTTTGGGTATTTATCTTTTGTCTACAGGTTCTGGATCATAAAGAAAATTGAGCCAAGGAGTTTGGTGATTTCGTAAAGACTTGGGGCGAAAGATTAAAGCGAAAAGAACGGAAAAGAAGACGATTTTATTTTAGATATTTTGTTTTTAGGGTTTATTATTTTTGTAATTTTTTTTTTTTTTTTTTTTTTTGGACTTTGGACTTTTGGACTTTGGACATTATTTTTTTTTTTTTACCCTACGGAAGGGTACTTTAAGTATAAACTGTTTGCAGAGAAGGAGGACAATTACGATATTGTCTCTGCACCTTGGGTTCGTACACTGACATAGGAGTCAGTGGCCCGAGTCGACTACAACCGATTCATCCCGTATGGAACGGAGGTAAGATTTTGAACACTCGCGAATCCCCGTCAGCGAGTTCTTGGACTCCTTCGTTTGCATATATGCTGAGGACTTGAATACGGCTGTTTTAATTTTCTAGTAAAGGGCAAGGCCTGGCCATACAAGAAAAGGGTTCGGATTTCATCACCGTTCTCTTCTTGCCCGCCTTAGGAACACGTAACCTACGCGAACCTAAGCCTTAAAATTTTGACTAGAACAAGACCGATAGGGTAACGAGCTTAATAGGAAAGTCATTCGAAAAATATTGGTTACTCTTTTAAGCACACTTCAAAGTTCATGAAGGTTTTCGTGAGTTGAATGCGTGATCTGCGCCGCATTGTAATTCCGGTGAGGCCTTGGGTATCAAAGCTCCACCGAGCTTCCCTCGCCTCTATTCAACTTACTTTGACTCGGATTGATTCCAGAGGGGTTTGCTTAAATTGTAACGAATTCCCTTTCGAAGGATTAGAAGCTGGTCTAGAAACAATCTAAGTGGAGCCATCATGCTTTTTGTTTGCTAGAAATCAATAGGTTTGATTTGGTTGAGTCGGCCTTGATTTGTGATTGCATAGAATCCCCTTCCTAATTATTTTGTATGCCTGATGTAACACCCCAAATTTTGGGCCCGGATTCCAACCCAAATCCAAACCCAAAATCCAGAATGCTACATTTAATATCAGGCCCAGACTTACAAACTTGGCCCAAGTCCAAACAACTACTTCTTTGTCTAATCTTTATTTATGTTTTAATGCCGCAATAGCGGATATATAAAAATTACTCTAGAAAGATCTAACCGTTACTTTGACATAATTTTCAATCCAGATGAACCCTAAAGAACTATAGTTTACCATAAAAATTAATTTCACCATTAAAGGTTCCATATTTAATCCAAAAGAGTTACATGTTTAAGAAAGAATCATAAAACAGAAACAGACATCAGTTCACTCCAAGAATTTTACTGAACTCAACTCAAATCCAAAAATTATTATTATTATACATTAAGAATCCTAACTGAGAATAGTTCTATTCATAAATTTTCTATAATTTTTAGTTTATCTTAAAGACCTTTTGACCACAGTCAAACTCGTAGTTGACCAGAACTGCAGAAAAGAAAAACAGAGATAGTCCATTTTATAAAAATCATATAAAATCGCTCACAACTCCAAATTAGGTTTAGTTTACCATATTAAAAAGGAAAAATAAATATCTTCAAGTTTACAGAAGACACCAAAACCTAAAACATGCCATAGAATAGTTTGAAAGTAGTAAAACTTCTATATAGTTGGATCTGTCAGAAAATTCCTGAATTTCGCACAGTGATAAAGAATTGTTTTAAAAATACTTCTGGGACTCAGAAAATTCTAATATTTTAACCACTTAATTTAACGTGATTTTTACGCATACCATAAAATATTCAAGCACATATCTATTATATAATAATTATCATTAATAGTCAAACTGACATGACTCAGAAATTCTCATTATCTAATCAAATAGAATTTTCCTTAACAAAGCATTGTTTCATTAGTTAAACATTAACCCAATAATCTCCAAAGTCTTACTAATCAATAAATACTCATTAAATCATCTAAAAGAGTTTGATGATATTTTATTACAATTTTTCAACCATAAATCCTATGCAAACTACTAATTAAAGCACCAAAACCGATCTCTATGCTTTTCCGCCATTAGCTCCTTGTAGTGCCATAAAATCTGGAATTTTTTGTCATGAAACGACGTGAGTTGTGACACCCAGTAGGAGAAGAAGCAACAAAACATTTTAAGCAACATTTTCAATTTCTTTTAAAAACAACTAGCATGATTAACAACATCATAAACACATGGAAACACCACATCCATAAAACAATCAAATCAATCAATCCGCTCGCCCCAGGGAGCCCCACGTGGGTTTAGGGAAACAAAACCGTTCCCAAGGATATCTCGTATCCCATCAAAGTTGTTTTTAAGAATCACAATCTATGGACCGCAGCCCAACATTCATAATCATACTCACAACATCGATTATCATTCATATATTAATGAAAACTTGCAAAATAAATTTAATTAAAACAAACATAAATAAAAATAAGGTTTTTGATTGTGTTGCGCCTACCTCGAACGCTAGCAAATAATTCCAAAGAAGAACAATAACAAACGAACAAGCAACTCCTCTTGCAAGAACCAAAACCAAAAGCTAAATAGCACCGTCACCAAGATCTTAAATCTTCAGTGTTCTCTAAGTTTCTTTTCTATTTTTTTTTTTTCTGTTTCTTTTTGTGCGGCTAAGGAAGAAGTAAACCTTAAGAAATCTCCCAAAACCTAACGTACAAGACTAAAAGTATTTATATAGTCGGTGACCCTAATCCTAGTCAACAGACGTTCTTGTGGTTGGGTTCCACGTGACTTACATCGGTAGTCTGAGATGATAACATGCCTTATTTACCGATCTATAATAGGATCACAAGGTTAATTCAAGTTTTCAGAGTTCCTGACTTATTAAGCTAATAACCAATCACATCTAGACATGCAACAAGGTGATAAGCCAAAACAATACAAGTAGTAGCACCCATGGACACGTATTTAACTAATTAGATTGTAATCCTCAATACCTTTGACCTGGAGAGACACTTCTTCATTTTCCTTAATTTCTTTGTCCTACCACTAAGGAATTTCTAGTCTAAAAGAAACGGGGCATCAAGCAGTGGCACTATAATATTTAATTAAGTTAACTCTCATAACCAATCTACTGGCTCCCAATGATTCCACGAAATATATATATATATATATATATATTTAGCCATCTCAAATTAACAAGGCTAACATTCTCTAACTATCTACTTAAGCCAAAACTGACATGTGCCCAATATTACCATTAACCTAAAGATTAAGGCATAATAAAATGATATTAAAATTAAAAAAAAAAGAATGATAATTAAGTATGTCGTATAACTCAGAGGAGGGGTCATTTCCCTAAATTAATAAATTGACTAGTCTAAGCACCTAGGCTACCAAGATTTCCATTTTAATATAAAATGACTAATTTACCCCTAATGATAATAAACAAAAAGACTTAAATACCCTTGAATTTGGGACGGGCCTTACAACCCTATCCCCTTAAATGAAATTTCGTCACGAAATTTAGAGGTTACCTTAGAAAAGCTCAGGGTATTTGCTCCGCATCTCGGATTCTAATTCCCATGTCGCTTCCTCAACCTGGCGACGCTGCCACTGTACCTTAACCATAGGGATGGTCTTAGTGCGAAGCACATGCTCCTTAAAGTCCAAAATTCGAACCGGTCTCTCCACGTACGTAGCATCCTCTTGGATCTCCAAATCTTCCCAAGCAATAATATGTGAAGGGTCGATAGCATAAGATGGATCCCTCTCGTACTTCCGCAACATTGACACATGGAATGTGTCATGGACATGCCCAATCCGCTGGGGTAACTCCAACTGATAAGCTGCTGCACCAACACGTCTAATAATCTGGAAAGGCCCAATGTATCGTGGTGATAACTTTCCTTTCTTGCCAAAACGCTTAACACCTCTCTTCGGGCTAACTTTGAGTAACACCAAGTCATCTGCAGAGAATTCCAAAGGTCGACGTCTCTTGTCTGCATAACTCTTCTGACGACTCTGAGCTGTCATTAACCTCTGCCGGATTAATTGAACCTTGTCAGTCGTCTCTCGTACCAAATCAGGTCCAAAAATGCTTCTTTCGCCGATCTCGGTCCAACACACTGGAGATCTACAAGGTCGTCCATACAATGCTTCAAAAGGTGCCATACCGATACTAGCTTGATGGCTGTTGTTATAAGCAAATTCTACTAATGGCAAGTGCTCACTCCAACTTCCCTTGAAATCCAAGGCACAAGCTCGTAGCATATCCTCCACAATCTGAATTACCCGTTCAGGATTGCCGTCTGTCTGATCCGGGGATGAAAGGCAAAGTACTAAAGCGAAACACGTGTACCTAACGCCTTCTCGTAGACTCTGCCGGGCGAGAGGTAAAACGAGGATCTCTGTCAGATATAATTGACACCGGCGTACCATGTAACCTTATTATCTCATGGATATACATCTGGCTTAACGTGGCTAACGTATCAGTCTTCTTGATTGCTAAGAAGTGTGCCGACTTGGTAAGTCTATCAACGATAACCCATATAGTATCCTTGCCATGTGCAGTTCTAGGTAATCCCATGACAAAATCCATAGTGATGTGTTCCCATTTCCATTCTGAGATGGGCAATGGTTGAAGTAACCCTCCTGGTTTCCGATGATCAATCTTCACTTGCTGGCAAGTGAGACATCTCGACACATACAAGGCAACATCTTTCTTCATCCCTTTCCACCAATATTGTCTTTTCATGTCATGGTACATCTTCGATCCTCCCGGATGAACGGTAAACTTAGAATTGTGGGCATATTCTAGTACCTCCATCCTTAATTTCACTGGCACAAAGAGTTTCCCCATAAAGCGAAGTCCACCATTAGATTGAGTCCAACCCTCTGGTATTTGACCTTTCGCTATTTGAGAACGAATCGAAATCATCTCTCTATCAGTCTGTTGATCTTCTAAAATCCGTTGTTGTAACTCTGGGACAACTACAATATTGTAAATCATCTCGTCAGGGCCCAAGTCACATTCCTCCATAAGTTCAAGACAAATCCCAAGTATGAAGAGTCATACTTGCTAGCACAGCCCTCGATTTTCGGCTAAGAGCATCTGCTACAACATTCGCCTTTCCTGGATGGTAATGGAAAGTATACGTGTAATCCTTAAGAAATTCCACCCAACGCCTCTGTCTCAGGTTCAAATCTCGTTGGGTAAAAATATACTGCAAACTCTTATGGTCACAAAATATGTCTATCTTCTCACCATACAAATAATGTCTCCACAACTTCAGAGCGAACACAATAGCTGCCAACTCGAGGTCATGAGTTGCGTAATTCAACTCATGTGTCTTTAATTGTTTTGAGGCATAAGCTATTACTTTTCCTTCTTGCATAAGAACACATCCTAAACCCTTTAATGATGCATCAGAAAAGATTACATAACTAATTCCACTTACTGGTGTTGTCAAAACTGGTGCAGTAGTTAATTTCTCCTTGAGAATGGAGAAAGATTTCTCACAATCATTATTCCACTCGAACTTGGAATCCTTTCGAGTCAATCTTGTCAATGGTGAAGCAAGCCTTGAGAAATCTTGAATAAATCGTCTATAGTAACCCGCTAAGCCCAAAAAGCTACGAACCTCAAACACGTTCTTTGGCCTTTCCCATTTGGTAACTGCTTCAACCTTAGCTGGGTCCACTTTGATTCCTTCTCTACAGACTACGTGTCCCAAAAACTGAACTTCAGAAAGCCAGAAATCACATTTACTCAACTTAGCATACAACTGGTGAGATCTCAACAACTGCAATGCTAATCTCAGGTGCTCCTCGTGCTCTTCTCGTGACCGTGAATAGATAAGAATGTCATCTACAAATACCACTACAAATTTATGTAGGTACGGTCGGAAAATTCGGTGCATAAGATCCATGAATGCTGCTGGAGCATTTGTGAGTCCAAATGGCATCACCACAAACTCAAAGTGTCCAAATCGAGTTCGAAAGGCAGTCTTCGGAATATCCTCTTCCTTGATTCGGAGTTGATGATAAGCTGATCGCATATCAATCTTCGAGAAAAACTGAGAATCCTTCAACTGATCAAACAAATCCTCGATCCTAGGTAAGGGATACTTATTTTTCACTGTAACTTCGTTGAGTTTTCTATAATCGATGCACAATCTTAACGATTTATCCTTCTTCTTCACAAAAAGTACTGGTGCACCCCAAGGTGATGTACTACCTCGAATAAAACCCTAAGCTTCCAACTCGAGTAGTTGTTTGTCTAGTTCTTTCAACTCCGTTGGTGCCATTCGATAAGGAGCCATCGAAATTGGCGAAGTACCAGGTTGAACTTCAATGGTGAAGTCCATTTCTCTTTTAGGGGGCAAACCTGGTAATTCTTCAGGGAAAACATCTTCAAACTCTTCTACCACTGGAATACCCATAGTAGAGACAGAACATTGCTCCCCGTCTTCTATCATCTCTAAGTGATAAAGAAAACCTCTAGAATGAGTCTCTGTCGAAAATGTCTTTCCGACAAAATAAGGGGAGCCGCAAAACTACGAGTTCCGGTAAAGTGGACAAGCTGAACCTTCACCCGAGTGCAGAGTCACACGTTTTTGAAAACAATCAAAAACAAACACGATGAGCGAGATAACCAATCCATACCCAGGATTACATCATAACTGGACATATTCATCACAAAAAGGTCAATCAAAAACTCATGCTTAGATATATGTACTACACACATTCGTGCCACGCGGTCAACACGTGCACTACCTCCTACAGCACTAGCTACGCCTAGGTACCCATCAAGTAATTCAGTTTTCAAACCCAATGACAAAACAAACGAAGAAGCAATAAACGAATGAGTAGCACCAGTATCAAACAATATCTTAGCCCAAGAATTGTAAACTAAGAATGTACCTTCAACAACTGAGTTATCCGGATCCTGTCCAACATGAGAAATATTAAAGGCTTTAGGTTCTTTGAGGGGCTGTCGAGCTTGGTACTGTGGTGGATTGTTCTGAGGACGGTTCTGTTGATAACCTTGATGCTGGTTCTGAGGTGCAAAAGGTGGTTGGTTCCTTTGAGAAACAAGTACAGGGCAGTTCCTCTTAAAATGTCCAGGTTGCTTGCAGTGATAACATGTAGGTGAAGGAAGCTCCATATTCGGTCCATTTCCTTTCTTCTGGTATGGATGGTTGTTATTTTTGTTCTTATTGCTCTTGTCACCAGTGTGACGTTCTCGGATTCGAGCTATCTCCTCAAAATCTCTCTCAGCAATCATCGCTCTTTCCACTATATCATTATAAGAGGTAATCTTCAGAATAGACAACTTACTCTTAATTGAAGGCCTAAGTCCCTCCTGAAACTTGAAAGCCTTCAGTTCTTCATTCTCAACCAGATGAGTAGCGAAACGAGAAAGTTCTTCAAACTTGGCTTGATACTGCGCTACAGTCATATTTCTCTGGGTCAACTGCATAAACTCGATCATGCGTTGGTTTCGTGCAGTTTGTGGAAAGTACTTATATAGGAAGGCGAGTCGAAATTCCACCCAGGTAAACAGACCGTCATTCCTAGAACGACGAGTCAACTCCCACCAGCGAGTGGCTTCACCCTCAAGCTTATAAACTGCAAGATTGAGCTTATCCTCATCATTCACGTCTAATAGAGTGAATATTTTCTCAATCTTATCTATCCAATCTTCAGCAACTAGTGGATCAGGACTACCCTTGAAGGAATCAGGCTTTTGTTCAATAAACCTTCTAACTAACAAAGCACGTTGATTGGGTGGTGGAGGAGGAGGAGGTGCATTCTGATTAAGATTCGCTTGTTGTTGCATCGCTTGAGCAACAGCATTCAAAGCACGGACAACGTCACCGAAACCCTCATCTTGTGGGCCGGTTGAACCATTAGTACGACGAGACATGTCCTGAATGAAGGACATTAAAACATAAGTATCACAGAGATAATTTCTCTATGCAAAAGAAGTACAACCTATTACGCATTCTAAAAAAAAACACAATCAACAATTGCTGCAAGCAATTCACATACAAGCACATACACACATTGAATTATTCAGAAACTAGCCTGCCCAAAGGATCAGACTAGCTCTGATACCAAACTGTAACACCCCAAATTTTGGGCCCGGATTCCAACCCAAATCCAAACCCAAAATCCAGAATGCTACATTTAATATCAGGCCCAGACTTACAAACTTGGCCCAAGTCCAAACAACTACTTCTTTGTCTAATCTTTATTTATGTTTAATTCTGTCGCAGCGGATATATAAAAATTACTCTAGAAAGATCTAACCGTTACTTTGACATAATTTTCAATCCAGATGAACCCTAAAGAACTATAGTTTACCATAAAAATTAATTTCACCATTAAAGGTTCCAGATTTAATCCAAAAGAGTTACATGTTTAAGAAAGAATCATAAAACAGAAACAGACATCAGTTCACTCCAAGAATTTTACTGAACTCAACTCAAATCCAAAAATTATTATTATTATACATTAAGAATCCTAACTGAGAATAGTTCTATTCATAAATTTTCTATAATTTTTAGTTTATCTTAAAGACCTTTTGACCACAGTCAAACTCGTAGTTGACCAGAACTGCAGAAAAGAAAAACAGAGATAGTCCATTTTATAAAAATCATATAAAATCGCTCACAACTCCAAATTAGGTTTAGTTTACCATATTAAAAAGAAAAAATAAATATCTTCAAGTTTACAGAAGACACCAAAACCTAAAACATGCCATAGAATAGTTTGAAAGTAGTAAAACTTCTATATAGTTGGATCTGTCAGAAAATTCCTGAATTTCGCACAGTGATAAAGAATTGTTTTAAAAATACTTCTGGGACTCAGAAAATTCTAATATTTTAACCACTTCATTTAACGTGATTTTTACGCATACCATAAAATATTCAAGCACATATCTATTATATAATAATTATCATTAATAGTCAAACTGACATGACTCAGAAATTCTCATTATCTAATCAAATAGAATTTTCCTTAACAAAGCATTGTTTCATTAGTTAAACATTAACCCAATAATCTCCAAAGTCTTACTAATCAATAAATACTCATTAAATCATCTAAAAGAGTTTGATGATATTTTATTACAATTTTTCAACCATAAATCCTATGCAAACTACTAATTAAAGCACCAAAACCGATCTCTATGCTTTTCCGCCATTAGCTCCTTGTGGTGCCATAAAATCTGGAATTTTTGTCATGAAACGACGTGAGTTGTGACACCCAGTAGGAGAAGAAGCAACAAAACGTTTTAAGCAACATTTTCAATTTCTTTTAAAAACAACTAGCATGATTAACAACATCATAAACACATGGAAACACCACATCCATAAAACAATCAAATCAATCAATCCGCTCGCCCCTTGGAGCCCCACGTGGGTTTAGGGAAACAAAACCGTTCCCAAGGATATCTCGTATCCCATCAAAGTTGTTTTTAAGAATCACAATCTATGGACCGCAGCCCAACATTCATAATCATACTCACAACATCGATTATCATTCATATATTAATGAAAACTTGCAAAATAAATTTAATTAAAACAAACATAAATAAAAATAAGGTTTTTGATTGTGTTGCGCCTACCTCGAACGCTAGCAAATAATTCCAAAGAAGAACAATAACAAACGAACAAGCAACTCCTCTTGCAAGAACCAAAACCAAAAGCTAAATAGCACCGTCACCAAGATCTTAAATCTTCAGTGTTCTCTAAGTTTCTTTTCTATTTTTTTTTCTGTTTCTTTTTGTGCGGCTAAGGAAGAAGTAAACCTTAAGAAATCTCCAAAACCTAACGTACAAGACTAAAAGTATTTATATAGTCGGTGACCCTAATCCTAGTCAACAGACGTTCTTGTGGTTGGGTTCCACGTGACTTACATCGGTAGTCTGAGATGATAACATGCCTTATTTACCGATCTATAATAGGATCACAAGGTTAATTCAAGTTTTCAGAGTTCCTGACTTATTAAGCTAATAACCAATCACATCTAGACATGCAACAAGGTGATAAGCCAAAACAATACAAGTAGTAGCACCCATGGACACGTATTTAACTAATTAGATTGTAATCCTCAATACCTTTGACCTGGAGAGACACTTCTTCATTTTTTCTTAATTTCTTTGTCCTATCACTAAGGAATTTCTAGTCTAAAAGAAACGGGGCATCAAGCAGTGGCACTATAATATTTAATTAAGTTAACTCTCATAACCAATCTACTGGCTCCCAATGATTCCACGAAATATATATATATATATATATATATATATATATATATATATATTTAGCCATCTCAAATTAACAAGGCTAACATTCTCTAACTATCTACTTAAGCCAAAACTGGCATGTGCCCAATATTACCATTAACCTAAAGATTAAGGCATAATAAAATGATATTAAAATAAAAAAAAAAAAAATGATAATTAAGTATGTCGTATAACTCAGAGGAGGGGTCATTTCCCTAAATTAATAAATTGACTAGTCTAAGCACCTAGGCTACCAAGATTTCCATTTTAATATAAAATGACTAATTTACCCCTAATGATAATAAACAAAAAGACTTAAATACCCTTGAATTTGGGACGGGCCTTACACCTGAACGTAAAAGAGACGCCCTAGGTAGATTTGTTAAGGAGAAACCTAGTAGTTCTAAGCGTCTCGATTACCTCAATTTAGAAAGTCCGATTTTTGAAGAGTCCGTTTTTGAACCTCAGTTTGGGGAGACAATCCCTAACATTCCGATAGTGCCAGAAATGACAACTTTGAAAGCCTTGTTGAACCCGACTAGGCTACTCGTCCCTCGTGTATCGGGTTAATAAACAGAAGCAACTTATGAACTTAAACCTCGGGACCTTACAACCTGCTCCCAATCTTCTTAGGAAAGAAAATGAAAACCCCTATTTCCATGTTAGGGACTTTGAGGAAATTTGTAGTACCCTGAAGATTAGAAACCTTGATGATGATGCTTTGAAACTCAGGTTATTCCCTTTTTCCTTGAAAGATAAAGCCAAATCTTGGCTATATAGTTTGGCTTCTGGTTCAATAGAAACATATGAACAACTTACATCTGCCTTTTTGAACAAGTTTTTCCCTAGGCACAAAACATCGTCTATTAGGACGCAAATCTGTACGTTTTCTCAACAGGAGGGAGAATCTTTGTATAGGTATTTGGAAAGGTTCAATGATTTATTAGCCCAATGTCCTCATCATGGTCTCGAGAAGGTTAGGTTAGTTCAGATCCTTTATGAGGGTTTAGATTATTCCACTACAACCACAGTAGAATCTATGTGTACAGGTGGGTTTGAAAACCAAACAGTTGATGAGGCGATGACATATTTGCATGAAATCGCCGAAAAGACCCAACAATGGGAAAATAATAGGGAGCCCCAGAGAACAATTCTTCTAGGCAGAGGAAACGTTAATAGGGTAGAAGGAGGCTATGAATCAGATGCCAAAATTGCTGCAATAGCGAAAAGGTTAGAAGCTTTAGAAGTGGGTCACACTAGTGGTAGATTGGATCCTTTTTGGGAAGGCCAGAATAATGAAGAGCAAGCCAATGCTCTCTATAATAACACTAGATTTGATAACCGTCAAAAGTTTGACCCATATTCAGAAACCTATAATCCTGGTTGGAGAAACCATCCGAACTTTTCGTGGTCTAAGGGCCAGAGTCAAGGTCAGTTTAGTAATTCTAATGCTCCCCCCAGGTTTTGGTTACACTAAGAATTCTTCAGGCCCAGAAAATAAAACGACTAGCTTAGAGGACTCTATTAAGATGTTAGCAAAAACTTAGGATATGTTAGCACAGAACCAACTTAGTTTTCAACAGGAAACCAAGCAGAACTTTCAAACTAATGCTCAGAGCCTTGCTAAGTTAGAACTTCAAGTGGGCCAAATAGCTAAGACCTTAAGTGAGAGAGACAATGGAAGGTTCCCTAGTCAGACTAATCCCAATCCTAGAGGAGTTCATGAAGTAGGTGCAAAACCATCGAATCAGTTGAATGCTATTAGAACCCTTAGGAGTGGTAGAGTAGTAGACAATCAGGTAACCATGCCCGATAGTGAACATACTGTAGTTCACCCCTCAGGACCACCACTAGCTGAAGGGACTGATAAAGTTTCTGATGATGTCAATACTGTTCCTGAGAGGTTTGATTCTGTGCCTAGAGCCCCGTTTCCCCAACTATTAGTACCAACAAAGAAGGAATCGAACTTTAATGACATATTGAGGTTTTTAAGCAAGTTACCATAAACCTTCCTTTATTAGATGCAATTAGGAAAATTCCTGCTTATGCCAAGTTCCTTAAGGATATGTGTATGCGAAAGCGAAAACTTAGCGTCCATAAGAAAGCCTTTTTAGCTAGTCACGTAAGTTCCATCATTCAGAACACCACAACTCCAAAGTACAAAGACCCAGGTTCCCCCACCATTGCTTGTACAATAGGTAAACACCGGGTAGAAAAAGCTTTACTTGACTTAGGAGCCAGTGTGAACTTACTACCATACCATGTGTACTTACAGCTAGGACTTGGTGAAATGAAACCTACTCGGATGACATTGCAGTTAGCTGATAGGTCTGTTAAAATTCCTCGAGGTGTTATTGAGGATGTTCTTATTGAGGTCGACAAGTTTATTTATCCAGTGGATTTCGTGGTCCTAGATACCCAACCTGTCCCCGACCCAGAGAACCAGATACCTGTGATTTTAGGTCGCCCATTTTTAGCTACGTCTAATGCGATCATTAACTGTCGAAATGGTGTGATGAATTTATCTTTTGGTAATATGACTATGGAGATGAACATTTTTAATGTCAGTAAGCTACCATATGAGCTAGATGACACGTGTGTTGAAGAGGTGAACATGATAGAAGCCTTAGTTCAGGAGTCATTACCAAACATTTTGTCTGAGGACCCATTAGAAACCTGTCTATCCCATTTTGGTTTAGATTTTGATGACAATAGCACTATTGAACAAGTGAATGCTCTATTAGATTCTACCCCTATGTTAGACACTGATAGATGGAAAGCTAGGTTCGAACCATTGCCAGTTTCTGAGACTACCCTAATTCCTTCTTTAGAAGAGCCTCCTAAGTTGGACCTAAAACCACTACCCGACACTCTAAAGTATGTGTTTTTAGGCCCATCTGAGACTTTACCTATGATTGTAGCTTCCGATTTGGATAGTGATCAGGAAAGTAGGCTAGTAAAAGTACTTCAGACAATAAGGAAGCTTTAGGGTGGACTATAAAGGACATTAAGGGTATAAGTCCTACCGTGTGTATGCATCAGATTCATTTAGAAGAAGACTCCAAACCTTCTAAGGAGATGCAACGTCGACTGAACCCTAACATGAAAGAGGTAGTTCGAAAAGAGGTGCTTAAGTTGTTAGATGCAGGTATTATTTACCCAATTTCAGACAGTAAGTGGGTCAGCCCCGTTCAGGTTGTCCCTAAGAAATCAGGTATCACTGTAGTCCAGAATGATAATAATGAGTTAATCCCAACCCGAGTGACCACGGGATGGCGTGTCTGTATCGACTATAGGAAATTGAACAAGGTCACAAGGAAGGATCACTTTCCCCTTCCTTTTATCGACCAAATGCAAGAGAGATTAGCTGGACATAGTCATTATTGCTTCTTAGATGGTACTCCGGTTATAATCAGATCGTTATTGCCCCAGATGACCAAGAGAAAACCACTTTTACCTGTCCCTTTGGTACCTTTGCGTATAGACGCATGCCTTTCGGGCTATGTAATGCCCCTGCGACTTTCAAAGCGTTGTATGATGAGCATATTTTCCGATATGGTAGAACGGTTTCTAGAGGTCTTTATGGATGATTTTTCAGTGTTTGGTTCATCTTTTAATGAGTGCTTGCATCATTTGACATTAGTGTTGACTAGGTGTAAGGAAAAGAATTTAGTGCTTAATTGGGAAAAATGCCATTTTATGGTTAAATCAGGAATTGTGTTAGGGCACATCGTTTCTTCTAAGGGTATAGAGGTAGATAAAGCCAAAGTTGACCTTATTAAGACTTTACAGTGTCCCAAAACCGTAAAAGATATTAGGTCATTCCTAGGGCATGCAGGTTTTTACCGTCGATTCATTAAGGATTTTAGCTTGATTTCTAGACCTCTTTGCAATTTGCTTGCAAAAGATGTTAAGTTTATCTTTGATGATGCTTGTTTAGAAGCTTTTGAGAAGCTTAAGAATTTACTCACTCTTCGCCCCGATAGTCCGGTGCACCTAACTGGAACCTACCCTTTGAAATTATGTGCGATGCTTCAGATTATGCTATAGGTGTTGTGCTAGGTCAACGAGAAAACAAATTACTTCATGTGATTTACTATGCTAGCAAAACTCTGAATGATGCCCAAATGAACTATACAACTACCGAGAAGGAGCTGTTAGCCATCGTTTGCCTTGGATAAGTTTAGATCCTACGTATTAGGTTCTAAGATCGTAATCTATACTGATCATGCTGCTTTGAAATACCTTTTGTCTAAGAAGGATACCAAACCTAGATTGATTAGGTGGATCCTTTTGTTACAAGAATTCTGTCCAGACATTAGAGACAAAAAGGGTGCCGAAAATGTAGTAGCAGACCACTTGTCTAGGCTAGTTGTTAGTTCCCCTAATGATTCCCTTCCTATAAGGGATAGCTTTCCTGATGAACAATTGTTCTCTGTTTCCCAATCACCTTGGTATGCGAATATAGTGAATTATCTTGTTCTTGGTCGAATGCCTCAACATTGGGGTAAGCAAGATCGTTTCTAGGTTTTTAGCCGAGGTTAAGCATTTCTTTTGGGACGATCCTTATCTGTTTAAGTATTGTCCGGACAGCATTATTAGGAGATGTATACTGAGAGTGACCAGTCCAGTATTATCTCCTTTTGTCATGAACATGCATGTGGGGGTCATTTTAGTGCTAAGAAGATGTTTCTAAGATCTGCTGAAGGTGTGGTTTTTACTGGCCTTCGTTGTTTAAAGACTCTCATAGTCATTGTGTTTCTTGTGAGCGTTGCCAGAGGTTAGGAACCATTTCCCGTAGAAATATGATGCCTTTGAACCATATTTTAGTGATTGAGGTCTTTGATGTGTGGGGCATTGATTTTATGGGTCCATTTCCTAATTCTTTAGGTTATCTTTACATACTTGTCGCTGTAGACTATGTGTCTAAGTGGGTTGAGGCGGTTCCGTGTAAAACAAATGACCACTGTGGTCGTAGTCCGTTTTTGAAAGAGAACATACTTACACGTTTTGGTACACCGCGAGCTATAATTAGTGATGGAGGTTCACACTTTTGTAATAGACCGTTTGCACTTTTAATGAAACAATATGGTATTACCCACAAAGTAGCAACCCCATATCATCCACGAGACTAGTGGTCGTGCAGAGGTCTCCAATAGGGAAATTAAGCGTATTCTAGAGAAAACAGTTAATCCCAATAGGAAAGACCGGTCGCCGAGGCTTACCGATGCCTTATGGGCTTACCGCATCTTGCGTTTAAGACACCCATTGGAATGTCACCTTATCGTTTAGTGTTTGGCAAGGCATGTCACCTTCCTGTCGAGTTAGAGCATAGAGCCTATTGGGCTATTAAGAACTTAAACTTTTCACTTGACAAGGCGAGAGCTCACGTAAAGCTCCGGCTCAATGAGTTGGACGAGATTCGTAGAGATGCATACGATAGTGCTAAGGAGTATAAGAACAAAATGAAACTTGTGCATGATAAGAATATTTTACGAAAGTCATTTTCTCCAGGTCAAAAAGTTCTTCTGTATGACACTCGTTTGCATCTATTCCCCAGGGAAGTTGCGCTCTCGGTGGACCGGTCCTTTTGTGGTCCATCTTGTTTTTCCTCATGGCGCTATTGAAATTGAGACACCGGATGGTAGTAGTTCTTCAAAGGTTAACGGTCAGCGATTGAAGCCCTTTTTAGAGCCTTTTCCTACAGGTGATGTTGAGGAGGTCCCTCTGGAGGACCCTGTTTACCTTGATTGACCATCGAGGCGATCTTGTATGTTGTATATTATTTTTGTAGGTTTTTGGTATACTTCACCAAGGTACTATCTTTCCGACTTCTCTCTTTACTATTTCCTCATGTTACTTATATTTTGGTACTGTTCTTTAATTAGAAACATTGAGGACAATGTTAGATTTAAGTTTGGGGGTGGGGTAGAAACTTTTGTTACCTTTTTGTTACAATAAATAAACCTCCAGAGCCTAGAAATTTATGCTTATTAAGGATGGCACTAACCAATCTAAGTGGATGGAAGCATTTTGGTTGTAGGAGTTGAGGAACCAATCTGATTAGATGGCAACATCTAAAGAGTCTATTCATAAAAGCACAGAGCTCGGGTGTTAGAAATAACATGATAGTTTCACCATATCTCGTTGAGTCCTTTTCACTTCTGTTTTTATTTTTATTTTGTTTTTAAACTATGTTTCTCTAAGTGATTAGGTGGGGCCCACGAATCAAGTTGTTACCGATGCTATCGTGAATTAGAGTGATTGAGATGAAAAAAAAAAAGTTGAAAAAAAAAAAAAAAAAAAGTTGAAAAAAAAGTGAGACCAGACCATCTGACCAACCGGAATAAATTCAATAAAGTCGACCACTGGAACCCTTGTATATGCCAGTTGGGTTGACCTAGAGTTAGGATTATCGACCACTGGTTCCCTTGTATATGCCAAAGTGTGTTGATATTAGTCGACTAGTATCTCAGTCCATTAGGATAGGTTCATTTTGGCGGAGGCCTTCAGACAGATATGGGAAACACCAATCACTTAGTAAACATCAAAACCATCTATGTTTTTCTCTATATCCATCTTCTTGATCTATCCATGTGATTAGTTTTGACTCCGGATATTGATGTCCATAGTGCGACTATCTGAGTAGAGCTCTGTGACTCATATATGAATTTTAGTATGCTTGAGTGCAAACTCGTGTACACAGAATTGGAATTTCGCAGACGGGGTACTTCCTCCCGTAGTCAATAAGTATGCCAACCAAGGAGATTCTTTAGTGCCTTCCAAGGTTCTCGCGTAGATAGCTAGGGTCCTGGAGTGTAAAGGTTTTGTGGGTACACCTCTGGTAAACCCTCCCGAGACTATAACTCGGCCACTTGGGCCACCTACGGGTTTAAAGGCTTATTGCATACGCTAAATGCAATCGACGATGCCTGCGAAAGTGAGTTAGGATTTTATTTTATTTTTGCTCGAGGACTAGCAAATAATAGGTTTGGGGGTATTTGATAGACACATTTTTGTGTCTAATTTGTCTCGATTCTTTATATTGATAGTGCTTATTTTTGTACTTATTATGGTGTTTTATGTGTGTGTAGGTATTTTTGGCCAATAAACATTTTTGGAAAAATCGGCTCGAAAAGTTGCGCCCGGAGGACATCTACTATTCGGACCCTCACTACGAATAAGGGGTACCCAAATTACTAAGGGGCACCCTCAGGACACCCCAGGGCAGCTTCTATTCGCACCCCCACTCTGGATAGGGGGCGCCTCATCTTCAAGAATTCAAAAATCCAAAAATGGCGGGAAAACGGAACCATCACGCTGGCAGATTTGTGGATCGAGTTTTCAGCGGATTTAGAGAGATTCAATCGCGGTTTTTTGGTGGGATGGACCTGTTAGAGCAAAACAGAGTTGATACGAGTGTTTTGACCCAACCAATTGGGCTGGATAAGCCGGGAGAAACAAAACAGAGGCTTGGAGAGTATCACGGGATTTTGGTTGAAAATATGTAAACTACCGGTTGAAGATAAGGGAAGAATGGTTGCTGCTCGATTCTACAATATCCTTGAGAGATTCTGGTATGTTAGATCAACCCAGATGACGCGTGGAGAGGAGTTTGGAAAGTAGAAAAGTCCGAGACTTTCTGCCGAAGAAAAAGAGAATTATATCGAGGTTTAGGGTTGTTGTTGGCTATAAAAAGGATTGCTAGGAGTTCAGGAAGGACTACGTACACTTTAGGAGAGGTTTAGAACTCAACAGAGAAGGTTTCAGTCGAGTTGCAGGGAAAGAAACACCAGCAGGAGAAGAAGAAGAAGCTGAAGAACAATAGACCCTCAAAGACAGTCGTTTAGTCGGTCTTAGAATTTACAACAGTTCAACAGTGTTCATAACAGTTCTTTGTAACAGTTTCTTTATAACGTCGATACACTGTTACAAATCGGCTGTGTTATTACTTTTCATCCTTTTAATCATCTTTTGAGCCATAAACACATATTTTGAGATCATGATTAATATGAGGAGCTAAACCCCATTGCCGAGGCGATAGAGGAAGCTATTTTTCCAACAAAAAGTGGTATATTCTATTTTATTTATTTATTTGCAATTATTATATGATTATTTGCCTTGATTGAAAATTGTTTGAATGATTTTTGTTAAGCAATTGTGTTTTGTTTTGATAGAGCATGCTTAGACTTAGGTTTTTGATGTTCTATGCTTCGGATTTACACTTGTTATTTTGAGAATCTACTTGTCGCAATAGTTTAGAATCAAATTGAACGAGAAAATTGCATGAATATAAATATTGGATTAAATCACTTTGAACTTGGAAAATAGTGGAATCTTAGCCTCAGTGTTCTTTTAATATTGATAACATCTTTGTCAAAGTTTGCTATAATTTTTAGTGAGTTTTCTATTTTTGTTTTGAATTTAAGTCTAAAAAAATCCTTCACAAGTCTGAGAGGAACGACATCTTTCTTACCACTTTACAAACAACTTTCAAAACCACAGCACATACTAATGGCATACCAAACATGCCAAAAACAAACATGCCAGGCGCACATGCCAAACGGCATGCCAAACATGCCAAAACGCGCCACTTACCGCGATAGCATGCCAAAACTTGCCAACCCCCTCTCCGTGCGTGACCAGCTTCACAATGGACTTCAATTTGGATAGCATGAACCCTAGGCGCGGCCATGCTCTAGTGGCGGTGGATGAAACCCTAATTTCTAATCGTGACCCAAAACTATGTCACCTCGGGCCCGCAACATGCCGCAAGCCGTACGGATTTAGGAAACCCTAAAAAAGGTGCCACACCATGGCCACTCGTGGAAATATTTGTTCATGTGGTCGTTTCTACATGGTGGCCTGCCTATGGCTCCTCCGGCATGACTCTGGCATCGTTTGTATAAAATGCCATGCCGCGGACACCTACCGTATGCTACATGCCATATATGCTAATTAGGGTTTCGACATGCCAAACCCTAATTTAGGCAAAGTTGCCACGCCAACTGAGCCAAACAATGTTCCACAGAACATGGGTATTAATGTGTCCATTAAAACTGATGTTTCCACACCACGTTTGAGTCTAACACCAACGTGCCAAAATTTCAGTGGTCATGGCTACGCCAGGCGCCACTTGCACCACCGTGCCACTGGCATGCACGAGCACATTGCCACCGACGTACACCAAAACGCCACTGTGCCATTATCAGGCGCCAACACAAGGTAGCCATAATCAACGGCTACCCTTCCTCATGAGATACGATCTCAGCCATCCAAGTCCGCCACCGAGCTGACAGGCTTGTGGCAAATTTTAGGCGACCAGTCGCCTAAATCTAGTGGCCATGGCTACGCCAGGCGCCACTTGCACCACCGTTTCACTGGCATGCACGAGCCATGCCATCCATGCCACATTGCCACTGGCGTACACCAAAATGCCACTGCGCCATTATCAGGCGCCAACACAAGGTAGCCATAATCAACGGCTACCCTTCCTCATGAGATGCGATCTCATCCATCCAAGTCTGCCACCGAGATGATAGGATTGTGGCAAGTTTTAGGTGACCATCCACCTAAATCTGCACCACTTGCACCACCGTGCCACTGGCATGCACGAGCCATGCCAGCCATGCCACATTGCCACTGGCGTACACCAAAATGCCACTGCGCCATTATCGGGCGCCAACACAAGGTAGCCATAATCAACGGCTACCCTTCCTCATGAGATGCGATCTCAGCTATCGAAGTTCGCTACCGAACTAACAGACTTGTGGCAAGTTTTAGGCGACCGGCCAAGATGATCCTAATAGCATCACATGCTATTTTTCTACGGCAATCCTCTTGATTTTAACTTGCCACATGTAGCAAAATGGTACATGTTTTCAACAAAAACACTCGAGACATCAAACATGTCACAAACTGGGGGATGCTCATCAGGGTATTGGTATGGCGGTTTATAGCGCGCGGCGTGCAATACGCCCATTACAAGAAATTGTCATAAAGCGGGGCGGTTAGTAATGGAAAGAAGTAATGGTTTAAATAGATCCACCTCCTTCATTATGGAAGCATAATTCCCGACGTTACACGTTACTCTTCCACCACTAAATCGTTTCCACTTCCTACGAGACCAGGGTACATTTTATTACGACTTGTATAAATAGGTTTCATTTATTTCCACCAGACAACAAGTTTTGGTCAGAGAACAACACAGTATTCAGAAATCACCTGATAGCTTTCCATTCTGCTAGCCAGTTTTGCTTTCTGATACAAGTCGTAAACAACCACACCTTCAGAATCACCAATTCTGGTCTCAACACTTTCTTCGCTTTTCTCCCTAAGACCAACCCTTCTCCTTCACTTTGTGACCGAAGCAAGCCTGGAACGGCCATTTCTTGGTTTAGGCCAGGATTGTACAGATTGATCTCTCGAATCAAAAGTACTCATGTGCAGCGCATTGTTTAGGGTTTAGATTCGTTTCTCATCCACACACCCAAAATTACCAAAATCGGCAGAAACAGTTTTCACCCACAAACAATAAGACATCGACATAATCGTTTGAATGCTATTGTGATTATGTATGGGTATGCGGTGAAGATTTCATCATAGGAAACAATGTTTTACATTCGTTTAAAGGAAGTACATTCATAAACTTTTTTTGTGAATCGAAAGAATCGCTAGGCTTATTGGTATTGTTATTCATTGCATATCTTTTTGAATTACCAATATGTGTGATTAGTATAACCGCTCATGACTTGCTTATGTTCTTGGTAAAACTATTCACAAGGCCTGAATTTTGTATTGGTATGACTTTTATTAGTGAAACCGATCTTAAGTAATCACCTGAGATGGTATGATCGATTTGTTGTAATTGGTATGACCAACTCTAGGCAAAGGGGAACCGATCCTAGTAAGAGGTGCAACCGATCACATAAGGGGAATCGATCCTTGTAAGAGGTGCAACAAGTTTCTAGTTATTGGGAACCTATCCTATGAACATGTGTAACACGTTTTTTAGTTATTGGGAACCGATCCTATGGACATGTGCAACAAATACAAGTTGGATACCATATATATGTGGGAACCGATCCTAGTACCTAGTCAACCGAATTTTGGAAAGCTAGTGTGACTAATTCCAGTACCCACATGGAGGTAGAACCTAAACTTGTTTTGGTAACCGTGAAACCCATGATTGGTGATTTGATAGGATACTCATTCACATAGTTCTTGGAAGTCAGATGAACCAATTCTAAACTTGTTTAGAAGTGTGGCAAATTGATTCCAAGATAGTAAATATGAAAGATGATTTACTAAGTTAAGATGTCGACATACTTTGAACACGTGCAGTAACGCTTACCTTTTATTGTTCAAAGATATTCCTTAATAGCTAAAGGAGAATCCCGGATCGAAATAAATTAAGAATCTTTTAATTAAGGTGGTTAGTTTTGCATATCTTTAGAAAATAAAAATTATTAATGTGCATTTACTAGTTGGAGATTTTTTAAGAAATTTTCGGTCATTATTTGGACAAAGCATTTCCAGGAATTATGGAAACCGAATTTGGAAATATATTGCATATCTTGAGAATATTTTCGGTTTTGGAAATTCCTTGGTGTCCAAACTTCTTTGGTCTATAAATATCAAAGTTTGCATTTCGAACAAACTAATCCTCAGAGCCAGCAAAACTACCTAGTTGTGTTGTTACTGGTGGAGCCGCCTATTCGGAGAGGAAAGTAATCTAATTAGGCGAAATCTCTTACGGCCGCTCGGTTTAAATACTTCTTTGGGATTGAGAAGCTCTATTAGTACCGTTGGTGGGAAAATAGATAATTGCGGTTTATTATTAGTTTTCGATTGATTTGATTGACTAATGGTTGTTGAACTTTGATTGCACCTAGTTTGTTTATGCTTGAGAATATTCTCTTCTGATATAAGATTCACTCAAACTAGATCGAAGTTTTGACATGGATCTTTAGACTGTTTGTAGATCTAAATACGTCTTGTGATAATCTATTGTTAACAGACTCCGTTTTGTGTGTGATTGATCACAAGAGATTCAAGTTGATTGTGTGCAGGTGTTTATTGAAGATCTAAGAAGATTTAAAGACAAAGAAGATTTCTGATTTGGGTTCATAATCTTTGGTGTGCACAATACTTGTTTCGGTTAAAGAGGATCCAACTATAATCGGTTTATCCTTGTGGTAGATTGGATTGATTAGTTGAGTAGATCGGCATCAATACAATTCTTTGTGATTCAAAGTATTGATTGCAAAATCTTGACAATTACTTTGGTAGTTGTTACTAGATAGATCTAAGGACCTGACAAAGGAGTTTATTGGGATAAACGGAAGAGCCTTTTGTCGAACTCATATCACTTGATTGAAAAGAGTTGCTACCAAACAGATTTGTTATTCCTTTGCTGTTTGGAATACGAACCAAAAGAATTGTTTCAAGTGCGTGACTTATTAACAAGTTGGAGGCGCAGGGATACAGACGGAACTAGGTGAACTATAGGTTTAGTTGCTTGGTCTCAACTATACGAAGTTGGTTTATATTTTGTATAGCGGCTTAATCCTGGGAGTATTCAATTCTGGACAAGGTCCCGGGGTTATTCTGCATTTGCGGTTTCCTCGTTAACAAAATCTTGATGTGTCTTTTACTTTTCTATTTCCACAATTATAATTGTTTTTATTATAATTAGAAGTAAAATACACAAACGTTAATTCCTATTTACTTGATAGTAATCCTATTGTGTTTGGTTAAGTCTGAACCATTTATCAAGTAAACATACTTCGTTGTTGTATTGTCTCGATCTTGTATCTTTTTTTTTTTGCTAAACAATAAAATTTTTATTAGAAACCAAAGAGGTTTAAGAAATTACAAACCAAAGAATTGTAATAAGAAATAACAAACCAAAGGCCCATGGAAAATTTAAACAAAATCTAAAAAACACTCGATCTTGTATCCATATTCAATCACACAAGTTATATTGTTGTCGTATTGTCTCGATCTTGTATCCATAGACGATCACACGAAGTGTGAACCGATTAGTTATATTGTCTCGACTCAGTCCATAGACAATCACTTTCGGAGAAAGGACTTATAGGTGGAAAAGTTTTAGATTGAGGTATATTTGGGTACCCTCGTTTTTTCACTTTGTGTGATCGTCTATGTATATGGAATCGCGACAGTACAACAACAAAGTGATCACTTGATAAAAGGTACGGTAATAACCGAAACCAATAGGATCAATATCAAGTGCCCTGTTAACGTACAAAGTGCAATTTACTTTAATTATAATGACAACAATTATAATTGCGGAAAACAAAAGTAAATGACACAGCAAGATTTTGTTAACGAGGAAACCGCAAATGCAGAGAAACCCCGGGACCTAGTACAGAATTGAATACTCTCAGAATTAAGCCGCTATACAAAATCAAACCAACTTTGTATAGTTGAGACCAAGCAACTAAACCTATAGTTCACCTAGTTTCTTCAGTATCCCTGCGTTTCCGACATTCAATAAGTGCACGCACTGGATCAATTCCTTTGGATCTTATTCCAAACAATAAAGGAACAACAAATTTGTTCGGTAACAACTCTATTCAATCTCAGTGATATGAGTTAGACAAAGGCTCTTCTATTTAATCGATAAACTCCTTTGTCGGGTTTAGATCTATCTATCCAACAACTACAAAAGTAGCAGAGTTTAGATTTTGCAATCAAATATAGAATCTACCAAGATGCTATATAGTGATGCCGATCTACGCAACTAGTCAATCAAATCTATCAAAGATAAACCGATTATAGTTGGATCCCATCCGATCAAGTTTTGTGCACACCAAAGATTATGAAACCAATAAGAAATATTCTTTGTCTTTAAATTTTCTTTAATCTTCAATAAACACCTGCACACCACAACTTGAATCTCTTGTGATCAATCATGCACAAAACGGAGTCTGTTAACAATAGATTATCACAAGACGTCTTTAGATCTACAAACAGTTCTAAAGATCCCGTCGACACTTCGATCTAGTTTGAGTGAATCTTATATCAGAAGAGAAGATTCTCAAGAATAAACAAACTAGGTGCAATCAAAGTTCAACAACCATTAGTCAATCAAATCAAATCGAAAACTAATTGTAGTTGCAGGAAATCCTACAATACACACCTCACAAGAATTCGTAATATTCAACACATCTTTAAGATCAACAATCAATCTCTTTATTAATTGAGTTAGAAATTTTACAAGAAGGAAATGAAATCAAGAATATAATTGCTACTCTAGACTTTCTCTATCCTCAAAACTTTCTCTCCACTCTAAAAAAATCTCCCCTTTTCTTAAGCCTGTTCGGCCCTTTATATAGGACATTACATAGTGGACGACAGCTAAGTTGTCCTTTATTTTCGGATCTGACTTGCGACACTCTCGTAAGTATTCAAATGTTAAATCTCGCAACACTCCTAAATCTCGCTAGGTCTTCACATCTTTCTCGTGTTCAGGCTGTCGTCATCTGTTGCGTCATTTTTATTACCAATCTGCGATATCTTCGCAGTGTGTCGTTTATGGATTTCGCAAGGGTCTTGGTGTTGCGATATTCTGATCCTACATCTTGCCTCTTATCATTTCTTCTCTGCGAAGGAGAGAATGTCATGAGAACTAGTACTTTCAAAATTCCGCAGCTGTTCATTTTTTTATATTTTTCTGTATTGACATGATTCTGTACTTTTACGCAGAATTTATTACACGTATCTCTTCCTCCATCCATTTCTTGACACGTCTTTTTCAACTGCTATTTCTCAACCGTTCATGTCTACTCTTCGCATTAAATGTGTTTATCTTTTCGAGAATTCTTCTCTCTATATATATACTTTTCTTATTCCTCTCTTCTTCTTTTTTACTTTCTTTCTTATTTTCTCTGCAACTTTTCTTTAACCTCTCTCTGTAACTTCCGCTTATGCTGCTGTAAATCTTCTTCTTTCTACTTCTCTTGATCTTCGATTTTATCTTCATTCCCATACTCTGAAAATGCCTCCAGTTGGTCGTAAATATGAAACTTCTCTGGACAAAGTTCAGAAAGATTTCGAAGAGAAAGGTTTCGTATTAACCACTATTCCCAATCAAGAATCTAAGTCCATTCTTTCTGCCAAACTTTTTGCTGATCATCATTGTGATAATAAGGAAATCATAATTGCGCTAGGCCAAATTCTCGTTGGCTTTCCCATTCCTCTCTATGATCCTGATCTTCCCTTATTTTATGAAATTCTTGCTCAAGCGAAATTCTCGCGAGCTATATACCAATTGAGTGGAGATTGTATCCGCTTAATGCTTGAGTTCGCCAACCGTGGTGCTGGTAAAGGGTCTCTTTACCCAAAAGAAGTCAGAGATCCTAAATTCGAGGACTTAGAGATATTTGCCGAAAAATATACAGTGGAAAGCTTCTTCGAAAACTATGAAGTACTAAATATGAAGAATGATAGAACTCGCTGGGGTGCTCGCTTGAAGAGAAGAGAAAATATCGCCAACGATAAAATACTTATGCAGGATATCGACTGGCATTCTGGCAAGAACAATGTTCCTCGTCACTCTAAAGACGACAAATGGTGCGTCTTTCCGCTAGTTTTGAAAGGACCTTATATTTCAGGTTCAAACGTGCTCCCTGCGAATCTCGCCAATTATCAACCTTGGGTTTTTAATTGGCCTGAGAAAGCAAAAGAGGTATACTTCCTAAATTTCGCTCAGTTTATAATCTTCACTCCTTTTTATACCTATTAATCTTGCAAAATTTTCAGATTATCAAGTTGAGAAAAAACTACAAAAGAAATGCTAAGGCAAGTACCCTAGCGGCACTCCATTTGATCACGAATGAAGTAAGAAATACTTTTCTTTATTATTTTTAACAATATTTGTAGGATCAGAATATCGCGACAACAACTCTACGCGAAGACAATGGATAACAACATCGCGAGTGAGTCGCAGAGGGTTAAACATGAATGACGCACTGGGTGACGGTAGGAAGATATGAAATCTGGCGAAAGGTAAGAAGTGTCGCGAATACGAATACTTGTACGCCTGCGATACTTCGCGAGACATTCCCGAAAATAAAGGACAACTTAGCTGTCATTCACTATGTATTACCCTATATAAAGGGACGAGTGAATCTGTTGCAGGGAGAGATCTTTTTGGATTAGAGGGTAAGTCATTAGGAGAGAGAAAGAGAGAAAATATTTGTAAGTTCTTAAATTATAATTCCATTTTCCCGTGTAAAGATTGAAGAAAGTTATTAATAAATATTCATAATTGTTCATTTATTATCTTTTAAATGGATTAGCTAAACAAAATATAGTGAGGGGTGTATTGTGGGATTTCATGCAACTACATATTGGCGCTAGAAACAGGCTTTGAACAGCATTAAAAGAAGAGAATTAACAAGAAAGAAATTTGAGATAATTTTCAAAGAATTTACCAAAAGAGAAATGGCTAGAAGAAGAAATGTACTTGAACAACCGGTGAGAAGAAGTGGAAGACTTTCTTTGGAGAAAGGAGAAATGAAAGAGGAGAATCGTCAAGGATGAATATGAGGAATGATGAAGAGAATCATGTCCAAGCTTTAATTCCACCCAGTAGCAAATGAAACCGTGGATTACGATAGAGTAAGTGTGCACACTTGGAGGACGGATTCGAGGATGAAAGGGAAGAAGAGCAACAATTGGTAAACAATGGACAAGGAGAAGAAGATCAAAGAATGAATGGAGAAATGAATCCAGAAATGAAGAACTCACAAAGATTGGAAACATTGAGACAAACGATACATGAAGAGAGGCGACTAGAGGCAGAGGAAAAAGCAAACTTGACAAGACAGAATCATGAATTAAGAATGGAAAATATAAGATTGCAAAATAGAAGATCGAGAAGCACTGCGAGATCGAGTTCAAGATCGACTAGGGAAGAAAGAAGGAGAGCTTTACCAACGAAATTACAGAGGTAGAAAACCAACGGGAAGCACAAAATCTCAGCTCGTAACATCATGAAAGAAGAGAGGACGCAGAAGATCGTTATATTCCCCATCCCGAGAATTTCCAAGATAAGCGAGAATGAAGAAAATCGGGGAACTAGGCGATTTCGGGGGCCAAATGATCCAACATTTGAAGGAAGAGCAATCTTTGCATGGAAGAGAAGCATTGAGAAGGCAAAAAGAGATCGTGGATGACATTGAGAAACATTATGCTGAACAAGCACGCTTAGCCCGCGAGAGAGAGAGAGTAAGAGCAGAAGTGGAAAACCAAGAATTGGAAGAAGCAATCCGGCAAAATAATCACGACAACCGAGAGAGGAGGCGAGCACAAGATCGTGTCAATAGAAATACCAATGGAGAATACGAAAGGATGCGAGAGGAGAGTTGATAGAGAACCCGTAAGAGAGAACAATAGATATAATGGTGTGCGAATTGGATGAAAGAGACGAAGGAGAAAGTCTCAGAGAAATGAGAGAAGAAAATAGTGGACAAGAAGGTCAAAACAGGCATGAACGCAGGAGGCGAGAGGCGAGCTAAAAAAGACCAAAGCAGAATCAAATCCCGAGGAAAATGAGCAAATCTTGAAAGAACTGGCAGAAATGAGAAAATTGTTAAACAAGAGGGAAGGAAGGAGGAAGAAGACAGTTGGATGAAGCCATCGCAAGCCTGCGAAGACTCCTTTCACAATAGAAGTACAAATGGGAGGAATACCACCTAAATGCAATCCGCCCGCATTAACCAACATTTTCGATGGAACAACCGTGCGATACAACACATTAAGGCTTATATGAGATGTATGTTACAAGTGGGAGAATCATGATGCTATATTATGCAAATACTTCGCATCAAGCTTAATTGGAGAAGCACTGAAATGGTTTGAAGGATTACCGAGAAACACAATCTCGTCATTCAACCATTTACAAACTATTTTCTTGGGAGCGTATATAAGTAACAATTCCACGCGACCAGGAATTGAAGATGTATTCGGATTGAAACAAAGAGTTGGCGAGAGTTTAAGACATTTGACAATGAGATGGAGGACAATGTGCAGTGAAATGGCCGGAAGGGTAGAGGAAAGATATCTCATTTTATCATTTGTAAATGCTCTGTTCGCAACAAGTTTGTTATACATTCAAATATTCAGAATTAAAAATACGATTACGATGGCTGAGCTGCGAGAACTCCAAGAAGAATACATTGATTTGGAAGAAAGACAAAATGAAATGGAATCATACCCGGTTGCGAATACAAGTTCGAACGCTGCGAATGCAAGTTTATTACCAAAATTTTTAAATTCAGTGGCGACCACTTCGCAAGGGCAACCGGAAAACAGAGTTGACGATGGACAGCAGAAAATAGTGGCAATGGGAAGCCGAGATCAGGAGGAGTTTGATAGAGAAAGGAACTACTACAACCGCGACAACAATAATAAAATTCAGAGATTAGATCATATGCAAGAAACTTATGGAGGACAAAGGCGAGAATAACCATGGAAGGCCAAGAAATCGCAGAGTGGTATGGGAAGAGATCTGAATGCCACCGCTAAATGCTAGTGTTGAGAAAATTTGGGAAGCTATACTTGTAATGGAGGACGTACCACCACCATGGAATGCAGGGAGTGAACCACCACCAAGCGACAGAAGTCACGAATATTGTTCTTACCATCGCTTTCATGGACATCTAACAAATGATTGCAGAAACATAAAGAGAATCATCCTCAGAATGATTGATCAGGACAGAGAAGATACTTAATTGTCGCAACAGATTATTTCACAAAATGGGCAGAAGTGAAAGCGGTACAGCACATTCGCGACAAAGACGTTTTCACTTTCATATTTGAGAATATTATATGCAGATTTGGGATCCCTGCACAGTTGGTATCTGATAACGGGAAACAATTTGAAGGGCAAAACATCGAATTGTTACTTAATGCATTTCAAATAAAATGTGGGAAATCGACACCGCTATATCCACAAGCTAATGGTCAGGCGGAAGCAACAAATAAAACGATTGCGGATATATTGAAAAAGAAGTTAGAAGGACACAATAGAGGATGGTGCGAACAAGTACCCAAAGTGCAAAAGATGGGCATACAATACAACAAGAAGAGAAGCTACTGGAATGTCACCTTTTTGCTTAACATATGGAGTTGAAGCTGTACTACCAACGGAAGTTATGATCCCAACAACTAAAAAAGAAGTTTGGGAGAAAAATCTTAGTGCGGGTGTAACATTCTAATCAAGTTGGACGAATTAGAAGAGAAAAGGGAGAAGGCGTTACGACACATGGAGAATTATCAACGAAGATTGGCCAGAGAATATAACAAGCGTGTGAAGATACGTGAATTTCAACCAGGGGACCTGGTATTGCGAGAGACACCAATATATCAGCGAGAAAATGGAGGCAAGTTGGAGAGAAAATGGGATGGACCTTATATTATCAAAGAAGTAGTTGGTACAGGGGCTTATAGATTGATGGATCCTGAAGGTAAAGACATGGGACAAAGATTGGGCAGGCCATGGAACAGATTATATCTAAAGAAATATTACCCATAAAAGTGGGTCAGAAGAAGTACTTTAATGCAAGATATCTGAGAAAATCAATAAAATTCAAACCAATATATCAGTGAATGTCTCGCAAGTAGAATGGCAAGAGATAACGAATGACTGAATAAATAAACATGATTAAATGAATGGGACGAACCTTTATGGCGTACACCCTAGTTCGCGAATTATACTTCGTAAGAGGCAAATGTAAGACCTAAAGTGCGTTATATAAGGGGGAATCTCTTAAACATGGCTCAGGGAAAAGGTTACACCGCCCCCGGAACCCGGGTCATGCGGGGTGGGGCCCATGAAAGCCTATCCGGAGGAGGAGGTACCTTGGATTCCCAACTATATATGTAGGTTATACCCGGTTGGGCGACCGAGGGTCTCTTTCAAGGAGTCGGCCGATGATTAAGGCGCCGAGGTACACGGTTGAGTCAAGAGTGCGGGGGAGCATGGAACTTCCTTACCACTCTTGACAAGTCTTGGCGCATGCCGCACTCGGCCCGAAGAAAACTCCACTTAGGGTGCAGCCTTGTAACCATAAACTCTATAGGTATAAGGGATAAAAGGTCTGCGAAAACAATCGGTTGTTGTTAAGACCGGATGGGAGGAGCTAGCCTTGTATGGCCGATGTACGCCTCCTTGAAGGGGCAACCGGGAGATGATAAGGGCGGCACCCTCCATTAGGGAGCCGATAAGTGCCAAAGACGCAAATGTCATGAGGCTTTGTTTTCGCAAGGAAACTTAGGCTTGTCATATTTGTGCAATGATCCTGCAGAGGCAATAATACTAACGCGAGGGTAAGACGAGATCAATGGGTCCTTACATGCAAGTGTAAAGACGTCCTGCGATTTCGTCGCAAGACGACAATGTCATGGGGCTTTACTTTCGCAAGAAAGTTTAGGCCTGTCATATTGTCGCAAGCAAAATATCCTGCAGAGGCAAAAATACTAGAAAATTGATAAGACAAGGCCAATGGGTTTTTACATGCAAGTGTAAAGACGTCCTGCGACCTTGTCGCAATAAAGGGTGGCAGAGTGAGACCTTTAATTAGGAAGGTCAAACTTAGAAGACCATCAAAAATGATAAGGCGGCCTGCGATCTTGTCAATGGGTCATTACATGAAAATGTAAAGGCGGCCTGCGATCTTGTCGCAATGAGAAGAAATAAAGTGAAATTCCTAATTGGGATGATTTTACTTAACAAAAGATTCAACAAGCGAACATGCTCGCGAGGTTATGTTCAAACATCTTAAATAAGAGAAAAAGGAGAAAATAAGGGGATTACTCGATCAAAGACTTAATCCTTACAAACAAAAGAAGTTTTGACAAATCACAAAGAAAGTTTAATTCTCTACATCAATATTATCAACTACAGAGGATGGTTGAGATCTTTCATTACTTTTATCACTTCACCTTCACCAAATCGGTGGATTTTCATCGAAGTGTTTTCAAGACCTTCATTTTCGCCATTTGGTGGATTTTTATCAGAAGTTTTTTCAGTCGGATCTTTGTTGACAACTTCAATATCAGCGATATCTTCGCCGCTTTCATAGTCATAATCACTGTCAGGAGAATCAGGGACTTCATCATCACTTACTTCCAAAGGATCAACATGAATAGGACCAAGGGACTTAGACAATAAAATCTCATTCACAAGGACTTCAGCTTTGAGGGGGAATTGACGAAGCAACGCCTTTTGACGATTCTTACTATCTATGTCTTTACAAAGAAGACATATAATCAAATATTCGTTCGCACGATCGCGAGAACGAGCAAGAGAGGCGGCGAGTAACCCATTTTCTTTGCGAATCCTAGAGTAATCTGATCTGAGTGTGGAGATAGTAGAGCGAAGTTTCTTCTCAGAGTCTGCATGACAAGTGCACAAGATTAAAGATAATTAAAGATTTTTAGAATACTTAATGGATTAAGATAGTCAAATAATATGACTACCTTCCTTCTGAGAAGTAAGATGCTAAATTAAAGATGCAAAATTATTCCCCAAACAGTCCATGGCATCATCAAATGTATCTCCAACTAGGCCTTTCAATCGAGCTCGCAAGCTTTTTTCATTCGAAACAAGTATAGAATTCTCGGTCACAAGAGTAGAGTTGGATTTTTCTAATTTGGAACATTGATCCTTGAATTGGTTTGCTTTTAGACTTAAGGTTATTCTCGCCTCGAATAAGTTTATCTCTCTCAAAGATAATTTCTTCAAGTTGCTTTTTCAAAGTATGAATAGTTTGTTCTTGTTCTTCACGTAATTTTTGACAAGCATCATATTCTTGCGAATAGGTCGCGACCTTGTTTAGCAGAGATCGCTTTTCCTGAGAAAGGGTCCCATTCTCATCTGATAAAGTTTCCAACTCCAAATTAGCCTTAGTCAAAGAGTAAGAAAGGCGAGATAAGTCTTTACTTAATGAGTCTTGTGCTGAACTAAATCAAAGTTTTCTTTAGACAAATTATCTATTTGATCAACGGCATATGTATGAAGATTATTTAAGAAGTTATATTGCTCCATCAAAGCATCTCTTTCAACTCGAACCTCTTCAACAATTGATTCCAACTGATATATCTCCATTATTCGTTTCTGTTTTAGAGCTTAAAGGGCGAACAAAAGTTTAATTTTTAAAAAAAAAAAAAAAAAAAAAAAAGGGGGGGAGGAGTATACCTTTTAACTCTTCATGCTTCTTGCGAAGATTATCACGATCTAATGAGAGGTTGTGAAATTTTTGATTTTCAAGATGGAGATTATTGCATTTAGCAGTCATAGCTTGAAGATCATTTTTCAAAGACACAAGAATTTCTTGAACTAAGGATGCTTGCGAGATCCTATCAGACCAAGATGTTTACTTAAAATCTCGCAGACATCGACTTGACAGATCGACGTAAGTCTTCTTGGCATCATTCACAAGGTCCGAGAGAACTTTGAAAGCCACGTCTATTCCTTCCAAATTTTCTCGCAAAGAAGAGGGATTTGCTCGGCTAAAGAAGGAAGAGACGAATCATTCTTCGCCAAAGGAACATCATGAGAAGGGGAGATTTCAGAAAGGTAGTGATTGGAGGAATGACCGGGACATTGATGATAGGAGAAGGGATAAGTTCATCTGTAGTAGGATTATTGTGAGGAACCTGATCTATAAGGAGTTGAGGCATAGGAATATTGTCATTTGTGACAAGATTGTCTCGCGATGATTTCGCAGCAGGAGAAGAAGGTGTAAATGAGGGAAAAGGAACATCAGGAGTAAATGAGTTTAGAGTGGCGAGATCTTTTGGGAGTTTGGTCAACAGTTTTGTCATCCTGCGAATGATAAATTAAGTAAGAAACAGAGGCAATGATATTGCTATTAAAAGGTAAATGCTTCTTAAAATACCTTATCACTCGCATGCTTTCTTTTAGAAACGGTATGTTTAGCTTGCGAAGAGGACTTGGGTAGCAAGGTGGATTCTTGTTGAGAAGTTGGTTTCAATCTGTGAATCAGAGAGAAAGAAGGGGGTTCTTCACGGTGAACTTGGTGCCGGGTTTGTTCTTTTGAAACAAAAATGCAGAAAAAGATTAAAAGGAATAAGATAACCTCAAAAAGGGAAGTTAATCACAAAATCAATCAATCATAGAATCAATCGAATCTAGCAAGATTAACAAACCTCGGATGCCATGGAAGTGATAGCAAATAAGAAATAGCAGAAGATGATGAAGACGATGGTGAAGAAGAATAACAGAAGAACAGTTGCAGACGATAAAAGAGATGAAATAGAAGGAAAGAAATGTTCTTCACAAAAGACTCACCTATAAATAGGCAAGAAAGTGTTATGACCGGATAACATTAAATGTACCGGTAAAAAGAATGGCTTTAAACACGTGTAAACGGTCATCCCTAGATTCATGGAGTTATGCTGAAGAAGATTTTTTATGGAAAATGAACGGTTACAACAAAGGATTCTGATACCGCACAACGAAAGGAAACATAAGGAGAGGCGAGAAGATGTAGTATTCGGGTATTGCACAACATGTTTTCTTATCATATGAGATTCAATTATTTTCCTAACTCGCGAGGAAAGATTGCAAGATCCATCATTTTCCATAATCCATGAGGCAAGAAATGATATTTCACACATACTTCTAAAAACTTCGGAACTTCGCCAAAGAATAGAGGCAAGTACGTACTTTTCAAGTCCAGTATTCTTTCGCTTGTTCCTTCATCAATAAAAATCAGAGACTACAACAACAACGAATTTTTTCTTAAAGATCGCTCTCCAAGCAATATTCAAGAAAAAAAGAGGCAAGATGTAGGATCAGAATATCGCGACAACAACTCTACGCGAAGACAATGGATAACAACATCGCGAGTGAGTCGCAGAGGGTTAAACATGAATGACACACTGGGTGACGGTAGGAAGATATGAAATCTGGCGAAAGGTAAGAAGTGTCGCGAATACGAATACTTGTACGCCTGCGATACTTCGCGAGACATTCCCGAAAATAAAGGACAACTTAGCTGTCATTCACTATGTATTACCCTATATAAAGGGACGAGTGAATCTGTTGCAGGGAGAGATCTTTTTGGATTAGAGGGTAAGTCATTAGGAGAGAGAAAGAGAGAAAATATTTGTAAGTTCTTAAATTATAATTCCATTTTCCTGTGTAAAGATTGAAGAAAGTTATTAATAAATATTCATAATTGTTCATCTATTATCTTTTAAATGGATTAGCTAAACAAAATATAGTGAGGGGTGTATTGTGGGATTTCCTGCAACTACAATATTGTTGCCTCTGTTTCTTATCTTCATTTGTGTGCGAAGGTTGGTGTTGAAGTTGCTGAAGAAGAAGAAAGTTCTAAGGTTGCGAAGACCAAAGGCAAGGGTAAAGGTTCTCTTCGCAAGGATAAGTCCACTACCCCACCTTCAAAGAAACGAAAGATTCACTCTTCCTCTCCTTCTAATCTTCAGTCCAGTGAAAGCTCTGATGAGGAAGATAATGATGATGTTGATACTTCTTTCGCAAAGGAAGATTCTCGAACTGAATCTTCTATGGCAAAACTGTCCAGCATCTTCTCTGACTCCATGCAAGGGATTGGAGATGATCGTCTCTCTAGTACTTGTAAAGCTCTCGCAAGTATCTGCGATGCTCCTTTAATAGAGGGTGATGATTCACTTCACGGGGTCTCCAAATTAGTGACTCCCAGCTTTCTAAATTCGCTTGGTGCCTTGGTATGTCTTTGTTCCCTTATTTCTTCATAATTTTGATTTTAAGTTATATCTTGATAATTTCTTTACTTTCCTTTACAGTCCAGGAGAGCTTCCTTCGTTGTTGCCTCAGATCTTGAGAAAAGGCGCAGTATTCTCTAAAAGAAGAATCTTCAACTTCGCAAGAAAAATGAATAATTGGAAGTTGAAGCTGCTACTCTTCGCAAGAGAAATGAAGAATTTGAAACTGAAGCTGCTACTCTGTAGTTGCAGGAAATCCTACACTACACCCCTCACTAGAATATACACAATTAAGTCATTTTAATATGAATGATTATGATTCCAATTGATTGAATACTTGAATCTTTACAATATGAAATAGAAATGAGTTATAGAATTACAATTACTCTAAAACTTTCTCTCTCCTAATGACTTGCTTAACAATTCAAAAGAACCCTCCTTTCAACAGACTTACTCAACCATTTATATAGGGTAGTATACCTTGGATGACAGCTAAGCTGTCCTTTATTTTCGGGAATGGCTTGCGAAATATCGCAAGCGTACAAGTATACAATCTCGCGACACTCTTAAACTTCGCCATATTTTCATATTTTCCTCATGTTTTGGCTGTCGTCATTCATTGCGTCATTTATTTTACTTGTCTGCGACGCCTTCGCAACGCTGTCGTTTATTAATCTCGCGAAGTATTGATGTCGCGATATTCTGATCTTACATCTTGCCTCTTCTCATGTCCTCTCTGCGAAGGAGAGAATGTCATGAGAACCAACATTTTGAAATGCCGCAATTGCTCATCTTTATCTGTTTCACTCCCGTACTTTTACACGGGATTTATTACAGATGTTTCTTCTTCCACTCTTTTCTTGACACGTCTCTTTCAACCGTTTATTCTTGACCATTCATGTCCCATCTCGCATTAAATGCATTTGTTTTCTCGAGGATTCTTCTCTCTATATATAGTTTTCTCCCCCTTCTCTTCTTCTCTTTTATTTTCCATCTGCAACTTTTCTTCAACTCTCTTCCTCCGCAATCTGCGCTTCTGCTACTGTAAATCTTCCCTTATTTCTTTCTCTTGATCTTCAATTCTCTAATCATTCCCATACTCTAAAAATGGCTTCACTTGGTCGTATATATAAACCCCTTTTTAATGAAGCTCAAAAGAATTTACAAGAGAAGGGCTTCATCCTATCAACTATTCCTGATCAAGAATCTTCATCTATACTTTCTGCAAAGTTGTTTTTCTGATCATCAGTGTGATGATCAGAAAATCATAATCTCGCTAGTTCAAATCCTCGCATGCCTTCCCATTCCTCTCTACAATCCCGAGATGCCTTTATTCTATGAAATTCTTGCTCATGAGAAATTCTCGCGAGCTATTTATCAATTAAGCGGTGATTGCATCCGTCTAATGCTTAAATTCGCCAACCATGGCGCTGGTAAGGGATCTTTATATCCTGACGATGTCAAAGATCCTAGATTCGCAAGTTTAAAAATAGTCACTGAGAAGTATACCGTAGAAAACTTTTTTGAAAATTATGAAGTAATAAATATGAGAAATGATAAATCTCGCTGGGGTGCTCGATTGAATAGAAAAGATAATATTCCCAGTGATAAGTTTCTTA
The DNA here is from genome assembly GCA_023531295.1 of Papaver armeniacum. NCBI lineage: Eukaryota > Viridiplantae > Streptophyta > Magnoliopsida > Ranunculales > Papaveraceae > Papaver > Papaver armeniacum. Next base: position 258,940 of record JAJJWW010001001.1, read on the forward strand.
TGCAAGATATTGACTGGCACTCGGGCAAAAATAATGTTCCTCGGTACTCCAAAGATGAGAAGTGGTGGGTTGTTCCTCTATTTTTGAACGGACCTTATATTGCTGGTTCTCATATACTCCCTGCGAATCTCGCATACTATCGTCCTTGGGAATTTAAGTGGCCTGAGAAGGCAAAAGAGGTATATTTCCTATTTCAGATTTGCTTTATGATATTTCCTTCCTCTTATATTTACTAGGCTTGCAAAATTTTCAGATTATCAAATTGAAAAAGATTTATAGAAGACGTCCAAAGGCGAGTACTCTGGCGATACTCCGATCAATCACAGATGAAGTAAGAAATACTTTCTTTTGTTATTTTTAACAATATTGTTGCCTATGTTTCTTATCTTCATTCGTGTCCGAAGGTTGGCGTTGAAGAAATAGACATTCCCGAAGCTGCGAAAGTTAAAGGCAAGAATAAAATCACTCTTCGCAAGGATAAATCTTCTGCTCCATCTTCTAAAAAACGGAAAATCCATTCCTCTTCTCATTCTAGTTCCCAAACCAGCGGGAATTCCGACGAAGATGAAAATGAGGTTGATACTTCTTTTGCAAAGGAGAATCATTCGGTCGCATCTGCTATGGCGCAATTGTCTAGTGTCTTCTCTGATTCTATGCAAGGATTGGGAGATTATCATTTATCTGCTACTTGCGAAGCTCTCGCTAATATTTGCGATGCCCCCCTGCTAGTGGATAATGATTCTTTTCGTGGAGTTTCTCGAACAATGGCTCCTGGTTTCTTAAATGCACTCGGTGCCTTGGTATGTTCATATTTCTTTATTTCTTTGTGATTTCGATTATAAACCTTATCTTAACAATTTCTTTACTTTCCTTTATAGTCGGGGAGAGCTTCCTTTGTTGTTGCCTCGGACCTCGAGAAAAGACGCAACAATCTTGAAAAGAAAAATCTTCAACTTAAGGAGAAGAACAAAGAACTAGAAATTGAAGTGCGACATCTCGCAAGAAGGATGCTAAAATTCAACAGTTGGAAGTTGAGTCTTCTTCCAAGAAGGACAAAATATCTACTCTTCAAAGTGCTGCGTAAAGCTCTCGCTAATATTTGCGATGCCCCCTCGCTAGTGGATAATGATTCTTTTCGTGGAGTTTCTCGAACAATGGCTCCCATTGGTTTCTTAAATGCACTCAAAGTGCCTTGGTATGTTCATATTTCTTTATTTCTTTGTGATTTCGATTATAAACCTTATCTTAACAATTTCTTTACTTTCCTTTATAGTCCTGGGAGAGCTTCCTTTGTTGTTGCCTCGGACCTCGAGAAAAGACGCAACAATCTTGAAAAAGAAAATCTTCAACTTAAGGAGAAGAACAAAGAACTAGAAATTGAAGTTGCGACATCTCGCAAGAAGGATGCTAAAATTCAACAATGGTTGCTTTCTTAAATGCACTCAAATGAGTCTTCTTCCAAGAAGGACAAAATATCTACTCTTCAAAGTGCTAATCCAAGAAGGACAGCAACTTTATGGTATAACACCCTTCTTTTTCTTCATTTCTACTTTGTCATTTATTTTTCTTTGCACGACTTATCATTTTCGCAGACATTTATAATCTTTTCTCGACGAAGCCATCCTTCTCCATTCATTCCCTGAACCTATGGATGATGATGCTCTTCTCGCTCATCTCAATGAATCTTTAAGCAGTTCTTTAAACAAGATTAATTCTCTCTCATTAAATGAACTTCGAACCAAATTTCTTTTTTTTAGAAATTGAACATAGATCTAGTTTAGGTTTAGCCAACCGATTTAAACGTTTATATCTTGACTCCCAGGAGAGTAATAATATTCTAAGGAAGAAAATTAGCAGCCTCATAGATGATAAGGATCGCATTGCTAATCAAGGTGCACAAACATTAGCAAAATTCCAAAAAACTCTTCTTGAAGTCCAAATTGAACGAGACGAATCTCTTCGCCAAAATGCCATACTTAATGAGCGAGAAAATCAAATTCGTTCACTTCTTGTCATAAATAATGATGATGAATTCGCTTGGGCTGCGAAGGTTCTAGATAATGCCAGAAATAACTTAGGTGTTAACGTCAGTCTTCATGCTGAGCATAATGCCTTGGTTAAAGATATGATTTACGAGAGAAGGTTGTTTCTTGTTCTTCATTACTTTTCCGCTCCTATTTTATGAAACTGTTATCAAGTTGCTAACTCATTGTCATTTGTTCGCAGAATCTGAGAAGAGGTTTCAAACTAAAATCAAGGAACTTGAATCTGAGAAAGCACAACTTGCAAAAGACTTCTCTCTTCGCAATGAAAATATTCTAAGCTGAAGAAGCAACTACAAACTACTGTGGCGAACTTCAATAATGATGCAGTGCGTTTTCGCAATCAAACTATTGAAGCAATTTGCAATGACCACAACATTCCTCTTTCTTCATATCCTTGTCTTCTCGATGAAATTCGAAAATATGCCTTCCTCAGATGTCTACGATAGTGATGCAAGCGAAGAAGAGGAATCGATAAAGAATCGATGAAGAAGAAGAATAAGTTGAAAGATTGTTCTTTTTCCTTTTTCTCTTCTGCGATACTTGTACATTTATCCTTCTAACCTTCCATTTTGTAATCTCTTATCAGTAAATCTATCATATGAAAATAAATAACAAGTTTTTATTCTAATCATTCCCATACTTGCCTCTCGTTATTTATTTTCACATGAGAGAAATTAAGTTGATAATCTTTAAGTAATGATACTTCTTAATTTTCAAGAATCCGCCGTTGCCGATTCTCCACAAATAAGTGAAGAAATATAGTCGTATTCGCAAGCTTGTTTGCTTACTCAATTTCTTGTGTTATTTTATCATCATTTAAGTTGAAATTCATCATTGCGACAAAATCGCAGGACGTCGCTACACTTTCATGTAATGACCCATTGATCTTGTCTTATCATTGTTTTTGTGTGGTCTTATTTTGCCTTCCTAGTTAAAGGTCTTATTTTGCCACCCCTTGATAGGTGTCATAAACACCTAATTTACTATCCAGTAGTTACGCTTTCTTTGCTATTTTTCTTGTGAATTATGTACTTTACGCGTGTTTTTGAGTTATTAGATACTCTGGAGTCACACGGAGGAAAAGAAGCGGAAATCATCAAAAAGGCGTAATTGGCATTTCACATGCTATTGGGAGCTGAGCCAAGGTTAAGGGGCAACTCTATTTGGAGGAGTACTAAACAAAGACTAGCTGTGGTTAATGGGTTGCTACTGGGTGGCCCATATCCATCAGCTGGGTGCCTAAATACCTACCGTACCTGCACCCTTATCAACCAGGACGATAAGAAGAAAATCATTTTCTTCCCCCAATTTTAGTCTGTGCTTCCATGAATGGGTTCTGTGCGAGAGATGTCCAGAGTTTGAGTTGAGAGAGGGAACAATTTGAGAATGGAATGGAGAGTGGATCTGTGGTGAGTTAACGGGATCGGAAAGAAGAAACTCTGTCCTGTCAATTGAATCTGAGAAGGAAATTAGGGTTTGTTGAGAAGTAATGGAGAAATTAGGGGTTTGAGGAGATTGAGATGTGAATTTAAGCTCTGTTGGAATTATGAAGAATGGGTATTCGAGTTTAGTGAATCTGTGATGTTCTGTGTTGATTGAAGAAGCAAGGAATGGATTTGAGCTTAAGTTTGACATAAATTAGGGTTTGAGGTGTAGGTTCTGGTGATACTAAGTCATGGTTCTCTGGCAGTTTTAATGAAACGGATTTGATGAACTTATACAGGGTATGAGCCGTGAGTCACTGGGATAAGTTGCAAGTCAATGAATTGTATGAATTGCAGAGCTAAATTACAAGGGTATTTCGAATACGAAATGGGAACTGACATTGGGTTCGTGCTGTACTTGAAGGCTTAGATTCAGATATGAGAAACTAGAGTCCGTGAAGCAGATGGAGCTAATGGGTAATTATGGTGTTGTGGTGATGACCTGGAATGAGACCGAGAATGAGATGATGGTTCTGAGATGGGTGAGCTCAAGGTTGTATGAGGTGCTGGCCTGAGTTGGTGGTAGTGTTGATATTCAAGGAAATGGAAATGGTGTCTGCTATTTACGGGAAGTTGACACTGCAATGAAGAATGTTTCAATGTATTACAGGGTATGATGCTGTTTTATGGCTTGATCTGTGAGCCTGAAATTGTTTTGGGTTTGTGTGTCGAGTTGTGCATTGCAGGAATGTCTCGAATGACTGAATTAAAGCCGCAGAATGAACGGGAGCTGAGCAGCTGGTGGTGGCTAGGCAGTATGAACTGAGGATATGATGGCAGTGCTGAAACTGGCGATGTTGCTGCCCATGATTCGAGAGATTGTAAGCGGGAGGAGTAACAGATATGCTGGCATGAATTGAATTGGAGGCAATGAGCTAATGGGTTCTGGTGGAATTGCAGCTGCAGTTGAGCATATGAGCCGCTGCTTCCATTGAGTTGTTGTCCTTTGAGACTCGAATGAGAGGTGATGGTGCGATTCGAGTGCGATCGAGTTTCGAAATTTGTGGACAGTTGCAATGGGCTACTTGGTGGTAGGTTGGGCAGGGCACCAAAGTTTGGTGGAGTTTCATGGTATTGCAGGTGGCTGAGCAATAACAGACTGATGAGGTCTGTGGAGAAGCAGTACAAGTTGGTCATGTTGCAGGTGAAGCTTAGTAGGTACTAGTGGTAATGGAACTGCAGGTGGTAGGTTGTGGCATTGTGACGATGGAGATTGAGCTGGAATGAGGTTGTCCAGGCATGAGATCAAGTTGTTTATTTTTTGCTATTGCACAAGGTGGTGCTAAGACAAGTGCGATTGGCAATGGAATGAAATTGGAACATGAGAATCGAGAGCAAGTGCAACACTGTCTTGTATTGGCTTGAGAAGCAGAATGATGGAAGTATGGAATCTGTGGTGTTTTTGCCGGTTATAGTGCCTGTTAGTGAAGCCAAGGAAGATTGCAGGTGCAGATGCAACTGGAGTTGTTTGGTTCTTGTGGTGCAGGAATGTATGGCTTGAGGAAATGGCAGCTGAGATGGAGATACAGGGAAGGAGTAATGGAACTATTGATTGCAGTGGATTGGTTGTTTGGGATTTTAGATGAATGCTTAGGTATTGAGGCCGCATCTGGATGAAGAGAAGAGAAGCTGAACGTGTGAAGAAAGTAGGGCCATTTTGGCCGTGGATAGATAGCACTACACAGCTGCAAAATGCACAGCCAAGATGGCTTGTGCAACTTTGGCCTAGTGACCCAGTCAGCCCTGACTCAGTTGAGTTAGATGGCTAACTCAGTGACTCAGACTTTGATCCGGTCAACTGTCAATGATCGTTTGTCAACAGTTAAGTATAACGGAATCTTGACGGAATATTCCATCAGTGGAGGTGTATTTTCAGGCTAGTCGGCGGCGACTATTCCGGCGGGATTCCGGCCACAATCCCAGTTTTCCGGCGACCGTTTTTGGGCAGAATTTTCTACATGGATTTTTCTCACATATGGGCTTGGTGGACCACTTGGAGATGGATTTTGAGAAGACCTAATATTGGAAGGAGTATCCTTTATGGAAATAGAGAAACATATAAAAGAGAGGACTTTTACCTAATTGAGATATCTCCATGAGGGAGAACTCATACTTTTGGTTCTAGGGTTTAGAAACATGATAGGTTTTCTCTTCCTTCTTGCTATGAACTCCTATGCCATGAGTAACTAAGTTTTTATTATTGGTTGAAGATGTAGTTGGATTTTGCAACAAGTTATGATTTTTATGAATTAGTTTTCTCTCAATATTATCGTATGATTTCTACGGGTTATAATAATTGCATGATTGATGTATTGCAATATGATTGAATGTTTGTTTAGTTAAGTCTAGAATTGATTGAACTCACATCCATATCTATAGCTATTTTAGGGTTTTCATCGAGCGATAACCTTGAATACGAGTAGCATGATATGATTCTAGGTTGTAGTGATACATCCTTGTAGTCATATGTAGAAATTGACCTTTGTTCGAATTGTTTGCGCAACGTATTACAATTGCATTGATTAGCCTATTTCTGAAACTTAATGCTCCTAGGAATTGAACTTGATTAGCGCAAGGCGTTAGGTTATTCTTTAGGTAGAATTCACATACTTGACCCTAATGTGTGTGTTGATGACTTAGGAAATTATGGAGTATTCTTGCAATAAGGTATTCTATGGCTTTTGATGATAGCGAGATTAAATACGAATTCTATTCATATATTCATAAACTTGTTTACAATTGAAGATGAAACCTTTATCCAATATTTTCACATCCTTGATTTGCGTGTTTACTTTTATTTGTTTTGCTTTTATTTTATTTTAGTATTTAAAAATCAGCAAACTCCCGGTGTTTTATATAGGAAACCATAACAATTTGACAACCTAGACCTCTCTGTGGGATCGATCCTTTCTTGCCCTTGCTATATTTATATTTTGAGTAGTAAGAAAGTGTAATTTATTTTTGACGCTTACGACCGCGGTCAAATTTTGGCGTCGTTGCCGGGGAGGCAGCGGTTGTTAATTGTTTTTGGTTTCTTATTTTTGTATTTAGTTTTGTTTTACTTTTTCTTATTCTTTGGTTCTTATTCGAGTTTTGAGAATCTCGTTCGTGTACCAATTTCTATGGACGGAGCATATTGGAGCAATCAATACGGCCTTCAACCTCAACAACATGAAAACTATCACCCTTATGGGGAATACAATCAAAACCAATCCTTTGGTTATGGTAAATATTCCACGTACCCTTTTAGTTGTTCTCATACATTCCAACCTTCTTACGGTGGGTATGTAAGTGAGCAACCACAAGGAGGGGAGACTAGTTGTACTCCTATTAATATTTCTTCTAGTTTGGTAGATGAAATGCAACAATTTATGGACATCATGGAGTCAATTTGTGGACAACCAAGCGTGGAACCAATTTCATCGACCGAATGTGCTCATGGTATGTTTGGCCCAATTTCTGATTGTAGTTATGATCATCCACCCATTCAAAGGGAAGATAATTGGCCTAACAATACTGAAGTAAGTAATTCTACTTTTTCTTTGTCGAATGAGCTTTACAAACAAATGGAACACTATATTCAGAATTTGGATGTAACACTCCAAGAGCTTCAAAAGGGTGTTTCCACTTTAAGACAGGGCATTGAAGAATACAAGGAGGAAATGAATAGTTATGTTGAAAAAGGCGAACCTTCGGGGACTTTTGTTGATATTTGTGTAGTTAACTCAACTCTTGATCGTAATAATGATCATTCACCTATTCAAAAGGATGAGTTCGAGATTAGCAACACTAAATTCAGCAAGGACCAATGTTATGATGACTATGATAGTGATGATGATTATTATGAAAATACATCGTTTGAACCAACTCATGGTGACATCCCCGAGGAGTGTACAATGGAGTCTTTTTGGGATCAAGATGAAGACGAAGAGGAATATGTCGACACTTGTGTAGATTACTCAAGCATTGATCTTAATAATGATCAAGAACCTATTCAAAAGGTAGAGCTTGAGGAAGATGCAATGAGTGGTCTTAAAAAGTTCCTTATGGACAATATTGCATCCGCAAAAGAGTATGTGCCTTACAACAAGGAGGAGCATGTTGAGAATGAGACGGTTATGACCAATATTGTGGAAGACCCAATTGAGCGTGCAAATGATTATAATGATGATGTTTATGTCAAAACTTTGGTTAAGGTAGAAACGGACGAAGAATGGTTGCAAGGTTTGATAGAGGACCATGATATACATGAGGTGAATAATTCACTTGAGTTTTTCAAGGATGAAGAGGATTCCGTAATACAAGAGATTGTGCAAGGTTTGTCTAACCCGTTGCCTATTATTTCTTCTCCTTTACCTCTTATTGGTTTGAATGTATGTGCTTCAAAAATATTGTTGAATGATTTTGTTTCTCGATTCCCTCCATTAGAGATACTTGATTCTCATACTATGCAGGTTTTGGACCAAGAAACCGTGGAAGTACCCGACTCCTATATTCTTTATGCACTTCCATGTGTGGACAAGAATAAGTGTGGGGGAAGCTTTTATCGGTTCATAGCTTCACTTTGGCTTTATATTACTAATATTTGTGTGAAGCTAGTGTTTGCAAAACAGGTTCTATGGAAGGATCCTCAACTTTTCAGATTGTTGGTGTATGGGGAATGAATCTTACAAGAAGCAAGTCGGGCCGTCGACTTTAAAACAAGCGCTAAGTGGGAGGCAACCCATCGGTTTTGTATCTTTATCCTTTATCTTTTTATTTTTTTGCATTTGTTTTTATTTTTATGCATTTGCTTTTATCTTTATTTTCTTTGTTTTTGCATATTATTTGCGGAATTTCCCACCTTGGACTTTCTTTGGACGATTCAATTTTACATTGAGGACAATGTAAAGTTTAAGTGTGGGGGAGCATTTATATGTTTGTATAATTTTTTTTAGTTTGCTTAATGCCTTTAAAAAAAAAAAAAAATAGAAAAAACCAAGAAAAAATTTGTGCTTTTTGAACTCCGAAATCTAGAAACTTGTGCCTTTAGGATGACACCATTAGTGGATGGAACCATTTTGAGTGCAGGAGTTGAGGAACCGATTAACTAAAAGGGAAGAATATAGCTCAGAAATCACAAATTAACATGATAGTTGTTACCATATCTCGGAATATCACCATATCGCATTCTATTTTTATTTTTCCATATTTATCTATTGTTCTCTAAGTGTTTTGGTGGGTCACTAAACATCGACGTGTTATTACTGCTAGGATGAATTAGAGTGATTGAGTTACTAGAAAAAGAAAAAGAAAAAAATGAAAAAAATATATGAAAAAAAAAAAAAAAAAAAAAAAGGACCGATCAATTAGACCAAAACGGAATAAAGAATGACACTTGGGAATAGCAGTATGTGTGAAACGTAGTCCCTGTCTCCGTCGCCTAAACAAGCGTGGAATGCAGGATCCAAGGCAACTATCATGTACTTGCCTACAAGAAGCATGCGCTTGGATCCAAAAGATCTAATCATGCCGTCTAAAAAAAAAAAAAAAAAGAGAGAAATTGGATCCAGTTTGATCCAATCATATAAAAAAAAAAGAGAAGAAATTATTATTGTGTTGAATAAAGTCACCACGGTTCCCTTGTATATGCCGGTGAGTTGATGTAGCATTCAAGACCAACAGCTCAATCCAATAGGATTAGGTTCATCTTAGTGATGACCTTGAGACAGAGATATGGGAAACATCGAACACTTGTGAATATTCGCCAACATCTACATCTATATCCATCTTCTTAATCTTTTCATTGTGATTGTGGTTTGTTATTTTCCGAGTATTGTGGCTTGTTCGACTATCTAATTAGAGTTTATTTACTAATATATGAATTGAATTTGCAAGGTATCTCCTCCTGTAGTCATTTGGATTCGTTCATTGATTTGTCACAAATAGACGGAGTTGGATATATAGGTTTTGTAGGTATATCTTTAGTAAACCTTCACGAGACTATAACTCGTCCACTAGGGACACCTAGGGGTTTAAAGGCTTGTTATTTATGCTAAAATTAACCGTAGCCTCGACGTCACGGAGTTGTATGTATTTGTTTTAGTATTGTTTTGTTTGATTTGCTCGAGGACTAGCAAAGTCTAAGTGTGGGGAATCGATAGGTGTCATAAACACCTAATTTACTATCCAAAGAGTTACGCTTTCTTTGCTATTTTTCTTGTGAATTATGTACTTTACGCGTGTTTTTGAGTTATTAGGTACTCACTGGAGTCACACGGAGGAAAAGAAGCGGAAATCATCAAAAAGGCGTAATTGGCATTTCACATGCTATTGGGAGCTGAGCCAAGGTTAAGGGGCAACTCTATTTGGAGGAGTACTAGACAAAGACTAGCTGTGGTTAAGGGGTTGCTCTTTGGGTGGCCCATATCCATCACTGGGTGCCTAAATACCTACTGCATACTGCACCCTTATCAACCAGGACGAGAAGAAGAAAATCATTTTCTTCCCCAATTTTAGTCTGTGCTTCCATGAATGGGTTCGTGCGAGAGATGTCCAGAGTTTGAGTTGAGAGAGGGAACAATTTGAGAATGGAATGGAGAGTGGATCTGTGGTGAGTTAACGGGATCGGAAAGAAGAAACTCTGTCCTGTCAATTGAATCTGAGAAGGAAATTAGGGTTTGTTGAGAAGTAATGGAGAAATTAGGGGTTTGAGGAGATTGAGATGTGAATTTAAGCTCTGTTGGAATTATGAAGAATGGGTATTCGAGTTTAGTGAATCTGTGATGTTCTGTGTTGATTGAAGAAGCAAGGAATGGATTTGAGCTTAAGTTTGTGAGAAATTAGGGTTTGAGGTGTAGGTTGGGTGATACTAAGTCATGGTTCTCTGCGCAGTTTTAATGAAACGGATTTGATGAACTTATACATGGGGGTATGAGCCGTGAGTCACTGGGATAAGTTGCAAGTCAATGAATTGTATGAATTGCGAGAGCTAAATTACAAGGGTATTTCTAATACGAAATGGGAACCGACATTGGGTTCGTCTTTGTACTTGAAGGCTTAGATTCGGGATATGAGCAACAAGAGTCCGTGAAGCAGATGGAGCTAATGGGTAATTATGGTGTTGTGGTGATGACTGGAATGAGACTGAGAATGAGATGATGGTTCTGAGATGGGTGAGCTCAAGGTTGTATGAGGTGCTTGGCACGAGTGGTGGTAGTGTTGATATTCAAGGAAATGGAAATGGTGTCTGCTTTACAGGGGAAGTTGACACTGCAATGAAGAATGTTTCAATGTATTACAGGGTATGATGCTGTTTTATGGCTTGATCTGTGAGCCTGAAATTGTTTTGGGTTTGTGTGTCGAGTTGTGCATTGCAGGAATGGCTCGAATGACTGAATTAAAGCCGCAGAATGAACGGGGGCTGAGCAGCTGGTGGTGGCTAGGCAGTATGAACTGAGGATATGATGGCAGTGCTGAAACTGCGATGTTGCTGCCCATGATTCGAGAGATTGTAAGCGGGAGGAGTAACAGATATGCTGGCATGAATTGAATTTGAGGCAATGAGCTAATGGGTTCTGGTGGAATTGCAGCTGCAGTTGAGCATATGAGCCGCTGCTGCCATTGAGTTGTTGTCGCTGAGACTCGAATGAGAGGTGATGGTGCGATTCAGGTGCAGTCGCTGAGCTGTGGACAGGTTGCAATTGCAGGGCACCAAAGCTGGTGGAGTTTCATGGTATTGCAGGTGGCTGAGCAATAACAGACTGATGAGGTCTGTGGAGAAGCAGTACAAGTTGGTCATGTTGCAGGTGAAGCTTAGTAGGTACTAGTGGTAATGGAACTGCAGGTGGTAGGTTGTGGCATTGTGACGATGGAGATTGAGCTGGAATGAGGTTGTCCAGGCATGGGACTGAAGCTGTTTGCTATTGCACAAGGTGGTGCTAAGACAGTGCAGTTGGCAATGGAATGAAATTGGAACTGAGAGCAAGTGTAACACTGTCTTGTATTGGCTTGAGAAGCAGAATGATGGAAGTATGGAATCTGTGGTGTTTTTGCCGGTTATAGTGCCTGTTAGTGAAGCCAAGGAAGATTGCAGGTGCAGATGCAACTGGAGTTGTTTGGTTCTTGTGGTGCAGGAATGTATGGCTTGAGGAAATGGCAGCTGATATGGAGATACATGGAAGGAGTAATGGAACTATTGATTGCAGTGGATTGGTTGTTTGGGATTTTAGATGAATGCTTAGGGTATTGAGGCTGCATCTGGATGAAGAGAAGAGAAGCTGAAACTGTGAAGAAAGTAGGGCCATTTTGGCCGTGACTGATAGCACTACACAGCTGCAAAATGCACAGCCAAGATGGCTTGTGCAACTTTGGCCTAGTGACCCAGTCAGCCCTGACTCAGTTGAGTTAGATGGCTAACTCAGTGACTCAGACTTTGATCCGGTCAACTGTCAATGAACGTTTGTCAACAGTTAAGTATAACGGAATCTTGACGGAATATTCCATCGGTGGAGGTGTATTTTTGCTAGTCGGCGGCGACTATTAGGCGGGATTAAGCCACAATCCCAGTTTTCCGGCGACCGTTTTTGGGCAGAATTTTCTACATGGATTTTTCTCACATATGGGCTTGGTGGACCACTTGGAGATGGATTTTGAGAAGACCTAATATTGGAAGGAGTATCCTTTATGGAAATAGAGAAACATATAAAAGAGAGGACTTTTACCTAATTGAGATATCTCCATGAGGGAGAACTCATACTTTTGGTTCTAGGGTTTAGAAACATGATAGGTTTTCTCTTCCTTCTTGCTATGAACTCCTATGCCATGAGTAACTAAGTTTTTATTATTGGTTGAAGATGTAGTTGGATTTTGCAACCAAGTTATGATTTTTATGAATTAGTTTTCTCTCAATATTATCGTATGATTTCTACGGGTTATAATAATTGCATGATTGATGTATTGCAATATGATTGAATGTTTGTTTAGTTAAGTCTAGAATTGATTGAACTCACATCCATATCTATAGCTATTTTAGGGTTTTCATCGAGCGATAACCTTGAATACGAGTAGCATGATATGATTCTAGGTTGTAGTGATACATCCTTGTAGTCATATGTAGAAATTGACCTTTGTTCGAATTGTTTGCGCAATGTATTACAATTGCATTGATTAGCCTATTTCTAAAACTTAATGCTCCTAGGAATTGAACTTGATTAGCGCAAGGCGTTAGGTTATTCTTTAGGTAGAATTCACATACGCAGCCCTAATGTGTGTGTTGATGACTTAGGAAATTATGGAGTATTCTTGCAATAAGGTATTCTATGGCTTTTGATGATAGCGAGATTAAATACGAATTCTATTCATATATTCATAAACTTGTTTACAATTGAAGATGAAACCTTTATCCAATATTTTCACATCCTTGATTTGCGTGTTTACTTTTATTTGTTTTGCTTTTATTTTATTTTAGTATTTAAAAATCAGCAAACTCCCGGTGTTTTATATAGGAAACCATAACAATTTGACAACCTAGACCTCTCACAGGATCGATCCTTTCTTGCCCTTGCTATATTTATATTTTGAGTAGTAAGAAAGTGTAATTTATTTTTGACGCTTACGACCGCGGTCAAATTTTGGCGCCGTTGCCGGGGAGGCAGCGGTTGTTAATTGTTTTTGGTTTCTTATTTTTGTATTTAGTTTTGTTTTACTTTTTCTTATTCTTTGGTTCTTATTCGAGTTTTGAGAATCTCGTTTCAGGTACCAATTTCTATGGACGGAGCATATTGGAGCAATCAATACGGCCTTCAACCTCAACAACATGAAAACTATCACCCTTATGGGGAATACAATCAAAACCAATCCTTTGGTTATGGTAAATATTCCACGTACCCTTTTAGTTGTTCTCATACATTCCAACCTTCTTACGGTGGGTATGTAAGTGAGCAACCACAAGGAGGGGAGACTAGTTGTACTCCTATTAATATTTCTTCTAGTTTGGTAGATGAAATGCAACAATTTATGGACATCATGGAGTCAATTTGTGGACAACCAAGCGTGGAACCAATTTCATCGACCGAATGTGCTCATGGTATGTTTGGCCCAATTTCTGATTGTAGTTATGATCATCCACCCATTCAAAGGGAAGATAATTGGCCTAACAATACTGAAGTAAGTAATTCTACTTTTTCTTTGTCGAATGAGCTTTACAAACAAATGGAACACTATATTCAGAATTTGGATGTAACACTCCAAGAGCTTCAAAAGGGTGTTTCCACTTTAAGACAGGGCATTGAAGAATACAAGGAGGAAATGAATAGTTATGTTGAAAAAGGCGAACCTTCGGGGACTTTTGTTGATATTTGTGTAGTTAACTCAACTCTTGATCGTAATAATGATCATTCACCTATTCAAAAGGATGAGTTCGAGATTAGCAACACTAAATTCAGCAAGGACCAATGTTATGATGACTATGATAGTGATGATGATTATTATGAAAATACATCGTTTGAACCAACTCATGGTGACATCCCCGAGGAGTGTACAATGGAGTCTTTTTGGGATCAAGATGAAGACGAATAGGAATATGTCGACACTTGTGTAGATTACTCAAGCATTGATCTTAATAATGATCAAGAACCTATTCAAAAGGTAGAGCTTGAGGAAGATGCAATGAGTGGTCTTAAAAAGTTCCTTATGGACAATATTGCATCCGCAAAAGAGTATGTTCCTTACAACAAGGAGGAGCATGTTGAGAATGAGACGGTTATGACCAATATTGTGGAAGACCCAATTGAGCGTGCAAATGATTATAATGATGATGTTTATTTCAAAACTTTGGTTAAGGCAGAAACGGACGAAGAATGGTTGCAAGGTTTGGTAGAGGACCATGATATACATGAGGTGAATAATTCACTTGAGTTTTTCAAGGATGAAGAGGATTCCGTAATACAAGAGATTGTGCAAGGTTTGTCTAACCCGTTGCCTATTATTTCTTCTCCTTTACCTCTTATTGGTTTGAATGTATGTGCTTCAAAAATATTGTTGAATGATTTTGTTTCTCGATTCCCTCCATTAGAGATACTTGATTCTCATACTATGCAGGTTTTGGACCAAGAAACCGTGGAAGTACCCGACTCCTATATTCTTTATGCACTTCCATGTGTGGACAAGAATAAGTGTGGGGGAAGCTTTTATCGGTTCATAGCTTCACTTTTGCTTTATATTACTAATATTTGTGTGAAGCTAGTGTTTGCAAAACAGGTTCTATGGAAGGATCCTCAACTTTTGATTGTTGGTGTATGGGGAATGAATCTTACAAGAAGCAAGTGGTGATCGACTTTAATACAAGCGCTAAGTGGGAGGCAACCCACCGGTTTTGTATCTTTATCCTTTATCTTTTTATTTTTTTGCATTTGTTTTTATTTTTATGCATTTGCTTTTATCTTTATTTTCTTTGTTTTTGCATATTATTTGCGGAATTTCCCACCTTGGACTTTCTTTGGACGATTCAATTTTATATTGAGGACAATGTAAAGTTTAAGTGTGGGGGAGCATTTATATGTTTGTATAATTTGTTTTAGTTTGCTTAATGCCTTTAAAAAAAAAAAAAAAAATAGAAAAAACCAAGAAAAAATTTGTGCTTTTTGAACTCCGAAATCTAGAAACTTGTGCCTTTAGGATGACACCATTAGTGGATGAAACCATTTTGAGTGCAGGAGTTGAGGAACCGATTAACTAAAAGGGAAGAATATAGCTCAGAAATCACAAATTAACATGATAGTTGTTACCATATCTCGGAATATCACCATATCGCATTCTATTTTTATTTTTCCATATTTATCTATTGTTCTCTAAGTGTTTTGGTGGGTCACTAAACATCGACGTGTTATTACTGCTAGGATGAATTAGAGTGATTGAGTTACTAGAAAAAGAAAAAAAAAATGAAAAAAATATATGAAAAAAAAAAAAGAAAAAAAAAAGGACCGATCAATTAGACCAAAACGGAATAAAGAATGACACTTGGGAATAGCAGTATGTGTGAAACGTAGTCCCTGTCTCCGTCGCCTAAACAAGCGTGGAATGCAGGATCCAAGGCAACTATCATGTACTTGCTGACAAGAAGCATGCGCTTGGATCCAAAAGATATAATCATGCCGTCTAAAAAAAAAAAAGAGAGAAATTGGATCCAGTTTGATCCAATCATATAAAAAAAAAGAGAAGAAATTATTATTGTGTTGAATAAAGTCACTTCTGGTTCCCTTGTATATGCCGGTGAGTTGATGTAGCATTCAAAGACCAACAAACTCAATCCAATAGGATTAGGTTCATCTTAGCAAGTGACCTTCAGGACAGATATGGGAAACATCGAACACTTGTGAATATTCGCCAACATCTACATCTATATCCATCTTCTTAATCTTTTCATTGTGATTGTGGTTTGTTATTTTCCGAGTATTGTGGCTTGTTCGACTATCTAATTAGAGTTTATTTACTAATATATGAATTGAATTTGCAAGGTATCTCTTCCTGTAGTCATTTGGATTCGTTCATTGATTTGTCACAAATAGACGGAGTTGGATATATAGGTTTTGTAGGTATATCTCTAGTAAACCTTCACGAGACTATAACTCGTCCACTAGGGACACCTAGGGGTTTAAAGGCTTGTTATTTATGCTAAAATTAACCGTAGCCTCGACGTCACGGAGTTGTATGTATTTGTTTTAGTATTGTTTTGTTTGATTTGCTCGAGGACTAGCAAAGTCTAAGTGTGGGGAATCGATAGGTGTCATAAACACCTAATTTACTATCCAAAGAGTTACGCTTTCTTTGCTATTTTTCTTGTGAATTATGTACTTTACGCGTGTTTTTGAGTTATTAGGTACTGGAGTCACACGGAGGAAAAGAAGCGGAAATCATCAAAAAGGCGTAATTGGCATTTCACATGCTATTGGGAGCCGAGCCAAGGTTAAGGGGCAACTCTATTTGGAGGAGTACTAAGACAAAGACTATTTGTGGTTAAGGGGTTGCTCTTTGGGTGGCCCATATCCATCAGCTGGGTGCCTAAATACCTACCGTACCTGCACCCTTATCAACCAGGACGAGAAGAAGAAAATCATTTTCTTCCCCCAATTTTAGTCTGTGCTTCCATGAATGGGTTCTGTGCGAGAGATGTCCAGAGTTTGAGTTGAGAGAGGGAACAATTTGAGAATGGAATGGAGAGTGGATCTGTGGTGAGTTAACGGGATCGGAAATAAGAAACTCTGTCCTGTCAATTGAATCTGAGAAGGAAATTAGGGTTTGTTGAGAAGTAATGGAGAAATTAGGGGTTTGAGGAGATTGAGATGTGAATTTAAGCTCTGTTGGAATTATGAAGAATGGGTATTCGAGTTTAGTGAATCTGTGATGTTCTGTGTTGATTGAAGAAGCAAGGAATGGATTTGAGCTTAAGTTTGACAGAAATTAGGGTTTGAGGTGTAGGTTCTGGTGATACTAAGTCATGGTTCTCTGGCAGTTTTAATGAAACGGATTTGATGAACTTATACAGGGTATGAGCCGTGAGTCACTGGGATAAGTTGCAAGTCAATGAATTGTATGAATTGCAGAGCTAAATTACAAGGGTATTTCGAATACGAAATGGGAACTGACATTGGGTTCGTGCTGTACTTGAAGGCTTAGATTCATATATGAGCAACTAGAGTCCGTGAAGCATATGGAGCTAATGGGTAATTATGGTGTTGTGGTGATGACTGGAATGAGACTGAGAATGAGATGATGGTTCTGAGATGGGTGAGCTCAAGGTTGTATGAGGTGCTGGCCTGAGTTGGTGGTAGTGTTGATATTCAAGGAAATGGAAATGGTGCTGCTGTTACAGGGAAGTTGACACTGCAATGAAGAATGTTTCAATGTATTAGGGTATGATGCTGTTTTATGGCTTGATCTGTGAGCCTGAAATTGTTTTGGGTTTGTGTGTCGAGTTGTGCATTGCAGGAATGGCTCGAATGATCGAATTAAAGCCGCAGAATGAAACGGAGCCGAGCATGGTGGTGGCTAGCAAAGATGAACGAGGATATGATATGATGATTAAAGATTGGCTGAGCGATGTTGTTGCCCATGATTCGAGAGATTGTAAGCGGGAGGAGTAACAGATATGCTGGCATGAATTGAATTTGAGGCAATGAGCTAATGGGTTCTCGTGGAATTGCAAATTGTGAGTTGAGCATATGAGCCGGAGCGCCATTGAGTTGTTGTTTCCGAGACTCGAATGAGAGGTGATGGTGCGACTCAATGAGAAAGCGGGAGGAGTCGAGGTTGAAGGTGATGGTGCGGTTGAGCATATGGCACCAAAGTTGTCGCGAGACTCGGTGGAGGTGAGTTTCATTGGATGGGTTGCAATTGCAGGGCACCAAAGCTGGTGGAGTTTCATGGTATTGCAGGTGGCTGAGCAATAACAGACTGATGAGGTCTGTGGAGAAGCAGTACAAGTTGGTCATGTTGCAGGTGAAGCTTAGTAGGTACTAGTGGTAATGGAACTGCAGGTGGTAGGTTGTGGCATTGTGACGATGGAGATTGAGCTGGAATGAGGTTGTCCAGGCATGGGACTGAAGCTGTTTGCTATTGCACAAGGTGGCGCTAAGACAGTGCAGTTGGCAATGGAATGAAATTGGAACTGAGAGCAAGTGCAACACTGTCTTGTATTGGCTTGAGAAGCAGAATGATGGAAGTATGGAATCTGTGGTGTTTTTGCCGGTTATAGTGCCTGTTAGTGAAGCCAAGGAAGATTGCAGGTGCAGATGCAACTTGAGTTGTTTGGTTCTTGTGGTGTAGGAATGTATGGCTTGAGGAAATGGCAGCTGAGATGGAGATACAGGGAAGGAGTAATGGAACTATTGATTACAGTGGATTGGTTGTTTGGGATTTTAGATGAATGCTTAGGGTATTGAGGCCGCATCTGGATGAAGAGAAGAGAAGTGAAACTGTGAAGAAAGTAGGGCCATTTTGGCCGTGATCGATAGCACTACACAGCCTGCAAAATGCATGACCAAGATGGCTTGTGCAACTTTGGCCTAGTGACTACGATCAACCCTGACTCAGTTGAGTTAGATGGCTAACTCAGTGACTCAGACTTTGATCCGGTCAACTGTCAATGACCGTTTGTCAACAGTTAAGTATAACGGAATCTTGACGGAATATTCCATCAGCGGAGGTGTATTTTCAGGCTAGTCGGCGGCGACTATTCCGGCGGGATTCCGGCGGGATTCCGGCCACAATCCCAGTTTTCCTAGCGACCGACCATTTTTGGGCAGAATTTTCTACATGGATTTTTCTCACATATGGGCTTGGTGGACCACTTGGAGATGGATTTTGAGAAGACCTAATATTGGAAGGAGTATCCTTTATGGAAATAGAGAAACATATAAAAGAGAGGACTTTTACCTAATTGAGATATCTCCATGAGGGAGAACTCATACTTTTGGTTCTAGGGTTTAGAAACATGATAGGTTTTCTCTTCCTTCTTGCTATGAACTCCTATGCCATGAGTAACTAAGTTTTTATTATTGGTTGAAGATGTAGTTGGATTTTGCAACCATGTTATGATTTTTATGAATTAGTTTTCTCTCAATATTATCGTATGATTTCTACGGGTTATAATAATTGCATTGTAGGATCATAATATCGCCACAACAACAATTCGCGAAGACAACGGATAACAACATTGCGAGTGAGTCGCAGAGGGATAAATATAAATGACGCACTGAATGACGATAGGAGGATATGAAATCTGGCGAAAGTTAAGAAGTGTCGCGAGTATGAATATTTGTACGTCGGTGACACTTCGCGAGACATTCCCGAAAATAAAGGATAGCTTAGATGTCATTCACTATGTATTACCCTATATAAAGGGATGAGTGAATTTGTTGAAGAGAG
Organism: Papaver armeniacum; assembly: GCA_023531295.1. Classification (NCBI taxonomy): domain Eukaryota; kingdom Viridiplantae; phylum Streptophyta; class Magnoliopsida; order Ranunculales; family Papaveraceae; genus Papaver; species Papaver armeniacum. Next base: position 278,372 of record JAJJWW010001001.1, read on the forward strand.
AGTTCTTTTTGGATTGGAAAGCAAGTCATTAGGAGAGAGAAACAGAGCGAATGTAGTAAGATCTTAAGTGTAATTCCATTATCCTGTGTAAATATTTTTAAGAAAATTATTAATAAACATTCATAATTGTTCATCTATTATCTTTTGAATGGATTAGTTATACAAAATATAGTGAGGGGTGTATTGTGGGATTTCCTGCAACTACATATTGGCGCTAGAAACAGGCTTTGAACAGCATTAAAAGAAGAGAATTAACAAGAAAGAAATTTGAGATAATTTTCAAAAAATTTACTAAAAGAGAAATGGCTAGAAGAAGAAATGTACTTGAACAACCTGTGAGAAGAAGTGGAAGACTTGCTGGGGAAAGGAGAATTGAGCAAGGAGAATCGTCAAGGATGAATATGAGAAATGAGGAAGAAAATCATGTTCAACGTTTAATTCCTCCAATAGCAAATGAAACTGTGGATTACGATAGAGTAAGTGTGCACACTTGGAGGACGGATTCTGAGGATGAAAGGGAAGAAGAGCAACAATTGGTAAACAATGGACAAGGAGAAGGAGATCAAAGAATGAATGGGGAAATGAATCCAGGAAATGAAGAAATCACAGCATTGGAAACATTGAGACAAACGATACATGAAGAGAGGCGACTAGAGGCAAAGGAGCGAGCAAATTTGACAAGACATAATCATGAATTAAGAATGGAAAATATGAGATTGCAAAATAGAAGATCGAGAAGCACTGCGAGATCGAGTTCAAGATCAACTAGGGAAGAAAGAAGGAGAGCCTTACCAACAGAAACTACAGAGATAGAAAACCAACGGGAAGCACAAAATCTTAGTTCAGAACATCACGAAAGAAGAGAGGACGCAGAAGATCGTTATATTCCCCATCCCGAGAATTTCCAAGATGAGCAGAATGAAGAAAATCAGGGAACTAGGCGATTTCAGGGGCCAAATGATCCAGCCACTGAAGGAAGAGCAATACGCACGGAAGAGAAGCATTGAGAAGGCAAAAAGAGATAGTGGACGACATTGAGAAACATTATGTTGAACAAGCACGCTTAGCTCGAGAGAGAGAGAGAGTAAGAGCGAAGTGGAAAACCAAGAATTGGAAGAAGCAATCCGACAAAATAATCATGACAACCGAGAAAGGAGGCGAGCACAAAATCGTGTCAATAGAAATACCAATGGAGAATACGAGAGGACGCGAGAGGAGAGTTGATAGAGAACGCGAGAAGAGAGAACGATAGATATAATGGTGTGCGAATTGATGAAAGAGATGAAGGAGAAAGTCGCAGAGAAAGGAGAGAAGAAAATAGTGAACAAGAAGGTCAAAACAGGCATGAACGCAGGAGGCGAGAGGCAGAGCTAAAAAGACCAGCAGAATCAAATCCTGAGGAAAATGAGCAAATCTTGAATGAACTAGCAGAAATGAGAACATTGTTAAACAGTAGGAAGGAAGGAGGAAGAAGACAGGTTGGATGAAGCCATCGCGAAGGCTGCGAAGACTCCTTTCACAATAGAAGTACAAATGGGAGGAATACCACCTAAATACAATGCCTGCATTAACCAACATTTTCGATGGAACAACCCATGCGATACAACACATCAAGGCTTATATGAGATGTATGTTACAATGGGAGAATCATGATGCCATATTGTGCAAATACTTCGCATCAAGCTTAATTGGAGAAGCACTTGAAATGGTTTGAAGGATTACCGAGAAACACAATCTCATCATTCAACCATTTACAAACTATTTTCTTGGGAGCGTATATAAGCAACAATTCCACGCGACCGGGAATTGAAGATGTATTCGGATTGAAACAAAGAGTTGGCGAGAGTTTAAGACATCCGACAATGAGATGGAGAACAATGTGCGGTGAAATGGTAGGAAGGGTAGAGGAAAGATATCTCATTTTATCATTTGTAAATGCTCTGTTTCGCAACAAGTTTGTTATACATCCAAATATTCAGAATTAAAAATACGATTACGATGGTCGAGCCGCGAGAACTCCAAGAAGAATACATTGCTTTGGAAGAAAGACAAAATGAAATGGAATCATACCCGATTGCGAATACAAGTTCGAACAGCTGCGAATGCAAGTTTATTACCAAAATTTTTAAACTCGGTGGCGACTACTTCGCAAGGGCAACCGGAAAACGAGAGTTGATGATGGACAGCAGAAAATAGTGGCTATGGGGAGCCGAGATCGGGAGGAGTTTGATAGAGAAAGGAACTACTACAACCGCGGCAACAATAATAAAATTCGAGAGATTAGATCATATGCAAGAAACTTATGGAGGACGAAGGCATAATAACCATGGAGGGCCAAGAAATCGCAGAGTGGTATGGGAAGAGATCGAGAATGCCACCACTAAATGCTAGTGTGGAAAAAATTTGGGAAGCTATACTTGTAATGGAGGACGTACCACCACCATGGAATGCAGGAGTGAACCACCACCAAGTGACGAAGTCATGAATATTGTTCTTACCATCGCTTTCATGGACATCTAACAAATGACTGCAGAGAAACATAAAGAGAATCATTCTCGAGAATGATTGATCGGGAAGTTAACTCATTTTCTAAAAGATGAAGAGAAAGGGAAGCAAGTACTAACAACATCACCATCGAAGTGCAAAGAACAGTTTCCAAGAAGGGAAAAGAAGCATTCGTAATAGAAGTGGGAACAAAGGCCAAAAATCTATTTTGCAATTCTATCGTTCATTCATATCGTACAATTGAAGATTTTCACGATAACGTGCTTAGTAGAGTATATGCAAGAGATTTTCATAACAAAGAAGTGATGAACCTGGCGAGAAAGTCGCAATTGAAAGATTGGCGACTAAAAATTATTTCTTTCTCCATGAGACGAAATACCCAAAGGAAGAGAAGCACATGATAGCCCGTTGGTGGTGCGACTAGACATTAATCCAAGACCGGTTGATGGAGAAGATGACGAAGCGGAAAATTGTTGGGCAATCAATAGAATCCTAATAGATACTTGGAAGTTCGGTAAATATTCTGTTTTTACCACACTTATAAGACTATGGGTGGAGAGGATGAAAATTTGATTCCTTCAACGTACAAAATCTACGGTTTTAAAGACAACGAACAAACCTAAAGGAGAGGTTCACATGAGGATACCTTTACAAGGATTATCGGTGACATTTTATTCTCGTGGTTGACGTGGAGTCTCCTTATAACGCATTAATCGGGCGACCATGGCTGCACGAAATCTTGGGAGTAGCATCAACATACCATCAATGTATAAAGTTTCCCCATCCAAATGGTATTGGAATTATAAAGGGAGATTGGAAGGAAGGTCAGAAATGTTATGAGGTTGACGTGAGAGAGTCTGTGAAGAGAGAAATGCTAAAAGGAAAGGTTGGAAACAGAATATCAAAGATGAACAGAGAAAAGAGAAGCTGATGGTGGATACTATAGAGATAAGAAATGAAGAAGCATCACGAAGTGCCGCAAGAATAGGCGAATATTACGATGCCGCAAAGATAATTGGTTGTAGTTCATCGCGAAGTGCCGAAGAAACATCGCGTAATGCCGCAGATGAATGCATGGAAGCAGGCGAACGTTACGATGGAAAGGAGTCCTTCAAGGATTGGGATAACACTGAGGCAAAGAGTACAATGAACAAAAGGCATAAAAAGTAAAATGAATGGTCTGTGATAAGTAATCGACAAAGATATATCAAAGGCAAGACAAAGAAGAAATGATATGTGAGAATTTCGACAAGAAGAATGTACAAGAATCCGAGAGAAAAATGAATGAAACAACATTGTGCGATGTCTTCGCAAATTAAATATCAGACAGACAATTAAATATGAATGATTGAATGATTTAACAACAATGAATGAGTAAATGAATGGGACGAACCTTTATGGCGTACAACCTAGTTCGCGAATTACATTTCGTAAGAGGCAAATGTAAGACCTAAAGTGCGTCATATAAGGGGGTATCTCTTAACATGGCTCAGGGAAAAGGTTACACCGCCCCTGGAACCTGGGTCATGCAGAATTGGGGCCCATGAAAGCCTATCCGGAGGAGATACCTTGGATTCCCAACTATATATGTAGGTTATACCCTGGTTGGGCGACCGAGGGTCTCTTTCAAGGAGTCAGCGTATGATCAAGGCGCCGAGGTACACGGTTGAGTCAAGAGTGCGGGGAGCATGGAACTTCCTTACCACTCTTGACAAGTCTTGGCGCATGCTGCACTCGGCCCGAAGAAAACTCCACTTAGGGTGCAGCCTTGTAACCATAAACTCTATAGGTATAAGGGATAAGAGGCTGCGAAAACAACTGGTTGTTGTTAAGACCGGATGGGAGGAGCTAGCCTTGTATGGCCGATGTACGCCTCCTTGAAGGGGCAACCAGGGAGATGATAAGGGCGGCACCCTCCATTAGGGAGCTGATAAGTGCCAAAGACGCAAATGTCACGAGGCTTTGTTTTCGTAAGGAAACTTAGGCTTGTCATATTTGTGCAATGATCCTGCAGAGGCAATAATACTAACGCGAGGGTAAGACGAGATCAATGGGTCCTTACATGCAAGTGTAAAGACGTCCTGCGATTTCGTCGCAAGACGGCAATGTCACGGGGCTTTATTTTCGCAAGAATATTTAGGCCTGTCATATTGTCGCAAGAAAAATATCCTGCAGAGGCAAAAATACTTGAAAAATGATAAGGCAAGGTCAATGGGTTTTTGCATGCAAGTGTAAAGACGTCCTGCGACCTTGTCGCAATAAGGGGTGGCAGAGTAAGACCTTTACTTAGGAAGGTCAATCTTAGAAGACCACCAAAAATGATAAGGCGAGATCAATAGATTTCTTCTTTTATAAAAATCACTTGCGGCCTCGTCGTAATTATAAATTTAAACATCATTCCTGGTCAAAGGAAGAAAATGCGAATCTCAGAAATTTCATTCTTTCATATGAAGATGCATAACAGAGGCAAATATGGGAATGGAAAAGACGAGATATTGTTATCCATCTTCCAATGAAAGAGTTATACATTAATAATGTTAGCCAAGAAAGGGGAATGGAGATTGAATTTATGGGCAATAAACCCAAGAAGTTTACAAAAAGAGATACGAAATGTACAGATATTACAGGCAGCGAAAGAAACAAAAAGAATTATCTCTTTGGTGATTCTTCTCCTCTATCCGATCCTTCAATTTCATTATTCTCGTCGCGAGTTTTCTTTTTCGCTGGCCTCACTATCAGAAACGTCCGAGACAGGCAAATTCTCGGGAACTTCTTCGGAAAGCCAAGGATATGAGCAAAGAGGGATTTTGTGATCATTACAAACATACTCCATGGCTTCATTGCGAAAACGAACGGCATCATTATTAAAATTCGCCACGGTAGTTTGAAATTGTTTCTTCAACTTGGAATATCTATTCTCGCAAAGGGTGAGATTCTTTGCGAGCTGTGCTTTCTCAGATTCAAGTTCTTCAATCCTTGCTTGAAATCTTTTTTCGGACTCTGCAAATAAATTACGATAAATTAACAACTCAACAAGCAATATTACGTAGTAAGAAACATGAAGGTATAATAAATAACCTTCTCGTCGGATATTATATCTTTAACCAAGGAAGTATGCTCGGTATGAAGACTAACATCAACACCTAAGTTATTCCTGGCATTATCTAAGATTTTCGCAGCCCAAGCGAATTCATCGTCATTATTTATAATAAGAAGTGAACGAATTTGATTTTCTCGCTCACTAAGTAAGGAGTTAAGCGAAGCAATTCATCTCGCTCCATTTGCACTTCGAGAAGGGACTTTTGAAATGTTGCTAATGCCTGGGCACCATTATTAGCAATGCGATCTTTGTCATCTATATGGTCACTAATTTTCTTCCTTAAAATTTTGGTTTCCTCATGAGACTCGAGGTACATTTGTTTAAACTGGTTGGCTGTACTTAAACTAGATCTGTGCTCAATTTCTAAGAGGCGGTACTTGGTTTGGAGTTCATTTAATGAAAGAGAATTAATTTCGCTTTGACGAACTACTTAAAGAGTTGTTGAGATAAGCGAGAAGAGTGTCATTGTCCATAGGCTCAGGAAATGAATGGAGAAGAATGGCTTCTTCGGAGAGGTTATATACATCTGCGAAAGTGATAAGTCAGGTAGCAACGGGAAATTGATGAGATGAAAATAATAAGAGAGAAAAAAATTTTATACCATAAAGTTGCTGATTAGCGTTCTGGAGAGTGGTAACTTTGTCCTTCTGGGCAGAAAACTCAGTTTCCAATTGTTGGATCTTTTCGCGAGATCTCGCAGATTCAACTTCTAACTCTTTGATCCTTGTGCAAAATTGGGTATTCTTCTTCAATTGAATGTTATACCTCCTCTCAAGATCTGAGGCAACCACAAAAGAAGTTTTTCCAACCTGCGAAGAAAGATAAAAAGGTTATTAAGATATAAATTAAAAACCGAAGTTGGAGGAGAAATATGAGTTCGAACATACCAACGAATTAAGTGCATTTAAGAAGCTAGGGGATACAGATCTAGAAACTCCTTTGAAAGAGTCATTGCCATCCAGCAGTGTTGCATTACATATGGTGGCGAGGTTCTCGCATATAGAAGTCAGATGAGTATCTCCAATTCCTTGAAGAGAATCCGAGAAGATGCTGAACAATTGATCCATAGGAGAATTGGCCGATTGAGCTTCATTTTGGAAAGTTGAATCCAAAACATTATCATTATCATCCTCATCGGAAGATTCAGAACTGGAGCTAAGATGAGAGGAAGGTTGAGTTTTTCGCTTCTTAGATGGTGGAACAGAAGACTTATCCTTGCGTGCATTGGCTTTAGTTTTGCCTTTGACTTTCGCAGCTATCGCTTCCTCGGCGTCAACCTTCGCATACAAATGAAGATAAGAAATAGAGGCAACAATATTGTTAAATAACATAAAAAAGATATTTCTTACTTCATCCGTAAGCGATCGAAGTATTGCCAAGGTACTTGCCAGTGGATTTGCCTTGTAACTTTTCCTCAGTTTGACAATCTGGAAAATTTACAAACTCAATGAGTACAAGAGGAAAGAGGGATTGCAAAAGCAAACTGCGGAGACATACCTCTTCCGCCTTCTTGGGACACTTAAACTCCCAAGGATGATAGCCTGCGAGATTTGCAGGGAGTACATGCGAACCTGCTATGTAAGGTCCACTTAGGAGCAAAGGAACAACCCACCACCTCTCATCTTTAGAGTGGCGAGGAGTAGTGTTCTTACCCGAATGCCAGTCGATATCTTGCATGAGTAATTTATCCTCAGGGATATTATCTTTTCTCTTCAACCGAGCACCCAGCGAGATTTCTTATTTCTCATGCCTATTACTTCATAATTTTCAAAAAAGTTTTCTACAGTGTATCTCTCAGGGATTATTTCTAAATTTACATATTCGGGGTCTCTAACATTGTTAGGATATAGAGATCCTTTGCCAGCACCACGACTGGCAAACTCAAGCATTAGACGGATACAATCGCCGCATAATTGATAGACAGCTCGCGAGAAGTTCGGATGGGAAAGGATTTCATAAAAGAGCGGCATCTCAGGATCATATAAAGGAATTGGAAGTCCTGCGAGAAGTTGACCTAGCGAAACAATAATCTTGTGATCATCACATTGATGATCAGAAAAAAGCTTGGCAGTGAGTATAGATGAACATCCTTGATTAGGAATGGTAGAAAGGGTGAAACCTTTATCTTGTAACTTTTTCTGAGTCTCAACAAAGCGAGGTTTGTACATACGACTAAGTGAAGCCATTACCAATACGAGAAGGGATAAAGAATCGAAGATTAAGATATGATAAAAAAAGATCGAAGATTTACAGAAGCGCAGCTTGCGGAAGAAGAAGATAAAAGAAAAGTTGCAGAGAGAAGACGAAAGAGGAAAAGAGAAAGATACGAAAATTATATATAGAGAGAAACATCCTCGGGGGAAACGAGAGCATTTAATGTGAGAAGGGACGTGAATGGTCAAGAATAAACGATTGAAAGAGACGTGTCAGGAATAGAATGGAGGAGTAGACATCTGTAATAAAGTCCGTATGGAAAGATGAAACTGAAACAAGTACAGATAAACAAATTGCGGCGGTTCAAAAATATTGATTCTCATGACATTCTCTCCTTCGCAGAGAAGACATGAGAAGAGGCAAGATGTAGGATCATAATATCGCCACAACAACAATTCGCGAAGACAACGGATAACAACATTGCGAGTGAGTCGCGAGAGGGATAAATATAAATGACGACTTGAATGACGATAGGAGGATATGAAATCGCGAAAGTTAAGAAGTGTCGCGAGTATGAATATTTGTACGTCTGTGACACTTCGCGAGACATTCCCGAAAATAAAGGATAGCTTAACTGTCATTCACTATGTATTACCCTATATAAAGGGATGAGTGAATTTGTTGAAGAGAGAGTTCTTTTTGGATTGGAAAGCAAGTCATTAGGAGAGAGAAACAGAGCGAATGTAGTAAGATCTTAAGTGTAATTCCATTATCCTGTGTAAACATTTTTAAGAAAATTATTAATAAACATTCATAATTGTTCATCTATTATCTTTTGAATGGATTAGTTATACAAAATATAGTGAGGGGTGTATTATGGGATTTCTTGCAACTACATGCATGATTGATGTATTGCAATATGATTGAATGTTTGTTTAGTTAAGTCTAGAATTGATTGAACTCACATCCATATCTATAGCTATTTTAGGGTTTTCATCGAGCGATAACCTTGAATACGAGTAGCATGATATGATTCTAGGTTGTAGTGATACATCCTTGTAGTCATATGTAGAAATTGACCTTTGTTCGAATTGTTTTGCGCAATGTATTACAATTGCATTGATTAGCCTATTTCAAACTTAATGCTCCTAGGAATTGAACTTGATTAGCGCAAGGCGTTAGGTTATTCTTTAGGTAGAATTCACATACGCAGCCCTAATGTGTGTGTTGATGACTTAGGAAATTATGGAGTATTCTTGCAATAAGGTATTCTATGGCTTTTGATGATAGCGAGATTAAATACGAATTCTATTCATATATTCATAAACTTGTTTACAATTGAAGATGAAACCTTTATCCAATATTTTCACATCCTTGATTTGCGTGTTTACTTTTATTTGTTTTGCTTTTATTTTATTTTAGTATTTAAAAATCAGCAAACTCCCGGTGTTTTATATAGGAAACCATAACAATTTGACAACCTAGACCTCTCTGTGGGATCGATCCTTTCTTGCCCTTGCTATATTTATATTTTGAGTAGTAAGAAAGTGTAATTTATTTTTGACGCTTACGACCGCGGTCACCCCTCATTTTGCATCAATATGACAGGTCTAAATATTCTTGCGAACATAAAGTACCATGACATTGACGTCTTGCGACAAAATCGCAGGACGTCATTACACTTTCATGTAACGACCCATTGATCTTGTCTTATCAGTTTCTTAATATTTTTGTCTCTGCAGGATGTTTATGTTGCGACAATATGACAGGCCTAAAAATTCTTGCGAACTTAAAGCCCCATGACATTGCCGTCTTTTGACACTTTTCATCTCCCTAATGGAGGGTGCCGCCCTTATCATCTCCCTGGTTGCCCCTTCAAGGAGGCGTACATCGGCCATACAAGACTAGCTCCTCCCATCCGGTATTAACAACAACCAGTTGTTTTCGCAGCCTCTTATCCCTTATACCTATATGGCTTATGTTACGAGACTGCACCCTAAGTGGAGTTTTCTTCGGGCCGAGTGCAGCATGTGCCAAGACTTGCCAAGAATGGCCGAGACACTTCAAATGTCCCAGGCACTCTTGGCTCAACCGTGTACCTCGGCGCCTTGAGCATACACTGACTCCTTGGAAGAGACCCTCGGGCGTCCAACCAGGGTATAACCTTATACATATAGTTGGAAATCCAAGGTATCTCTCCCGGATAGGCTTTCATGGGCCCCAAATTTTCATGACTCAGATTCCAGGGGCGGTGTAACCTTTTCCCTGAGCCATGTCAAGAGATACCCCCTTATATGACGCACTTTAGGTCTTACATTTGCCTCTTGCGAAATATCATTCGCGAACTAGGGTGTACGCCAAAAAGGTTTGTCCCATTCACTCACTCTTTCATTTTTGTTAATTCATTCAATCATTCATTTTTGGTTTTCTCTTGTTATTTTGTTTGCGAAGCTATCGCACAATCTTGCTTTGTTTATTGTAATCTCATTTCAATTCTGCAATCAAATTTTCATACATTTTTGATGGCGAGATTCTCGCGCATTTCTTCTTCAATTATTATTTCTTCCTCCTACTCTTGATATGCCTTTGTCATTAATTTTGATTATAATGATTATTCATTTCTTACACTTTTTGCTCATGCTGCTCTCTGCCTCTGCACCATTCAAACCTCTTAATGGTTTCTTTCCATCATAATTTTCAACTGTTTTCATGCACTTGCTTCGCAATGTATCTTCACCTCTTGTATCTATGGTATCCACCATCAACCTTTCTCTTCTTTGTTCATCTTTTATATTTTTCTTCCAGCCCTTCCTTTTTGCAGCTCTTTCCTCACAACTCTCCACATCAATCTCATAGCATTTTTGTCCTTCCATCCAGTCTCCCTTTATAACCCAACACCGCTAGGATGAGGAAACTTTATACACTGATGATAAGTCGACGCTACACCCAAAATTTCATGCAACCATGGCCTTCCGATCAATGCATTATAAGGGGATTCCACATCGACTACACAGAACAAAACTTTAGTTGATAATCCTTGCAAGGGTATTCTCATATGAACTTCTCCTTTAGGCTTATTCGCTGTGCCATTGAAACCATATATCTTATATGTCGAAGGTATCAAATCTTCATCCTTCCCACCCATAGTCTTGTAAGTATGGTAAAAAAGGATGTTTACTGAGCTCCCCGTATCAATTAAGATTCTATTGATTGCCCAAGAATTTTCTGCTTCATCATCTTCGCCATCTACAGGTTTTGGATTAATTTCCAATTTTACGACCAATGGGCTATCATGCGTCTCTCTGCCTTCAGGAATCTCTTCTGCAGTGAACGAAATAATCTGCATTTGCCATCCTTTTAACTGCGATGTCTTCGCGATGTTCATCACTTCTTTATTATCAGCATCCCTCGCAAAAACTCTACTGAGAATATTATCATGAAATTCTTCAATTGTTCGGTATGAATGTACAATGGAGTTGCAAAACAAATTTTTAGCTTTCGCTCCAACTTCTATTACGAATGTTTCTTTCCCCTTTGCTGAGTTTGTCCTGTGCATTTCTGGCGGTGGTGGTAACGGTTGAACCTTCTCTTCACTTTTTAGAAAATGATTCAGCTTTCCTTGGTCAATCATTCTGAGGATGATTCTTTTTATATTTCTGCAGTCATTTGTTAGGTGTCCATGAAAGCGGTGGTAAGAACAGAACTCGTGACTTTTATCACTTGGTGGTGGCTCATTCCCCATGTTCCATGGTGCAGGTATGTTTTCCATCAAGAGTATAGCTTCCTATATTTTTTCCACACTAGTATTTAGTGGTGGCATTTTGATTTCCTCCCATACTACTCTGTGACTTCGCTGCCCTCCGTGATAATTCTGCCTTCGACCTCCATAAGTTTCTTGCGAATGATCAAGTCTTTGAATTTTGTTATTGCCGCCACGGTTATAGTAGTTCCTTTCCCTTTCAAATTCTTCCTGATCACGGCTTCCCATAGCTACTATCTTTGGCTGTCCATCATATATTATCCTTTCTTGTTGCCCTTGCGAAGTGCTCGCTACTGTGTTTATCAATTTGGGTAATAAACTTGCATTCGCAGCATTTGAATTTGTATTCGCAATTGGGTATGATTCCATCTCATTTTGCCTTTCCTCTAGAGCAATATATTCCTCCTGAAGTTCTCGCAACTCAGTCATTGTAATTGTATTCTTGACTCTAAAAATTTGAATATATAACAAATTGGTTGCGAACATAGCGTTTATGAATGATAGAATGAGATATCTTTCATCCACTCATCCAGCCATTTCGCTACACATTGTCTTCCATCTCACAGTTAAGTGTCTCAAACTTTCTCCAATTCTTTGTTTCAGCCCAAATACATCTTCAATTCCTGGTCGCGAGGAGTTGTTACTTATATATGCCCCTAAGAATATAGCTTGTAAATGGTTGAATGACGTGATTGTGTTTCTTGGTAAACCCTCAAACCATTTCAGTTCTTCTCATGTTAAACTTGATGCAAAATATTTGCACAATATGGCATCATGATTTTCCCATTGTAGCATACATCTCACATACGCTTTGATGTGTTGTATTGCACAAGTTGTTCCTTCAAAAATGTTTGGTTAATGCGGGTAAATTGCACTTTGGGGTATTCCTCCTAATCGCACCTCTAGTGTAAAGGGGGTTTTCGCAGCCTCTTCGATGGCCTCATCCAATTGTCTTCTTCCTCCTCCCCTTCTATTGTTCAACATTCCTCTCATCTCTGCCAACTCTCTCAAGATTTGTTCATTTACATCAGGATTCGAATTTATTGGTCTTTTTAGTTCTGCCTCTCTCCTTCTGCGTTCATGTCTACTTTGATTTTCTTGTTCGTCATTTTCTTCTCTTTTTTCTCTGCGATTTTCTCCTTCATCTCGTTCACAAATTCGCACACCATTATATCTATCATTTTCTCTTCTTGGTTGTCTATCAGTTCTCCTTTGTATTCTTTCATATTCTTCATTGATATTTCCATTGTTGCGATTTTGCTCGCGCCTTCTCTCTCGATTGTCATGATTGTTCTGCCGAATTGCTTCCTCCAATTCCCGTTCTTCCATTTCTACTCTTAATCTTTCCCTTTCGCAAGCTAGACGCGCTTGTTCAATATAATGTTTTTCGATGTCATCTTCAATCTCCTTTTGTTTCCTCCGTGTTTCTCTCACATGCAGCATTCTTCTTCCTTCTTCCTGATTTTCTTCACCAATTGGATTATTCTGCACTTGACGCTGCCTATTTTCTTGATTTCCGTCATTTTGTTCATTCTGTAGAATTTCAGGACGTGGAGTACACACCACTTCTCTTCTTTCGCAACATCCTTCACCGGGATTTGGCTCTCTTTCTAGATTGTCTTCATTAATATTTTCCACAGGAAATGTTCTCCTCATATCTTCTCTAACCGATCCTGGTATTACTTCTCAACCTTCTATTCTGCAACCTCATATTTTCCATTCTTAACTCATGGTTTTGCCTTGTTAAATTTGCACGTTCTTCCGCTTCTAATCGCCTTTCTTCATGTATTGTTTGACTCAATGTTTCTAATGCTGCGATTTCTTCATTTCCATGAATTGTTTCTCCCATCTCTTCTCGATTTCTCCCCTCTTGTCCATTATTTATTAATTGTTGCACTTCTTCTCTTTCTTCCATAGAATCTGATCTCCATGTATGCACACTCACCCTATCATAATCTATTACTCTATTCGGTGCTGGTTGAATTGGTGGTTGAATTTGGCCTTCTTCTCTATCTCTTGCATTTATTCTTGATGGTTCACCTACTTCATTTCTCTTTTCTCCAGCTAATCTCCTGCTTCTTCTAACAGTTGTTGGTTGTTCTGATGCATTCCTTCTTCTAGCCATTTCTCAATTTTAGTAAGTTGTTGAAAATTATACGAAATTTCTTTCTTGTTACTCCTGATTCTTTTAATTCACAAGGTTGATCTCTACTCACTCCCTGTTTCTAGCACCATTATGTAGTTGCAGGAAATCCTACACTACACCCCTCACTAGAATATACACAATTAAGTCATTTTAATATGAATGATTATGATTCCAATTGATTGAATACTTGAATCTTTACAATATGAAATAGAAATGAGTTATAGAATTACAATCACTCTAAAACTTTCTCTCTCCTAATGACTTGCTTAATAATTCAAAAGAACCCTCCTTTCAACAGACTTACTCAACCCTTTATATAGGGTAGTATACAGTGGATGACAGCTAAGCTGTCCTTTATTTTCGGGAATGGCTTGCGAAATATCGCAAGCGTACAAGTATACAATCTCGCGACACTCTTAAACTTCGCCATATTTTCGTATTTTCCTCATGTTTTGGTTGTCGTCATTCATTGCGTCATTTATTTTACTTGTCTGCGACGCCTTCGCAACGCTGTCGTTTATTAATCTCGCGAAGTATTGATGTCGCGATATTCTGATCTTACATACTCTTCGCGAGAAGACTAAGCAGTTAGAAGCTGATTCTTCCACTCAGAAGAATAAGATATCTAGTCTTCAAAGTGCCAACCAACAACTTTACGGTATGAGACTTTTCTCTTTTCCTTTGTTTTGTTCTCTCATTATCTTCCCTTATCTGATTTACCATTTTCGCAGACGTCTATAACCTTTCTGACGAAGCCATTCTTCTTCACTCATTCCCTGATCCTATGGATAACAATGCCCTTCTTGATCACCTCAACAATTCTTTGAATAGTTTTTCCAATGACAAGATTAAATCTCTTTCTCTAAACGAACTTCAATCCAAATTTCGCCTCTTAGAAATTGATCATAGATCTAGTTTAGGCTTATCTAACCAATTTAAGCGTCTCTATCTTAATTCTAAAGAGAAAATTAATACTTTAAGAACCAAAATCAGTGATCTCATAGATGATAAAGATCGCATCGCTAGACAAGGTGCTCAAGCATTAGCGAAATTCCAAAAGACTATTCTTGAAGTTCAAATTGAACGAGATGAATCTATTCGCAAAAATGCTATACTTAGCGAAAGAGAGAATCAAATTCGCTCCCTTCTTCTCATAAATAATGACGATGAATTCACTTGGGCTGCGAAAGTTCTAGATGATGCCAGGAATAATTTAGGTGTTAACGTAAGTCTTCAAGCTGATCATACGACCTTGGTTAGGGATATGATCTCTGACAGAGAAGGTTGTTAATTGTTCTTCTTTATTTAATTGTTCGTCTTTCATAAAATTGTCGTTGAGTTGATGATTCATTGTCACATGTTCGCAGAAGTTGAAGAGAGATTTCGGAAAAGAATTGAAGAACTTGAGTTTGAGAAGGAGCAACTCGCAAAGAACCTTTTTTCTCGGGATGATAAATATTCTAGATTGAAGAGGCAACTACAGATTATTGTTGCAAATTTTAAGAATGATGCTAGTCTCTTTCGCAATCAGACTATTAAGATGGTTTGCGACGACAACAGTATCCCTCATTCCGCATATCCTTGCCTTCTTGAAGAAATCCCCAAGAATGTGCCTTCTCTGGATATCTTTGATAGCGATGCCAGCGAAGAAGAGGAATCTGATGGAGATGAAGAAGTAGAAGGATCTGACGAAGATGAGGAAGAAGAAGAATCAGACGAGAAATAGTTCTATTTTCTTCCTTCTCTTTTTGTAATATCTGTACATTCATTCTTTTAATCTTCTATTTTTGTAATCTTTTGCTGCGAATTTCTTAGATCTTCAAATAGAAGCTCTACCTTTGTTGTTCCTTTCTGCACATGTTAAAAGAGCAATTCTTTTTTGCAATATAATTAATCAATATATTATCAACCTTTCATTTTATGAGCGCGTAAATCTATCATATGAATACAAATAACATGTTTTTATTGTATACATTCCCATACTTGCCTCTGTTATTTGCATTCAAATGAGAGATTAAGCAAGTTATTTTCGAATTGTGATATGTATTCATGCCTTAATCTCGCAGCTGTTGCTGCTGGATTTTCGCAAGTAAGGAAATCTTGGTTTCTTCCAAGATTTCCTTTTTTCTTTTTCTCTTATGTGGTCTTATTTTGCCTTCCTAGTTAAAGGTCTTATTGCGCCACCTCTTGTTATTGCGACAAAATCGCAGGACGTCATTGCATTTGCATGCAAAAACCCATTGATCTTGCCTTAACTCTTTTCTTTGAAATTTTTGTTGCGACAATATGACAGGCCTAAAAATTCTTGCGAAAATAAAGCCCCATGACATTGCCGTCTTGCGACGAAATTGCAGGACGTCCTTACACTTTCATGTACTGACCCATTGATCTCGTCTTATCTTTGTCTTTTGTATTATTGCCTCTTTAAGATTGTCGCACAAATATGACAAGCCTAAATTTCCTTGCGAAAATAAAGCCTCATGACATTTACGTCTTAAGACACTTATCAGCTCCCTAATGGAGGGTGCCGCCCTTACTTTCCCCCTGGTTGCCCCTTCAAGGAGGCGTACTTCTGCCATACAAGGCTAGCTCCTCCCATCCGGTCTTAACAACAACCAGTTGTTTTCGCAGCCTCTTATCCCTTTTGCCTATATGGCTTATGGTTACGAGACTGCACCCTAAGTTGAGTTTTGTTCGGGCCGAGTGCAGCATAAGCCAAGACTTGCCAAGAATGGCCGAGACACTTCAAATGCCCTAGGCACTCTTGGCTCAACCGTGTACCTCGCGCCTTGATCAAATGCTGACTCCTTAGAAGAGACCCTCGGTCGTCCAATCTAAGTCATAAGCTTAGATTGAAAATCCAAGGTACCTCTCCTGGATGGGCTTTATTGACCCCAAATCTCCATGACTAAGGTTCCAGGGGCGGTGTAACCTTTTCCCTGAGCCATGAAGTAGGTGCCCCCTTCTATGACGCACTTTAGGTCTTACATTTGCCTCTTGCAAAATTTTGATTTCGCGAACTAGGGTGTACGCCATAGTTGGTTCGCCTCTGTCTGATTATTTTGTTGATTCATCTGCATATAAGTTCTTTTGTAATTTCGCAATCTCATCTTTATCATTCATAAAATATATTTTCTTCTTCTGCATATCAGCTCTCTTTCGCAATCTCATCTCTGTTATTCATAAGAAAAAAATTTCATAATTTTTTTTTTATTTTTAAAGATCAAACCAATCATACATTTTTCTTTCACCTCCCAATTTCTACTTCGGCTGTCAACAAGTACATTCATTCTTTAAGTCTCTTACTTCTGCTACTTTCTGCCTCTGTATTTTTGAATTTTTCTGTCATTTTCTTGTCTGTTGCGAAGCCTTAGCCACTTCTTATCTTCATCATATATTGGTTTCGCAACATTTCTTCTTCTCTCTGTTCTATTACATCTACCATCAATCCTTCACCTTTTTGTTTTTCTTTGATGTTGTGTTTCCAATTCTTCTTCTTCGCAGCTCTTTCTTCGCAAGATTCTATATCAATTTCATAACACTTCTTTCCTTCAACCCAATCTCCTTTTATGATGCCAATACCAGTGGGATGAGGGAACTTGATACATTGATGGAAAGTCGATGCCACACCTAAAATCTCATGTAACCAAGGTAGTCCAATCAATGCGTTGTATGGTGATTCCACATCAACTACACAGAATAAAATTTCAGAGGATAATCCTTTCAGTGGAATTCACATATGAGCTTCTCCTTTAGGCTTATTTGTAGTACCGTTAAAACCATAGATTTTGTAAGTTGAAGGTATTAGATCTTCATCTTTCCCTCCCATAGTTTTATAAGTATGATAAAAAATAATATTCACGGAACTTCCAGTATCGATCAAAATTCTGTTGATTGCCCATGAATTCTCGGCTTCATCATCTTCATCCTCGCTAGGTTTTGGGTTAATCTCCAATCTTACCACTAATGGGTTGTTGTGCATTTCTCTACCCTCGGGTACTTCTTCTGCGGTAAAAGAGATAGTCTGCTTTTGCCATTCTTCCAGTGGCGATGTCTTCACAATGTTCATTATTTCTCTATCATCGGCATCTCTTGTGAAAACCCTGCTGAGAGTGTTATCGTGAAAATCTTCAATTGTCTTTTATGAGTGTACGATAGAGTTACAAAACAGATTCTTTGCCTTTGCGCCAACTTCAATCACAAATGTTTCTCTTTCTTTTGCTGTGTTTGCCTTGCGAATATCTGGAGGAGGTGGTAACGCTTGAGTTTGTGTTTGTCCTACTAGAAAATGGTTTAATTTTCCCTGATCTATCATCCTGAGAATGATTCTCTTTATGTTTCTGCAGTCATTTGTTGTATGTCCATGGAAATGATGATAAGAGCAAAATTCATTACTTCTGTAGCTTGGAGGTGGTTCACTCCCCATGTTTCATGGTGCGGGTATGTTTTCCATTAGGATTATAGCTTCTCATATCTTCTCCACACTAGCATTCAAAGGTGGCATTTTGATTTGTTCCCATATTATCTTGTGATTTCGCTGTCCTCTGTGATAGTTTTGCCTCTGACCTCCATAATTTTCTTGCGGCTGATCAAGTCTTTGGATTTTGTTATTTCCACCACGGCTATAGAAGTTTCTCTCTCTCTCGAATTCTTCTTCATCACGACTCCCCATAGCTACTAGCTTTTGCTGATTATCACCCATTATCCTCTCTTGTTGCCCTTGCGAGGTGTTCGCCACTGTATTTATAAACTTGGGTAACAAGCTTGCATTCCCTACTTTTGAACTTGTGTTCGCAATGGGGTATGATTCCAATTCATTTTGCTTTTCCTCAAGAGCAATATACTCCTCTTGAAGTTCTCGCAACTCAGTCATTGTGATCGTATTATTGATTCTGAAAATTTGAATATATAACAGATTGGTTACGAACATAGCGTTAATGAATGACAGAATGAGATATCTTTCGTCCACACGACCAGCCATATCACTGCACATTGTCTTCCACCTCACGGTTAGATGCTTCAAGCTTTCGCCAACCCTTTGCTTTAACCTAAATACATCTTCAATGCCAGGTCGCGAGGAATTGTTACTTATATACGCCCCTAAAAATATAGCCTGCAAATGGTTGAAAGATGTTATAGTATTCTTTGGAAAACCTTCGAACCATTTTAAGGCCTCTCATGTTAAACTTGATGCAAAATATCTACACAATATCGCATCATGGTTCTCCCATTGTAGCATACCTCTCACATAAGCTTTGATGTGTTGTACTGCACAAGTTGTTCCATCCAAAATGCTGGTTAACGCAGGTAAATTGCACTTTGGGGGTATTCCTCTCAATTGTACTTCTTGTGTGAATGGGGTTTTCGCAGCTTGTTCTATAGCTTCATCCAATTGTCTCCTACCTCCTTCTTTTTTATTATTTAACATTCCTCTCATTTCCGCTAGCTCTCTCAAGATTTGTTCATTTACATTAGAATTTGGATCCATTGGTCTTTTTAGCTCCGCCTCTCTTCTTCTGCATTCATATCTGTTTTCACTTTCTTGTTCATCATTTTCTTCTCGTCTTTCTCTGTAATCTTCTCTTTCATTTCTTTCATGAATTCGCACGCCATTATATCTCTCATTTTCTCTTCTTTGCCGCCTTTCAGTTCTCCTTTGTACTCTATCATATTCTTCATTGATATTAACATTATTGCGATTTCGCTCACGCCTCCTTTCTCGATTATCATGATTGTTCTGTCGAATTGCCTCTTGTAGTTCTTGTTCCTCCACTTCTGCTCTTAGTCTTTCCCTATCGCGAGCTAGATGTGCTTGTTCATTATAGTGTCTTTCAATTTCATCTTCGATTATTCGTTCATTTCTTTGTATTTCTCTCCCATGTAATATTCTCCTTCCTTCTTCCTGATTTTCTTCGCCCTCTTGATTATTTCGCCCCTAATGGTGTCCATTTCCCTGATTTCTATCATTTTGCCCGTTTTGAAGAGTTTCAGCACGTTGGATATAACGATCTTCCATTATTTCTCTTTCTTTGCGACGTTCTTCGCCTGGATTTTGTATTCCCTCTCGAGTTTCTTCATTAGCATTTTCTATAGGCAAATCTTGTCTTATTTCTTCTCGAACTGATCTTGAACTTGATCTTGTAGTACTTCTTGACCTTCTATTTTGTAATCTCATGTTTTCCATCCTCAATTCATGATTTTGCCTTGTCAAATTCGCACGTTCTTCTGCTTCTAACCGCCTTTCTTCATGTATTGTTTGCCTCAATGCCTCTAACGCTGCAATCTCTTCATTCCCGTGGATTATTTCTCTAATTACTTCTTGGTCTCTCTCCTCTTTTCCATCGCCTCCTAATTGTTGGTCTTCTCCCATTTCATCTACAGAATCTGATCGCCAAGTATATACACTCACTCTGTCATAATCCACAATTCTATTTTGTATTGGTGTACGTTGAATTGGCGGTTGAACTTGATTTTCTCTATTGTTCCTTATGTTCATTCTTGAAGATTCCTCTATTTCATCTCTCCCTTCTCCGGCAAGTCTCCTACTCCTTCTAACAGTTGTTGGTTGTTTTGATGCATGTCTTCTTCTAGCCATTTTTCAATCTTAGTGAATTGTTGAAAATTATATAAAATTCCTTCCCTATTACTCCAAATTCTTTCAAATCACAATATCAATCTTCAATCAGGTCCCTGTTTCTAGCGCCATATGTAGTTGCAGTAAATCCTACAATACACACCTCACAAGAATTCGTAATATTCAACACATCTTTAAGATCAACAATCAATCTCTTTATTAATTGAGTTAGAAATTTTACAAGAAGGAAATGAAATCAAGAATATAATTGCTACTCTAGACTTTCTCTCTCCTCAAAACTAACTCTCCACTCTAAAAAAATCTCCCCTTTTCTTAAGCCTGTTCGGCCCTTTATATAGGACATTACATAGTGGATGACAGCTAAGCTGTCCTTTATTTTCGGATCTGACTTGCGACACACTCGCAAGTATTCAAATGTTAAATCTCGCAACACTCCTAAATCTCGCAAGGTCTTCACATCTTTCTCGTGTTCAGGCTGTCGTCATCTGTTGCGTCATTTTTATTACCAATCTGCGATATCTTCGCAGTGTGTCGTTTATGGATTTCGCAAGGGTCTTGGTGTTGCGATATTCTGATCCTACACTAATAATACTACAATTATCTAGTTTCCCACCAATGGTGCTCATAGAGCTTCTTGATCCCACAGAAGTCTTTAAACGAGCGGTCGTAAGAGATTTCGCCTAATTAAGGTACTTTCCTCTCCGAATAGACGGCTCCACCAGTAACAACACAACAAGGTAGTTATGCTAGCTCTTAGGATAGTTTGCTTGAAATGAAAACTTGGGTATTTATAGACCAAGGAAGTTTGGACAACAAGGAATTTCCAAAACCGAAATATTCTTAAGATATGCAATAAATGTCCAAATCGGTTTTCATAATTCCTGGAAATGCTCTGTCCAATATTAACCGAAATCTCACTAGAAAATCTCCAATTGGTAAATGTCACATTACCAATTTTTATTTTCCAGAGATATGCATTTTAATTGCTGGTAATTAAAAGCATATAAAATTAACAACCTTAATTAAAAGATTCTCAATTTATTTCGGTCCGGGATCTCCTTTAGTTATTAAGGAATATCTTTGAACAATAAAAGATAAAAGTTACTGAACATGTTCAAAGTATATCGACATCTTATTTCTTTGTAAATCCTTTTTCATATTTACAATCTTGAAACCGATTATACCACACTTCCAAACAAGTTTAGAATTGGTTCATCTTATTTCCAAGAACTATGTGATTGATCAAATGTTAATTCACTAATCATGGGTTTACGGTTCTACCAAACACAAGGATCGGTTATACCTTAATATGGTTACTGGGACCGGTTACATCAGTTACCAGGATCGGTTACGTCAATTACCAGGACCGGTTACCATATTCTCCTGGTATTACTTGTGATCGGTTACACTAGTCACTAGGATCGGTTACACCAATTACCAGGACCGGTTACGCCAATTACAAGGATCGATTACAACTCTTTTGTGATCGGTCATACCAATTACCAGGATTGGTTACACCAATTACAAATATCGATCATACTATCTAAGGTGATTACTTAGGATCGGTTACACTAATAAAAGTCATACCAATACATAAGTCAGGCATTGTGACTAGTTTTACCAAGATACTGTTGATGGTGGATTTTCATTTAAGGGCTGAAATTGTAAAAGCCAAAATTATGCGCTAACATCTTGCAAAAGATAAAGCCATTAACAACTGATGAATATTTCTTCACCTTACTAATTCACCTAGAATAGAGCATGTGGCAACAATCCCAGTATTCTGTGAATTAAATACACAAAATTCATCCAGGTTGGAGCATGTAGCAACAATCCCATATACCCTATGAATTTACTGACATTATTAATTAATGCATGACCGCCTCGTATTTCGTACTCATTACCGGTGCGGCATGACGACCGAGTGTTGTTCTCAGCAGAGCAACACGAATCTCCAAGCATTAATAATAAAACATGTACGAAATACCCATACAAAGCTACAACTCTCGGTGTGTTATACTAGCCCGATTGAGCATGTTTGAACCTGAACTGACCATATCAGTCTCAGAAACGATCATGACCATCCAACTTCACCAGCATGATTGGGTGGCCCAGATCGAATCCATAACCCTTAAGCAGGTATTGGAGTATTCACCACCGACTCAATGCGGGCCCCGCATGGTCGGCCTCCTCAAGAGGGAAGCAACGCTTACCAGTTCGTCTAGCCAAAACAACATGGACGTGAAACCCTAAACTAGGGTTACGGCACATTATATGTGTCGCAAATCAGTCTCAAGAATCCATCTTCGCAGGCATAGATGGAGGGTGTAGATGTAGATTCAAAGGGTCCAGAACATATCAACACAAACAGTGTGGGCCCGCCTACATACCTGACCGGCCGGTCAAGACCAACTATGTTTGGTCGTCACAATTCACGCGCCCAAACAAGGGGTGACACACGGCCGGCAAAACCCTAATTGGGGTTTGCGGCATCTTCCATATGTTGCAAATCGATCACGAGCGTTCATCTTCTCCTGCTCGGATGAAGGGTCCAGGAATAGACTAAGCAGGTCCGGTAAGTATCAACATGATCACTGCGGGCCCACCTATCTCCACACCCGATCGGCCAAGACAAAATTTGGCTGAACACCTCGATTCGCACGACCAAACCAGGCGTGGTCGTACCTCCTAATTGTAAACTGATCTCGACCACTCAACTTCTACGTACAAATTGAGTGGCTTAGATCACGTTTTTATGAGGCAATGAAGTACAGCGTGAACACCAGCCTACCACCCACATGCTGAATCAATCGGCCAAGACCGACCAAGCTTAATCGTCTTGGAACGCGTGCCCAAAATTGGCATGATGCGCGGCTTTTGCGGCACCGGATTTCTGTTGCAAATCTATCTCAACCGCTCCTCTTTGCCGGTCAAATTGAGTGGCCTAGATCGCATCTTTGTGAGACAATGAGGTACGTACGTGTACACCGGCATGCCGTCTACACGCATGCCCGGTCGGTCCTTTCCAAAACACCTCCCATGCTTGGTTTCGACCAAGCTGAAGAGTGATGCATGCGCACCTCTTCAAAAGCCCTAAAACTTCATCAATGGTCGCAGATGAGTGTCACATATCATCTCGTCCGTCCAACTCTACCAGCTTGGTCAAGCAGCCCTGGTTAGGAGTTAAGAGACCAGCAAGGCGTCACCACAATCACCGTCCACCACTCTTCCACATGGAGTGATCGGTCAAGTCAGGGCTTACCTGTATAGCCTCCAAACGATCACTCGAAGATGGCTGGACATGATGCTATTTTAAGACGCTTAAATTCGTGACTTACTCCGGTAAGTCTTAAAAACAACAATGCTTCATACATGCTGAATATACTCGATGCAGTACCTGCGTAGAATACACACGATACTTCACAAGTATCGACTTCCTAAATAATTTAGTTATTTAGTCTAGCATTACATGCTACTTTCTGTGGGTCCCACGATCCACACACTCGAGACATCAATCATGTCACAAACTGGGGGATACATACTGTGGTATTGGTATGGCAGTTTACAACGTGCAGCGTGCAGCGTGCAACGCGCCATCACAAGAACGTGTCAGGAAGTCATGGACGGTTAGAGATGACAGGAGAAGTGGGAAAGACTGGTCGTGTAACACCAACACACAACTCCACTACTCCACTTCCTCCACTTCCCACGAGAGACGTGAATAAGGCTCAAATGACTTGTATAAATAGGTTTGTTTATGGGTGAAAACTACTCCTGCAGAATTTGGTAATTTGGGGTGTGGATGAGGAATGAATTTAAACCTTAAACAAATGTACTGCGCGGTGAGTGCTTGTAGATTCGAGAGATCAATCTGTGCAAGTCCGGCCTAAACCAAGAAATGGCCGTTCCAGACTTGTTTCGGTCACAAAGTGAAGGAGATGGGGTTGATCTTAGGGAGGGAAGCGAAGAAGGTGTTGAGATTGTGAAGGTGTAGACTTGCTTATGACTTGCAACAAGAAAGTGAACAAGCTTGCGGTTGGTGTAAGCAGGCTCTGGGTGTTCTCTTGTTGTTTTTTCTCTGTTGTTTGGAAATAGGGCGGAGAACCTATTTATATAAGTCATTGAGTCTTATTCACGTCTCTCGTGGGAAGTGGAGGAAGTGGAGTGATGGAGTATTGGAGTTGTGCGTTGGTGATACACGACCAGCCTTGCCCACTTCTCCTGTTCATCTCTAACCGTCCATGACTTCCTAACACGTTCTTGTGATGGCGCGTTGCACGCTGCACGCTGTAAACCGCCAGACCAATACCCCAGTATGTATCCCCCCAGTTTGTGACATGATTGATGTCTGGAATGTGTGGATCGTGGATCCACGAAAGGTAGCATGTAATGCTAATGTGAATAACTGCGTTATTCAAGAAGTTGATACTTGTGAAGTATTGTGATGCAGGTACTGCATCTTGGTGTGGTAAAGTGATGGGTGGTGACGCCTTACTGACCAATTAACTCCTGACCAGGCTTGTATAACTAAGCTGGTGAAGTTGGACGGACGAGACGATCTTTGAGACACTCATCTGCGACCGTTGATGAATTAGGGAAGAGGTGCGCAAGTATCACTCTTCAGCTTGGTCGAAACCAAGCATGGGAAGGGCTTTGGAGAGGACCGACCGGGCATGTGTGTAGACAGCATGCCGGTGTACACGTCCATACCTCACTGTCCCATGAAGGTGCGATCTAGGCCACTCAATTTGACCGGCAAAGAGGAGTGGTGGAGATCGATTTTGTGATAGGAATTTGGTGCCGCAAAAAGCCGCACACCATGCTCTTTTTCGGCGCGCGTTCCAAGACGACCTAACTTGGTCGGTCTTGGTCGATTGGTTTGGCGTGAAGGTGGTAGGCTGGTGTTCACACCTATACCTGACTATCCCATGAAAACGTGATCTAAGCCACTCAAATCGTCCAGTGAAGTTGAGTGGTCGAGATTAGTTTGCGGTTTGGGAAGTGTAACCACGTATGTTTGGGCGGGCGGTTTGGGATAGCCATGCATGGTATGCCTTGGCCGACCGCGTGAGGATATAGAGGGGCCTACGGTGGTCATGCTGGTATGACCGGACCTATTTAATCTAATCTCAGACCCTCCATTCGTGCCGGAGAAGATGGACGCTCGTGATGCTCAAAACCCTAATTTTGGGTTTCAAAGCCGTGCGTCATCTCTTGTTTGGGCGACGATTTTGTCACAACCAAGCATGGTTGGTCTTGACCGATTGGTCAAGTGTGTAGGCGAGCACACGGTGATCGTGTTGACATGCTCTGGGCCCTTTGAATCTACATCTACACCCTCCATCTATACCTGCGAATATGGATGGTTGAGACTGCTTTGCGACACATGTAATATGCCGCAAACCCTAATTTAGGGTTTTCCGTCCATAATGCTTGGTATGAACGTTTTTTGGCAGGCTAGGCCAATGGCCGACCGTGCGGGTTCCGCATTGGTTCGGCAATGGATATTTCATACCTGCTTGGGGGTGATGGAATTGATCTGGGTCATCCAATCATGCTTGTGGAGTTGGATGACTGCGATCATATCTGGACTGATACGGTCAGTCCGGATGCTCAATCGGGCTAGTATAACACACCGAGACTCAGCCTGTACGGGTATTTCGTACATGGTTTCATTATAGTGCTTGGAGGTTCGTGTTACTCTGTAAGAGTAACACTCAGTCGTCATGCCACACTAATAATGAGTACTGGAAATACAAGGCTGATATGAAATTCACAGGATGGGATTGTTGCCACATGCTCCATTCTTGGTGAATTAAGTGAGGGAGTATCCAACACTTATAAATGGCTTTATCTTTTACAAGATGTCAGCGCATAATTTTTCTAGTTTTTACAAATTTAACCTTAAACGAAAATCCACCATCAACATTAAGTCCCCTGCCTAGCACATAATGGTTACACTATTGTGGGGTAGGCATGAGATGGTGACATACATATGTGAGAAAGACAGGATAAATGAAGTTTACCCGGAAGAGTATTGACCGACCGCCAGTTGCCCAAGCCGTTGTGCTTGTATGGAATCCTTTGGTGGGACCGGTTTCCTTCTTTGGGTATTTGAATCAAAAGAGGAATCCAAACAAAAGAGGTATCCTTGTTCTATTGGGATTCTTCTAATCTTTTGTCTATAAAAAGAGACCAACCCCTTTTATTTTATCACGAGTTTGTTTTTTTTTTGTTGTCGAGCATCTCCCGTCCGGGTCTTCACTGCCGTCGCCAACCGCCGCCGCTCGCCGGAGCTCGTTGCCGGAGTTGCTGCCGTCCACGGTAAGTTTCGCTCTCTTTTATTTTATTTTTTTTAAAAAAAAGGTAAAACCCTAGTTTGCTAGGTAAACACCTTTTGTAAGATGTGCATATGCTTAGTTTTTCCACCGAAGTTGATACACCAATATTTTCTAGAATTGCTTAGTAAAACAACCCGTGAGTCCATGATCATGTTGTTTTTGCTTCTTTCCACCATTGCATGCAAAACCTAGCTTTTAGGTTGTATCTTGAAAAGAAAAACCTTGGCTTGAATCCCGTAGACACGATTCCCATGAATAAAGAAAAATCGTGTTATGATGTGTGCGGATGAACGCGGACCCGCCGTGTATGCTTGATTGAACGTGGGTTTCACCCACATACGCTTGACTGAAATTTATACCGAACTTGAAATTTGTACCGGACTTGAAATCAATACCAGACTTGAAATTTGTACCGGACTTGAAATCAATACCAGACTTGAAATTTGTACCGGACTTGAAAACTTGAGTTATACCGGACTAGAAGCTTGATCAATACCAGACTGAAACTTGTACCGGACTTGAAACCAATACCAGACTGAAACTTGTACCGGACTTGAAACCAATACCAGACTGAAACTTGTACCGGACTTGAAACCAATACCAGACTTGGAATGATCTTTGGTGCTTGGACCCAATCCCAGCTTTTGTGTATTTCAATGTGGGTTGTGTCTTGTCATGCGTGACTACATGCCCCATGCGTTTTTCATACAAGTTCTAACTCCTATTTTCATTGTGGAATGAAGAAAAGAACTCTGTTGAGATGTCTTACGGAGATAATCTTTGGTTCCAAGCCAGGAAGTGTTGGCGGCTTCAAAGATATGCCGAACATCGATGATGAGTTTTTTACCTCGCCTTTTCCAAATATTAGAAGGCATCCTTCTCATAAGATAGTCCTGCTTTCCGATTCAGAAAATATGGATGCTGATCCATTTTCTTCTTCAGCACTTGTAATGATATTTTGCCTTCGGAGAAATGAATATCCGCCTTCCCCTATTGACTTCAAGATTTGCCATACTCCACTGGGCTCTTGTGAAGGATGGATGAGACGCATGTTGAGTAATAAGGGCATTAAAGATAATTTTCTTTCAGCGCAAATCCTCAATGCGGTCATGGCATCTGCTGCTCTTGAAATTAAGAAAGACGATGCCGGTTTGATTACCTTCATTTCTCGGTGGCGTATTTCTACTCATACAGCCATATCTAGATGGGGAGAGATGACTATTACCCTGGAGAGTGTAGCTGCATTAATGAACCTGCCTGTTGCTGGAAGTCTTTCTTACGATCTCTCTGATACGGAGCAACGCAACTATGATGCTATACTTCAAAAGGTGGCGGAATTCGACAATCTGGACAAGGAGGAGAAAAAAGATACGAGATGCTTTTACACCTGGTGGGTGTCGGAGTGGTCTCCTGCAGACCCAGAGCCGGATCAAGAGTTGGAAAATGAGCTCAGCGTGATTGCGTTCCTGTCTTTATGGCTATCCAGAGATATATTCGACGACGGTTCTGGATTGAAGACCATTAGAGGTGACCTTGTTAAGATCGCTGTAAAGCTGGCAAAAGGTAAAGTTCTTCCCCAGGGTGCCTTGTTCCTTGGATCGCTGTATTCTCATCTGGACGCCTTAGCAATGGACATGCATGTTTCTAACGGGTACAAGAAGGTGGAATCGTACGTTCACTTCGCTTTTCTTCAGGAATTCTTATGGGAACACTTCAAAATCTATGCTCCTACCCCTGCAAATTTGCTCACCAACTTGTATGGTGGCTCTAGAATACTCCGCTGGAATAAGAGGCGTCCCAGAGCCGGTGCAAAACTTGTGGACACATTTGACAATGTGTCTTCTGTTGATTTCCGTCCATGGGGGCCAATCCACCCTTCCATTGTTCAGCCAAAGACTTTTGCTATCGCTTCTGACGGTCCTGATGCTGTGTTGTGTACCGATGCTGAGACGGTGAAGTTTGGAGAACTTATTTACCTGCAAAGCTGCATTCCAGGATATGTCCCGTCTTTATTCAACGGAGAATTTTCCGTGACTCCGTACAATATTGACAGGGTTGCTCGCCAAATGGGGTTTGATCAGGGTGTCCCATTTATTCGTTCGCCAAGGGTTTCGAAAGAATCTCTCCCGAATATTCTTAATGCTGGCGCGTTTTTGGAACGGGTGAGCCTTCCCTTCTGGCCTATTGGGAGAAACCCAGTGGTAACCGATAAGTACAAGGAATTTTGGAGCGGCAACTGTTGATTTTCCAAGAATTCTCGGATAGTATTGTGACAGGTTTCCGTGGTGAACCATCTTCTGACGTTTTGAAAAAGCATTTCCGGTTGAAGCCACTTCCAGCCAAACGGACCAGAGCTGAGGATTGCAGTCCCCAAGCAGGAGAGAGATCCAAGAGCGGGCATGTGGTTCGGTGATCCTCAATTCCTCCAATATGCAGGTATTTAAATCTCTTCCCATTGGTTCCTTTATTTCTCCAGGGCGAATCTTTCTAAGAGTAATTCTTGCTTGAAATCAGGGGATTCCGAAAGAGAATGTCTTCACAAGGTTGGCGCGCATTTAGAATGAGAAGGATGGTAATGTTGG
Organism: Papaver armeniacum; assembly: GCA_023531295.1. Taxonomy (NCBI): domain Eukaryota; kingdom Viridiplantae; phylum Streptophyta; class Magnoliopsida; order Ranunculales; family Papaveraceae; genus Papaver; species Papaver armeniacum. Next base: position 307,555 of record JAJJWW010001001.1, read on the forward strand.
CCCTCATCTTTGAGAGGTCTGGCGTCTTGATCTTCATCTTTGAGAAGTCGGCAGTACTTGATCTTCATCTTTGAGAAGTCGGACAAACCGCTCCTTTTTCCGACCATGACAGAGATGATGCAAGTACTGACCTTCATGCTGAGAAGTCTGGAGAAACCGCTCCTTTTCCCGACCATGACAGAGATGATGCAAGCTCGGTTGGACAAGCCGCCTCCCTGAGTGATCTTGTTGACGGGGTCGTGATGGAAATTAGTACCCAGAGCAAGGTAGATGCCGGAAGGAATATAAGAGAGGCAGCGTCTGCTACAGTTGAGGTAGCTCCCATAGAAGTTCGTTCTGAACAAGTTCCAGTCAATAAGGCTATTGTGGTGACTCCTTCTGAAAGGCCTCCTGCAACTGACCAGGCTCCTGTGGTTGGTGGATTACCGGTGATGCAGCCTGGGGCTTTGTTCGATCCTCCTTTTACTGTCCCTTATCCAGGTCATGTGTTGGTTGGTGGATTCAGCGTGCCGGTTCAGTTCAAAGAGTTGTACACAACGATATGGGAGAAGCACGGCCACATTGCTACTACCACGAAACTCAAAAGTCGTCTTGCATTGGTCAACCGCGTTCAGGAGGCATTATTTTCTATCCATGGGATGAGCGTCGCGACTGGTCGAACAGTTTCTGAGGAGATGATTGAAGACTGGAAGTGCCATCGAGATGTGTTTGTGCAGTACGACTTCAATGTTCCTTGGTTTTTTAAAAGGTTCTCCGAGATTCAGGAGCTCCAGAGATTACAAGATGAAGTTCCTTCCGCAGACTGTGTTACTCGCCAAGAAGAAGAGGTTGAAAAGTTGTCTAAGGAGTTGAAGCTGAAGCAGGCTGCTCTTCAAAGGATGAAAGACTCTCTTGCCCAGAAGGACGAGTTGCTGCTGAAGGACTTTCCTTGAAAGATTCTCGCACCTACTTGTCTTTTCTTTCAGATGTTTTCCTTTTTGAGTGATAGTGAGGATTTTCCTTTCATAATTTGACCTCCGGTTTTGAATTAATAGGTAATTGAATTGGTCTATTGAGATAGTTTTGTGAATAACTTTTCTGAAAGATGTTATTTTAAATGAAATTTGCATCTTGGGTATGAATGATTGCACATATCATATGAAATCTCAAATGTCGTGTAAAAGGTAGGTATGAAGGGAAACAAATATGGCGTTTGATCACTGAGCCTCTTTTTTCATGCGCGGGATGCTAAGTCCCCAGTGAATTCTAAGACTATCTTTCTTGTAAAATTGTTGGATAAAACTTACTTGTTTTTGAAGCCTTATTTGTATCAAACCGGAGTAGCCTTTCTAAGAAAATCCTCCGCACTAATTTCTCAGAGCTATCCCTCTGAACCAAGCTTCTCCTGAACAATGCGCTTCAAAGCGTTGCATTCACTGGTGGGGTGGTGAAGGAACCGGTGGAAATGACAGTACCTCGGGTCCATTACTTCTTAATCAGTAGGCGGACGCCATACCGGGGGTAGTTCCACCTCTCCGTTTCGCACCCACGCCTCCAGTAGCTCCAAAATCTTCTTCATTGGGAAAGGGAAATGTAGATACCTTGAGTCTAGCTTTTCCCGCGTTAGTGGACGTTGTGATGTCTCTCCGTGGCTTTGATGTGGAACAGGAGATGAAGTGGGAAGATTTGCGAGTGTCATCATATCTGCGGATCGCTTGCCTAGGTAGAGGGATGTGGAAGGTGTCGTAATGTCACTGCTGAGTGACCGAATTGAACGCTCTCATCCTTTGTATTCAGGCATTTCCTGATTGATTTCTCCTTCCTCAAGCATTTCTTCAGTTGGTTGGAAGGCCGACGCGGATTGGACAGTCTTCCGGGCTTCAACAAGAGTTTTGAGATATAAATCTTCTAGCAGGGCTCCGTAGGCTGCAGGCTCCCTTTCTTTATCTGGCAGACATTGTAGTACTCCGGACAAGTCCTTTCCTCTGTGGAGTTGCCTCGAGTCTGGACCATGTTGTCCATCTTTCCTGATTCTTTTGCGATTACGTGTTCTTTTTGCTTCTCCACTTGTAAAGGTGTGACTCCTGACTAAGGATTCAGTGCTTCTTGCAATGTCTGAGCATATGCCTGCTGACCCTTCTCGTAATTGTGCTGCTATATCATTCAAAAGGCGAAACGTCTCGCTCTGCCTTCTGGTGATACCGGCTTGATTTGCCAAGACATCCTCCAGCATTCTAGCTACACTCCCCATGGTATCTGAACCACCCGCGGACTCCGGGTGAGGATACATCGTGAGATGAAAACCGAGAAATTGAGAATTCAATTTTTTGCAACCGAAAGATCAACCTCCCACTGTGGTCGCCAATTGTTTATGGGTGAAAACTACTCCTACAGAATTTGGTAATTTGGGGTGTGGATGAGGAATGAATTTAAACCTTAAACAAATGCACTGCACGGTGAGTGCTTGTAGATTCGAGAGATCAATATGTGCAAGTCCGGCCTAAACCAAGAAATGGCCGTTCCAGACTTGTTTCGGTCACAAAGTGAAGGAGATGGGGTTGATCTTAGGGAGGGAAGCGAAGAAGGTGTTGAGATTGTGAAGGTATAGACTTGCTTATGACTTGCAACAGGAAAGTGAACAAGCTTGCGGTTGGTGTAAGTAGGCTCTGGGTGTTCTCTTGTTGTTTTTTCTCTGTTGTTTGGAAATAGGGCGGAGAACCTATTTATACAAGTCATTGAGTCTTATTCACGTCTCTCGTGGGAAGTGGAGGAAGTGGAGTGATGGAGTAGTGGAGTTGTGCGTTGGTGATACACGACCAGCCTTGCCCACTTCTCATGTTCATCTCTAACCGTCCATGACTTCCTAACACGTTCTTGTGATGGAGCGTTGCACGCTGCACGTTGTAGACCGCCAGACCAATACCCCAGTATGTATCCCCCAGTTTGTGACATGATTGATGTCTGGAATGTGTGGATCGTGGATCCACGAAAGGTAGCATGTAATGTTAATGTGAATAACTGCGTTATTCAAGAAGTTGATACTTGTGAAGTATTGTGATGCAGGTATTGCATCTTGGTGTGGTAAAGTGATGGGTGGTGACGCCTTACTGACCAATTAACTCCTGACCAGGCTTGTATAACTAAGCTGGTGAAGTTGGACGGACGAGACGATCTTTGAGACACTCATCTGCGACCGTTGATGAATTAGGAAAGAGGTGCACAAGTATCACTCTTCAGCTTGGTCGAAACCAAGCACGGGAAGGGCTTTGGAGAGAACTGACCGGGCATGTGTATAGACAGCATGTCGGTGTACACGTCCATACCTCACTGTCCCATGAAGGTGCGATCTAGGCTACTCAATTTGATCGGAAAAGAGGAGTAGTGGAGATCGATTTTGTGATAGGAATTTGGTGCCGCAAAAAGCCGCACACCATGCTCTTTTTCGGCGCGCGTTCCAAGACGACCTAACTTGGTCGGTCTTGGTCGATTGGTTTGGCGTGAAGGTGGTTGATGTGATTTTAACAAGTTGTTGTAAAGTGGTAGTAAGAATGTCGTTCACTCCGACTTATAAAGATTTAGTTTCAGAAAACTCTAAAAACAAAGAAAATATATACACAAGTTTGTCACAAAAATCGAGAGATTACTGAGACTCAGGATTCCACCATAACTCATTCATGCGATTCAAATATTTATTCCAAACAATTATAGCTCAAATAATACTGACTCTAATTCTTTGCCAAGGTTGATTCTTAAAAGATTGACTGTAAATCACTAGCATGACGCATCAAAAGCACTTAGACCAAGCATACATCATCATACGACATCACAATCAATTAAGAAAAATCATAAAACAATTGATAATAGTGCAAGTAGTCATAAAAGAATTTAATATAATTACCACACGCATGAAAAATGGCTTCCTCCGTCATCCCAGTGTTGGGGTTTAGCTCCTCATATTATTCACGTGCTCAAAATAGTTGTTCATAGCTCAAAAGGGTGAAAAACAAGAGAAAACTAACAAAGCAGACAGTTTGCAACGCTGCAGAGGCGTTACAAACAGCTGTTTACAACGGTAGTGGAATATAAGACTGCTAGAATATAAGACTGCCGTGGAATATGAGACTGATGTGTAGTTGATTCTGCGACAAAGTTTTGCGACTGATCCAGAAGGTCCAATGTTCTTCGTGTTCTAGGGTTCTTGCAGCAGCAGCAGCAATTTCCTGAAGCTCCTCCGATTCTTCTCTACAGCTTCTACCGTACCTCTGTATCGACCCCAAACCCTCGACACTCCTTTCTGGCTTCCACTGCTTCTTTTTATACACCACAGACGAATAAATCCCGAGTATATCTCTCCTTTCTTTCCCCGCGGCAAGTTTCGATAATTCCTCCTCAATCTTCTCTGTACGCGGCAATAGAGTTTTAATCGTTCAAAATTGCATCTCAAGATAGAATAGAATCGAACAGGGAAGGAAATATTCTTCCAGTCCACGTAACTTCCAAAAATAAGATCCAAGCAAATCCCGTGATACTTGTATACCCTGTTTTTCTTAGAGCTGATGATCAAGCCCAATTTCTCCGAGTCCAACACGAATACCAAGCCTGTTTAGGCCTAACAGATCAATCCCAATGAATATACCCGATTGAATCTCCCTAAAAGATGCCGAAAATTTAATCCCTAAATCTGCCAGTCGCTGCTCTTCTTTTCCCGCCAATTTGATTTCAAATGGGGAAGATGATGGATGCCCCTTATCCAACTGTAGGGTGCCTTTAACAATTGGGTGTCCTGGAGTGTAAATAACAATTACTATGCCCCTTATCAATGGTGTACCCCTTAGTAATTGAAGTGCCCCTTATCCAAATGAGAGTCTGAATAGTAGGTGTCCTCCGGGTGCGCAAATTCCACTTTTCGAGCCAATTTCGCCACGCATGTTTATTTCTCCAAAAACACCTACAAAGACACAAAAAGCCATAATAAATACAAAATCGAGCACTAACAATATATAAAATTGAGACTAATATAGACACATAAATGTGATAGGTGTAGAATACACCTAATTTACTATCTAGTAGTTTATGCTTTCTTTGCTATTTTTCTTGTAAATTATGTATTTTACGCATGTTTTGAGTTTTATAGCTACTTTGGAGTCGCACGGAGGAAAAGAAGAAGAAATCACCCAATTTGAGCCAAAAGGGCAAAAAGGTCATTTTACTGGCAATTGATATATGGAGCCTAACCACGGTTAAGGGGCAACTCTTCTTGGAGGCGTACTAAACACAAACCAGCTACGGTTAAGGGGTTGTCATATAGGGTACCCCTTATCATTATTAGAAGATGTAATTATCAATGGGTGGTCCTTATCTTGAGCGCAAATAGCTGTCCTATGTTAACCTAACCCTACAGACGAGAGGCGTTATTTTACTCAATCATTCAGTTCTGAAATTGAGAAACCAAAAAGTCATGGACCGAGTGAATCCATTAATGGAAGCTCGTGAAGGATTTCCGTCAAATCGAGTGATTGAAGGAGAGATTATCAATGGTGGTGTTGTCGAGAAGTTTTGACGATGATCTTTCTGCCAATGGAAGTGATTGTTATTAACCGGCCAGTGATGTCAGAGCACAGATCGAGATGCAGAAAACGAACAGAGCTGTTGTTGATTGGAGAACTGAGATGTAATCGAAGATTGAGTTTGAATGGAGAAGCAGGAGGATGGTTTCGATTTGTGTATGGTCTGTGAATGGATCGATGTGAGTGAAACAGGAGTTGGGTTTGGTTCTGTCAAAGAAGAGTGTCGCTGATCATTAAAAAGGGGATCGAGAGAATCAAGACAAGGTCGAGATGGTAAAGAACGATCGCTGTAATGGGTTCAGATGAAGAACAAGATGGATTCACGATGGCGGTGGTGCTGTTGAGAGTGAGCAGCAACCGCTGTAAAGATCGATTGAGACGTAGAAGCCGCCGTGGTTCGATTGATTGAGAGAAAGGGATTAGACAGAGAAACGATGAATACTCCAATAGGGACTGTCGATTCAGGGTATGGATGCTTTTGGAATTGCACTGAGAGATGGGTTCGATGTAATTCAGAGATGAATCAGATTGGAAGAAATCGGTTTCGATCTCTGCAACTGATAGAACATGGAGATGGAGAAATCAAATGGGTATGAGCTGAAGCTTGAAATGGTTGATCCTAGATGTATGTTAGGATGTCACAGGAACTGATGAAGTAGAGGCCTGAAATTGGCCGGGAAGTCCTGTAAATAAACGGAACTCGGCCGGTTCTCTACTCCGGCGATTCAACTCGGCGATGACCGATCCAGCCGATCCAACTCACCTCAGTTAGATCAGTCAGCCGAGTAAGATGCTGACTCGGTGGCTGACTCCTTTATGACTTGACCAGCTGACTAACAGTTGACTGACGGTTGACCCGTTTGACCGTTAGTCCTAACGGTGGACTGACGGAATATTCCGTTGAATATTCTCTCAACGGACAGAAATTTTCAGATGGCCGGCGGCGACTATTCCGGCCACAATCCCAGTTTTCCGGCGAGCAAAAATTCCAGAATTTTCTATGGACTTCTTTCATGGGTGTGAAAACTTGGGCTAGGAATTGGATGGAGAATTGGACTCAAATTTGGAAAGAGAAGGTGGAAGAGTTGAGAAAAGCTTGGATTTGGAAATTGAATTGCAAAAGAAAAAAAAGGATTCTATTCCTTGGAAGATTTGGAGAATATTGAAGCCTATAAATAGAGAAGTTTTCTACAACATCTTTACACACATCTCTACACACACAACACTTTTCTTTTCTTATTCTTTGTGTGAATTCTTTAACATGAGTAGTTAATTTATTGATTGAGGATGAATTCCTAGTTCTTAATATGATTTGAGTTTTTGTTTTTAATTCTATCTTGAAGTTTTTCACATGATTATCGTTTGTTTTTACTAATAGGAATGATCTTAATGACATTCATGATTGATTGATAGATTGTTTAGAATGCATGCTAAATTGATTTGTTAGTTTAATCTAAATCTAGTATAAGTTAGGGAATAAGTAATCGTTCTCGACACTTTACACAAGTAGAAAACACAAGACCTTGCGGAGGGATTCCGTGGAGCAATTGTGTGTAGAAACAACGCTAGAAAGTGAACCAAGCGAACCGAGTTTAACTACTAGTACTAAACCTAAATTCATAGATCTTAATGCATTCAGGGAATTACATCTTGTAAGCGAACCTCGTGGTGGTTCTTTTGAATAGAATCGATAACTAAGCGGGACTGTTACTCGGTGAAATTAGGGATTTTGGGGCTAGCTAAGCGTACCTGCTATCCTACGGTTGGTGATAATCTGTGACTTATAACAAGTAGAAGAGAACATAACTTTAATCATTGTTTTGCAACGAAGAAGGATTCCTTGATCTTGTCTCCCTTATTGCTTTCAACTTTACCTTTTAATTGTTTTGTTTATTTTCTTTTGCTTTTTACACCCCCCTTTCGTGACAATTTTTACAACTAGAATCTCGTGCTCCTCGTGGGATCGACCTTGACTACCCTATATTACTTGTTAATTAGGTAGTAAAGTATTAATTAATTTGATTTCACCTACGACACGCATCAAATTTTGGCGCCGCTGCCGGGGAGCAGCGGACGATTTTAGTTGTTTTTATTTTTCTTTTTGCTTTATTCTTGCTTTGTTGGATTCTATTCCGTATCTAACTTGGTTTTTGAATCTTATTTCAGGTGCCAGTTTTCCATGTATGGTGGACAAGAGCAAGCATATTACAACAATCAATACGGTTTTCAACCTCAACATTATGACAACTTCCAACCATCCTTAGGATACAATCAAAACCAATCTTTTGGCTATGATCAAATTCCTACAGAACCTTATGGATATTCTCATACATATCAACAACCTTATGACGGGTATGTAAGTGGACAATCACAAGGATGGGAGGATAGTTTTGTTTATGATCAGAAATTCTCTAGTTTTGCAGATAAGATGTTTGTCATGATTGGGGATCTTCAACAAAAGATGCAAGAATCACATCGAGAAATTCAAAGGAATTCGGAGAAAATATACGAACAAATTAACAAACCTTTGGAGACTTTTGATGACGCTAGTGTAGATTACTCGAGCCTTGATCTTAATAATGATCAATCACCTATTCAAAAGGAAGAGCTTGAGAAAGATGCATTTAGTGCTTGGCAAAAATTTCTTAGGGAAAGATGGGAGTCCGCGGAAGTGTATGAGTGTTCCGACAATGAGGAAGTTATTCCAACTCCGGATCATAATAACGATCCTTCACCTATTCAAAAGGAGGAGATTGGGTGTGACTTACCTATTGTTGTAAACGGTGTAACACCCGCACATGAAGATCTTACAATCTATACCGATGAAAATCATTTTAGTGAATGGCCCGATTCCGATGATGAGAATGTTGAAGAGCTGATGCTAGAGGATGAAACCAAATTTATTGATTTTGTGGAAGACCCAATTGAACTTGCGAATGATTTTAATGATGCCGAGACTTTGGTTAAGGTAGAAAACGACGAAGAATGGTTGCAAGGTTTAATAGAGGACCACGATATACAAGAGGTAAGTAATTCACTCGAATTTTTTAAGGATGAAGAGGATTCTATAATACAAGAGATTGTGCAAGGTTTGTCTAACCCTTTGCATATTGATTCTTCTCCGTTACCTCTTATTGGTTTGAATGTTTGTGCTTTGAAAGTATTTTTGGATGATTTTGTTTCTAGATATCCACCATTGGAAACACTTGATTCTAACACCATGCAGGTTTGCCAAAAGGAATACATGGAAGTTCCAAAATTCTATGTTCTTTATACACTTCCGAGTGTGGACGGGAATAAGTGTGGGGGAAATTTCTATCGCGCGATAATTTCACTATTGTTTTCTTGTGCTAATATTTGTATGGAGTTATTGTTTGCAAAACAGGTATTATGGGTGGATCCTCAAATTTTCAGATTGTTAGTATATGGGGAATGAATCTTGCAAGAGCCAAGTCGGGCCGTCGACTTTAAAACAAGCGCTTCATGGGAGGCAACCCATAGGTTTTGTATTTCTTATCCTTTTGCTTTTTGGTTATTTCTTTTTCTTGTTTCTTATCATGTTAAAATTTCCCACCTTGACTTTACTAGGAGGATTCAATTACATTGAGGACAATGTAAGGTTTAAGTGTGGGGGAGTGGTTAAGCATGTTTTTAAAACAAAAATTACAAAAAAATTGAAAAATTTTGAAGAAAAAAAAAAAAAAAAAATTTCATAAAAACTCCAACTTTTAAAGATTTTAGAGTCCCTAGCATACTTCTAGGTATGTTTACATAGAGATTTTGACCGACATAATTGAACTTGGAAATGTTAGAGAACTACATTCGGATTTCTTGCTTGTTTGAGTGTTAAATAATGGATTTAATCATGCCGGTGATGCGAATTTGGTGCAGGGAGAAGTGCATTATTAGAGTTGCTGATCAATCATTAGTGGAGACTACCCATATTCATATCATGTGAGACACCGACCAGAATTCTTCCATCTACTAAAGAGCTTCTTTTGAGTGTGTGTCACCGTACGTAAATTCCGGGTAGAATGGTGAGCTACCCAACCTCCCACCAATAGAAGCACTACTCTTTGATCTCTTGAGTGCTAATTTTGTCAATCATGAGGGTGACGTCTATAGATGAAAGCTTCCTTCTTGTAGTTCGATTTGCAGTTAGCACCATTCTCTCTCGCGACAACAACGGGTCCATAGAAACACTCTCATCATCAACAAGGGGCGACATCAAAATCTACAAGGAAAGTTGGAAAAGTTTAAGGTTTATAAGCAACAAAACGAGAAAAAGAGCAAATTTCAAATTCAAGTAAAGCAACATACAAATGAGCGGATTTTACATATATGTTGAAGACTTACAATACAATGAGGTAATTTTATATCCAAGTATGAAGACTTATTCATGAAAGCGAAGAAAATTAAAAGGTGAGAATTTTTGAAAGTTTATGATTTCAAGACGATACAAGTTGTGAAGAATCAAGCGGTAAAATACTTCTTCCACGGCCATGGTTTATTTTGTATTTAATTTCTCTTGTTTTAAAAAAAAAAAAAAAAAAAAAAAAAAAAAAAAAAAAGAAACAAGAGAAATATTTGTTAATGAGCCGTGGGGAAGGAAAATCTATAAGGAAGTTTCAAGCGACAAGGATTATTAAGGTAAAGGTTACAAATCGTTAAGGATTTATGAAATTCGAGAGTTTATCATCAATAGTTGAAACCGAAGACGAAGACCAAGAAGTTAAAGACGAGAAGCGGAAGACGTTTCTATTGGATGCCGTGAGAGTGGTGTTATCATAATTGGCGATCGGATGTGAAGGTGAGTAAGTAATCTCATCCTCGGTAATATGGTTGATTTCCTTTCGTAGAGATCGTCAGAAAAAATGGTTTTTCAAAATATTAAAAGATGTGGGTTTTTAAAAATATTTCGGAAGTTGTCCTTCCCACCATTCAACGTGTTGCAGGAATTGGCATATACAAGGGTTCCAGTGGTCGACTTTATTGAATTTATTCCGGTTGGTCAGATGGTCTGGTCTCACTTTTTTTTTTTCTTTTTTTTTCATAATACTATTTTATTTATTTTTTTTCACTTTTTTTTTTTTTTTTTTTTTTGGTATCTCAATCACTCTATTTCACCCTAGCATCGGTAACAACTTGATTCGTGGGCCCCACCTAATCACTTAGAGAAACATAGTTTAAAAACAAAATAAAAATAAAAACAGTGAAGTGAAAAGGACTCAACGAGATATGGTGAAACTATCATGTTATTTCTAACACCCGAGCTCGTGCTTTTATGAATAGACTCTTTAGATGTTGCCATCTAATCGATTGGTTCCTCAACTCCTACAACCAAAATGCTTCCATCCACTTAGATTGGTTAGTGCCATCCTTAATAAACATAAATTTCTAGGCTCTGGAGTTTAATAATGCAACTAAAATGTTTCTCCCATACCCCCAAACTTAAATCTAACATTGTCCTCAATGTTCTAAAGATAAAATTAAAAGCATGAACAAGGAGAAACTGTTACCATTTGAAATAAAAGAGTTAAGGAAAGATATTACCGTGTCGCATGAATATTGGGTTACTTCCCAAAAAGTGTTAAGTTTAAAGTCTTCATCCAGACTAAGAAAGGATTAGTCACCTCATAGAGTCATAAAGTAATAGCCGAAATATCTGTGGGTCATCAAAACCAAATAGAGCTATCACAAATAAAAGGAATCTCCAACCTGCCAAGAAAATTAACAAACGAAGCACACCCTTGTCTAGTTTCCTGTTTAAGACAACTACATCTAGTTGTGGTTCAGGTTCAGGTTCTATAACTGGGTCGAGATAAAATATTTTCATGGGTTGCATTTCCTCGAAGCTAAGATCCGATTTAGGTATTAGAGTCTGGAAAAACTCAAATAAAAACTTAGAAGCACAAAATAATAACCTGAATAATTGCGGATCCTTAAAGTCAATCAGTTTTGACTCACACAATTGACCACGATGAAACTGGCGGTCAATCATAATAAAATGTGTCGATACTAATTTCCTAAAGTACTTAGGTTTAATCTCAAAACTAAATAATTGACACATCTGAAACTTATACATTCCCACAATTGGTTGAAAAATATTTGGTGGGAAAACAAAATCAATCTGGGTATCATAGCCTGGGCAAACCACATCAACCAGAGGATGGGTTTCTAACAACTGAACTTTTTCCTGGACATTATTAGGTTCTGGAGAACTAATATGAAGGCAATCTGGCACAATGGTTGAGGCACATATATCAAGTCCCAAGTGAGGGATCTCTACAAGAGCTAAAGGTAAAGCACGGGGAGAATGATAATCACCCCCAAACTTAGAGTTTTGGGTGTCTCTAGATAGACTATCTACAATTTCCCTAATTTCTAGATCATCGGAATCCTGAAAATGGTCAACTGCTTCTTCTAAGTTATAATCGGAAGGTGCATCCTCACTCATCATATTTGAAAGCTCTACGAGTTCATCTTCTTTATCTAAGACTAATGTTTCTAAATCGTTAGACTCTAAAACAATGTTCTCAGAATAAACTCGTTCCTCAAAACTATCATCGGCTTCGTAATCATAAGGAAATACTACATCGTCTAAAACGGTGGTATCTCTAGTCAAATCCTCGTCCTTTCGAATAGGTGAATAATTATTAAAATTATTTGGATTTGAACTAGAAATATTATCATTATTAAGCTCAATTGGAGTAACAAATTCCTGATCACTATGCCTACTTATTTCAAATTCTTCATCAACACTATCCTCATCATAATCATCATAATAACATGAAAATGGTTGAACCTCATCTAAACAAGTAGTGTTACCAATTCTAACCTCGTCATCTTGATTATGCAAATAACTATCCTCATTTTCAAAGGTACTATTGGAAACACTATATTGGAAATTAAGACTATCTTGAGCAGTTCTTTCTTGGGCCTCTAATAACATTTTCTGAGTCGACTCACATGACATCCTGATTTTATCTAGGAAAGAAGGTTCACACGTTGTATTGCTATCGTCCATAACTAAGTCATTCATCTCATCTGAACTACATGTCGACTTAAGTATCTTTTGTGCTGACTCAGCTAACTTACGTGCGGACTCTAGTAGAGAGGAATTTTGCTCGTATGACCCGTGCGTGTATGGATAGTAATTGGGCTCATCATGGTATGAGCCATAACCTTGAAAAGGCTGATGTTCCCAATCACTATTCACACTATGGTCAAGGTAGTAACGTCCATTTTGAAACTCAGTCGGATATTCGTTGTATTGGCTATTGTAATACCAGTTCGACATTCTATTCGCAGGGGTGTGAGTTGTCACACAAAATAAAACCCACTGACAGGGGATTCGTGGGTGGATAGAGTCTTACCTCCTTGCACCGGACGGGCGATGAACCGTTGAAGTCGACTCAGGCCACCAACTCCGATGTCAGTGTACGAACCCGAGGGGCCGAGACAGTATCGTAACTGTCGTCCTTCCCTGCAAACAGTTTATATTTAACCTCAACCCTTCCTTAGGGTTTTAAAAATAATGTCCAAGTCCAGAAAAATAAAGTCCAAAAAGTCCAAAAATAAAAGAAAAATTACAAAAATGCAACCCTATTTACAGTTTCTAAAAATAAAAAGAAATAAAGTCTAAATAAACTAATTATGTACAAAATCTTCTTCACTCCTTGGATTCCTCTTTTCTTTCCTTCTTTGGCGATGCTCTCCTTTTATAGCACCTTTTCTTTCCTCGTAGCTTCGCTCCAAATCTGAAAAGAATCAAAAGAATACCAAAGGCGTAAAAAAGAACAAAAAAAATAAAAATAAAAATAAACCTAAAACAAATCTAAATACAAGTCCGCGTCGGCGGCGCCAAAAATTGATGTGATTTTAACAAGTTGTTGTAAAGTGGTAGTAAGAATGTCGTTCCTCTCAGACTTGTAAAGATTTAGTTTCAGAAAACTCTAAAAACAAAGAAAATATATACACAAGTTTGTCACAAAAATCGAGAGATTTCTGAGACTCAGGATTCCACCATAACTCATTCATGCGATTCAAATATTTATTCCAAACAATTATAGCTCAAATAATACTGACTCTAATTCTTTGCCAAGGTTGATTCTTAAAAGATTGACTGTAAATCACTAGAATGACGCATCAAAAGCACTTAGACCAAGCATACATCATCATACGACATCACAATCAATTAAGAAAAATCATAAAACAATTGATAATAGTGCAAGTAGTCATAAAAGAATTTAATATAATTACCACACACATGAAAAATGGCTTCCTCCGTCATCCCAGTGTTGGGGTTTAGCTCCTCATATTATTCACGTGCTCAAAATAGTTGTTCATAGCTCAAAAGGGTGAAAAACAAGAGAAAACTAACAAAGCAGACAGTTTGCAACGCTGCAGAGGCGTTACAAACAGCTGTTTACAACGGTAGTGGAATATAAGACTGCTAGAATATAAGACTGCCGTGGAATATGAGACTGCTGTGTAGTTGATTCTGCGACAAAGTTTTGCGACCGATCCAGAAGGTCCAATGTTCTTCGTGTTCTAGGGTTCTTGCAGCAGCAGCAGCAATTTCCTGAAGCTCCTCCGATTCTTCTCTACAGCTTCTACCGTACCTCTGTATCGACCCCAAACCCTCGACACTCCTTTCTGGCTTCCACTGCTTCTTTTTATACACCACAGACGAATAAATCCCGAGTATATCTCTCCTTTCTTTCCCCGCGGCAAGTTTCGATAATTCCTCCTCAATCTTCTCTCAGACGGCAATAGAGTTTTAATCGTTCAAAATTGCATCTCAAGATAGAATAGAATCGAACAGGGAAGGAAATATTCTTCCAGTCCACGTAACTTCCAAAAATAAGATCCAAGCAAATCCCGTGATACTTGTATACCCTGTTTTTCTTAGAGCTGATGATCAAGCCCAATTTCTCCGAGTCCAACACGAATACCAAGCCTGTTTAGGCCTAACAGATCAATCCCAATGAATATACCCGATTGAATCTCCCTAAAAGATGCCGAAAATTTAATCCCTAAATCTGCCAGTCGCTGCTCTTCTTTTCCCGCCAATTTGATTTCAAATGGGGAAGATGATGGATGCCCCTTATCCAACTGTCGGGTGCCTTTAACACTTGGGTGTCCTGGAGTGTAAATAACAATTACTATGCCCCTTATCAATGGTGTACCCCTTAGTAATTGAAGTGCCCCTTATCCAAATGAGAGTCCGAATAGTAGGTGTCCTCCGGGTGCGCAAATTCCACTTTTCGAGCCAATTTCGCCACGCATGTTTATTTCTCCAAAAACACCTACAAAGACACAAAAAGCCATAATAAATACAAAATCGAGCACTAACAATATATAAAATTGAGACTAATATAGACACATAAATGCGTCTATCAGTGGTAGGCTGGTGTTCACACCTATACCTGACTATCCCATGAAAACGTGATCTAAGCCACTCAAATCGTCCAGTGAAGTTGAGTGGTCGAGATCAGTTTGCAGTTTGGGAAGTGTAACCACGTATGTTTGGGCGGGCGGTTTGGGATAGCCATGCATGGTATGCCTTGGCCGACCACGTGAGGAGATAGAGGGGCCCACGGTGGTCATGCTGGTATGACCGGACCTATTTAATCTAATCTCGAGACCCTCCATTCGTCTTAGGAGAAGATGGACGCTCGTGATGCTCAAAACCCTAATTTTGGGTTTCAAAGCCGTGCGTCATCTCTTGTTTGGGCGACGATTTTGTCACAACCAAGCATGGTTGGTCTTGACCGATTGGTCAAGTGTGTAGGCGAGCACACGGTGATCGTGTTGACATGCTCTGGGCCCTTTGAATCTACATCTACACCCTCCATCTATACCTGCGAAGATGGATGGTTGAGACTGCTTTGCGACACATGTAATATGCCGCAAACCCTAATTTAGGTTTTCCGTCCATAATGCTTGGTATGAACGTTTTTTGGCAAAGCTAGGCCAATGGCCGACCGTGCGGGTTCCGCGCATTGGTTCGGCAGTGGATATTCCATACCGCTTGGGGGTGATGGAATTGATCCGGGTCATCCAATCATGCTTGTGGAGTTGGATGATGCGATCATATCCGGACTGATACGGTCAGTCCGGATGCTCAATCGGGCTAGTATAACACACCGAGAGGGGCTCAATCGGGCTAGTATAACACACCGAGAGTCAGCCTGTACGGGTATTTCGTACATGGTTTCATTATAGTGCTTGGAGGTTCGTGTTACTCGTAAGAGTAACACTCGGTCGTCATGCCACACCGATAATGAGTACCGGAAATACAAGGGCGATATGAAATTCACAGGATGGGATTGTTGCCACATGCTCCAACCTGGAGGAATTTCATGTATTCACAGAATGGGATTGTTGCCACATGCTCCATTCTTGGTGAATTAAGTGAGGGAGTATCCAACACTTATAAATGGCCTTATCTTTTACAAGATGTCAGCGCATAATTTTTCTGGTTTTTACAAATTTAACCTTAAACGAAAATCCACCATCAACAAGGTTCTCCTCCCTATTACCAACAACAACAAGAACAAGTCCATACAACAGAGGCAAGTGTTGATGCCATCGTATTCAAACACCGGAACTGATAGCTTACATCCTGCAAGCCAGTCCAGCTTTCTGATACAAGTCATACATAGCCAACACCTTCTTCGCTTCCCTCCCTAAGATCAACCCCATCTCCTTCACTTTGTGACCGAAACAAGTCTGGAACGGCCATTTCTTGGTTTAGGCCGGATTTGCACAGATTGATTTCTCGAATCTACAAGCACTCCCGTGCAGTGCATTTGTTTAAGGTTTAGACTCATTTCTCATCCACACACCCCAAATTACCAAAACCGACAGAAATGGTTTTCACCCATAAACAATTGGCGACCACAATAGGAGGTTGATCTCTCAGTTACAAAAAATTGAATTCTCAATTCTTCAGTTTTCATCTCGCGATGTATCCTCACCCGGAGACCACAGGTGGTTCAGATATCATGGGAAGTGTAGCTAGAATGCTGGAGGATGTCTTGGCAAATCAAGTCGGTATCGCTAGAAGACAGAGCGAGACATTCCGCCTTTTGAATGATATAACAACACAATTACAAGAAGAGTCGGCAAACATCTACTCAGACAGTGCAAGAAACGCTGGATCCTTAGTCAGGAGTCACACCTTTACCAGTGGAGATGCAGAAAGAGCGCGTAATCACGGGGGACTCAGGAGAGACGAACAACATGGTCCAGCCGACAACAAAGACTCGAGGCAATTCCACAGAGGAAAAGACTTGTCCGGGGTACCACAACGTTTGCCGGATAAAGAAAGGGAGCTTGCAGCTTACAGAGCCCTGCTAGAAGATTTATATCTCAAGACCCTTGTCGAAACTCGGAAGACTGTTCAATCCGCATCGACCTCTCAACTAAGTGAAGAAATGCTTGAGGAATGAGAGATCAATCAAGGAACATGTGAGTACAGAGGATGGGAGTGTTCAATTCGATCACTTAGCAGTGATATTACGATACCTTCCACACCCCGTCACCAGGGCAAGCGATCCGCGGATATGATGGCACTCACAAGTCTTCCAACTTCATCTCTGAAACGTGCTCCACATCGAAACCATATAGAGACACCACAACTCCCACGAACGCAGGAAGATCTAGACTCGAAGTACCTACACTTTCCGTTCCTAATGGAAAAGATTTTGGAGTTGCTGGAGGCGTGGGTACGAAACAGAGAGGTGGAGCTACATCTTGTATGGCGTCCACCAACCGATCAAGAAGTAATGGACCCGAGGTATTGTCATTTCCACCGGTTCCTTCACCACCCTACCAGTGAATGCAACGCTTTGAAACGCATTGTTCAGAAGAAACTTAATTCAGAGGGATAGCTTTCCTTCTTTGAGAGATTGATGCAGACGATTTCCTTAGAGAGGCTACTTCGGTTGATACAAGTAAAGCTTCAAAAGCAAGTAAGTTCTATTCAACAATTTTACAAGAAAGATAGTTTTAGAATCCACTGGGGACTTAGCATCCCGCACATAGAGAAAGAGGCTCAATGATCAAATGCCATGTGTGTTTCCATTCGTACTTCCCTTTTATGCGACATTTGCAATTTCATATGACATGTGCAATCATTCATGACCAAGATGCAAATTCCATTAAATAACCTCTTTCAGAAAAGTTATTCACAAAACTATCACAAAATAAACCAATTCAATTACCTATTAATTCAAAACCGGAAGTCAAATTATGAAAGGAAATCCTCACTATCACTCAAAAAGAAAAACATCTAAAAGAAGAGACAAGTATATGGCATGAATCCTTCAAGGAAAGTCCTTCAACGGCAACTCGTCCTTCTGGGCAAGAGCGACTTTCATCCTTTGAAGTACAACCTGCTTCAGCTTCAACTCCTCAGACAACTTTTCAACCTCTTCTTCCTGGCGAGTAACACATTCTCCAGAAGGGGCTTCATCGTGTAATTTGGAGCTCTGAATCTCGGAGAACCCTTTGAGGAACCAAGGAGCATTGAAGTCGTACTGCACAAACACATCTCGATGGCACTTCCAGTCTTCAATCATCTCTTCAGAAATTGTTCGACCAGTCGTGACGCTCATCCCTTGGATAGAAAATAAAGCTTCCTGAACGCGGTTGACCAATGCAAGACGACTTTTGAGCTTCGTAGTGGTAGCAATGTGGCCATGCTTCTCCCATATCACCGTGTACAACCTTTCAAACTGAGCTGGCACACTGAATCCTCCAACCAACACATGACCTGGATAAGGAACAATGAAAGGAGGATCGAACAAAGCTCCAGGCTGCGCTACCAATACTTCACCAGTCACAGGAGCCTTGTCAGTTGTAGGAGGTCTTTCAGAAGAAGTCACCACGACAGATTTATTGATTGGAACCTGCTCAGAACGTTCTTCAAGGGGGGCCACCTCAACAATAGCGGATGTTGCCTCTCTTACATTCCTCCCGACATCTACTTCGCTCTGGGTTCTAATTTCCATCACGGCCCCATCAACAAAATCACTTAGGGAGGCACCTTTTCCAACCAAGCTTGCATCATCTCTGTCATGGTCTGGAAAAGAAGCGGTTTCGCCAGACTTGTCAGCATAAAGATCAGTGTTACCAGACTTCTGAGGATCAGTACCGCCAGACTTCTCAACATGAAGGCCAACAATACCAAACTTCTCGTTCTGAATGCGCGCCAACCTTGTGAAGACATTCTCTTTCGGAATTCCCTGATTTCAAGCAAGGATCACTCTTAGAAGAATTTACTCTGGAGAAATGAAGGAATCAACAGAAAGAGATTTAAATACCTGCATATTGGAGGAATTGAGGATCACCGAACCACATGCCTGCCTCTTAGATCTCTCTCCTACTTGGGGACTGCAATCCTCAGCTCTGGTCCATTTTGCTGGAAGTGGCTTCAACCGGAAATGCTTCTTCAGGACGTCAGAAGATGGCTCACCACGGGAATCTGTCACAACATCCTCCGAGAATTCTTGGAAAGCCAACAGTTGCTTCCCCCAAAATTCCTTATACTTGTCGGTTACCACTGAGTTTCTCCCAATAGGCCAGAAAGGAAGACTCTGCGATGCCAAGAACACGTCAGCATCAAAGATACACGGGAGGAGTTCTTTCGGAGCCTCCGACGGATAGATAAATGGAACACCCTGGTCAAATCCCATTTGGCGAGCAGCCCTGTCAATGTTGTACGGAGTCACGATGAAGAGCTTCGTTGAATAAAGACGGATATATCCCGGAATCCAAATTATGAGATAAATAAGTTCTCCAAATTTCATAGTGTTGGCATCGGTACGCAACGCAACATCAAGACCGTCAGAAGCAATAGCAAAAGTCTTTGGCTGAGCAATGGAAGAGTGGATCGGCCCCCATGGACGGAAATTTACAGAAGACACATTATCAAAGATATCCATGAGTTTCGCACCGGTTCTGGGACGCCTCCTCTTCCAACGAAGTATTCTCTAGCCACCATACAAATTGCCGAGCGAAGTTGCAGGAACAGGAGCATAACTTTTGAAATGTTCCCACAAGAATGCCTGAAGAAAAGCGAAGTGGACATACGACTCCACCTTCTTGTACCCGTTGGAAACATGCATATCCATTGCTAAGGCGTCCGGATGAGAATACAACGATCCAAGGAACAAGGCACCTAAGGGAAGAACTTCGCCTTTTGCTAGCTTTATAGCAATCTTAACAGAACACCCCTTATGGTTTTCTTTCCGGCAACCGTCGTCATATATATCTCTCGGATAGCCACAAAGACAGGAATGCAATCACGCTGAGCTCGTTTTCCAACTCCTGATCCGGCTCTGGGTCTACAGGAGACCACTCCGATACCCACCAGGTGTAAAAGCATCTTATATCTTTTTCTCCTCCTTGTCCAGATCGTCGAATTCTGCCACCTTTTGGAGTATAGTGTCATAATCACGTTGTTCCGTGTCAGAAAGCTCATAATAAATATTTTCATCGATAGGCAGGTTTATCAATGCATCTACGCTTTCCAGAGTAATAGTCATCTCTCCCCATCTAGATATAGCTGTATGAGTAGAAGGGCGCAACCGAGAAATGAAAGTAATCAAGCCTGCAGCATCTTTCTTAATTTCAAGAGTAGCAGATGCCATGACTGCATTGAGGATTTGCGCTTTGGTCAAATTGGCTTTAACGTCCTTATTATTCAATATGCGTCTCATCCATCCTTCATAAGAAGCCAGCGGAGTATGACAAGTCTTGAAGTCGATAGGAGAAGGCGGATATTCATTTCTTCGAATACAAAACCTCATCACAAGTGCCGAAGAAGAAGATGGATCAGCTTCCATATTTTCTGAATCGGAAAGCAGGACTATCCTGTGAGAGGGATGTTTCCTAATGTTTGGAAAAGACAAGGTGAACAACTCATCAGCAATGTTCGGCATATCTTTGAAGCTGTCAACACTTCCCGACTTGGCACCAGCATTATCTCCAGAAGACATATCAACAGGAGTTCTTTTCTTCATTCTACAATAAAGACAGGAGTCAGTACCTGTATAAAAAACACACGATACGTGTGCGAACTGCATTCACGTTGGAATACACAAGGCTGGGATTGGGTCCAAACACCGGCTCAAGTTTCAAGTCCGGTATGAGTTTCAAGTCCGGTATTGGTTTCAAGTCTGGTATTGGTTTCAAGTCCGGTATCGGTTTCAAGTACCGGCATTGGTTTCAAGTCTGGTATTGGTTTCAAGTCTGGTATTACTCAAGTTTCAAGTCCGGTATTGGCTTCAAGTCTGGTATTACTCAAATTTCAAGTCCGGTGTTGGTTCGGGGCACAAGGCTAGTATAAGGTCGACTTTCAGTCAAGCATATGTGGGTGGGACCCACGATTCGGATCAAACGCACATGGTGGCACCGCATTCATACGCACATCTTATAACACGGTTTTCCTTATGTTCATGAGAATTGTGTTTACGAAATTTAAGGCAAAGTCTCTTTCCAAGCTATAACCTAAGAAGCTAGTTTTGCATGCAACAACGGGAGAAGAAGCAAAAACGACATATTCACGGAGTCGCGGAACTAAACCATCCTAGCAAATATGGGCGTTTTTTGCTATCAATCTTGATGGAAAGCTAAGCATGATGTATCTTACAAAACGTTTTTACCTAAGAAATTAGGGTTTTTCCTAAAAAAAAAAAAAAAAAAAAAAAAAAAAAAGAGAGAAGCCGAAACTTACCTTGGCGCAGACGGACAGCAGCGAGCGACGGCGGCAACTCCGACGGCAGCAACAGCGATGGCGTCGGCAGGAGCAGCAATGTTGGTCGCGGACGGGAGCTGCCAAACAAAAAAAAAACGTGAGAAAAAGAAAAGGGGTTGGTCTCTTTTATAGACAAAAATTAGAAAAATCCCAATAGAACAAGGATTCCTCTTTTGATTCAAATACCCAAAGAAGGAAATCGGTCCCACCAAAGGATTCCATACAAGCACAACGGCATGGACAACTAGCGGTCGGTCAATACTCTTCCGGGTAAACTTCCTTTATCCTGTTTTTCTCACATATGTATGTCACCATCTCATGCCTACCCCACAATAGCGTAACCATTATGCGTTAGGCAGGGGACTTAATGTTGATGGTGGATTTTCATTTAAGGGCTGAAATTGTAAAAGCCAAAATTATGCGCTAACATCTTGCAAAAGATAAAGCCATTAATAAGTGATGAATATTTCTTCACCTTACTAATTCACCTAGAATAGAGCATGTGGCAACAATCCCAATATTCTGTGAATTAAA
Source organism: Papaver armeniacum (assembly GCA_023531295.1). Classification (NCBI taxonomy): domain Eukaryota; kingdom Viridiplantae; phylum Streptophyta; class Magnoliopsida; order Ranunculales; family Papaveraceae; genus Papaver; species Papaver armeniacum. Next base: position 329,404 of record JAJJWW010001001.1, read on the forward strand.
TACACAAAATTCATCCAGGTTGGAGCATGTAGCAACAATCCCATATACCCTGTGAATTTACAGCATTATTAATTAATGCATGACCAGCCTCGTATTTCCTGTACTCATTACCGAGGCGTCATGACGAGTGAGTGTTGTTCTCAGCAGAGCAACACGAATCTCCAAGCATTAATAATAAAACATGTACGAAATACCCATACATGCTACAACTCTCGGTGTGTTATACTAGCCCGATTGAGCATGTTTGAACCTGAACTGACCATATCAGTCTCAGAAACGATCATGACCATCCAACTTCACCAGCATGATTGGGTGGCCCAGATCGAATCCATAACCCTTAAGCAAGTATTGGAGTATTCACCACCGACTCAATGCGGGCCCCGCATGGTCGGCCTCCCCAAGAGGGAAGCAACGCTTACCAGTTCGTCCAGCCAAAACAACATGGACGTGAAACCCTAAACTAGGGTTACGGCACATTACATGTGTCGCAAATCAGTCTCAAGCATCCATCTTCGCAGGCATAGATGGAGGGTGTAGATGTAGATTCAAAGGGTCCAGAACATATCAACACAAACAATGTGGGCCCGCCTACATACCTGATCGGCCGGTCAAGATCAACTATGTTTGGTCGTCACAATTCACGCGCCCAAACAAGGGGTGACACACGGCCGGCAAAACCCTAATTGGGGTTTGCGGCATCTTCCATATGTTGCAAATCGATCACGAGCGTCCATCTTCTCCTGCTCGGATGAAGGGTCCAGGAATAGACTAAGCAGGTCTGGTAAGTATCAACATGATCACTGCGGGACCACCTATCTCCACACCCGATCGGCCAAGACAAAATTTGGCTGAACACCTCGATTCGCACGCCCAAACCAGGCGTGGTCGCACCTCCTAATTGTAAACTGATCTCGACCACTCAACTTCTCCGGAAAAATTGAGTGGCTTAGATCACGTTTCTATGAGGCAATGAAGTACAGGCGTGAACACCAGCCTACCACACTCCGAATCAATCGGCCAAGACCGACCAAGCTTGGTCGTCTTGGAACGCGCGCCCAAAATTGTCATGATGCGCGGCTTTTGCGGCACCAGATTTTTGTTGCAAATCGATCTCAACCGCTCCTGTTTGCCGGTCAAATTGAGTGGCCTAGATCGCACCTTTGTGAGAAAGTGAGGTACGGACGTGTACACCGGCATGCCGTCTACACGCATGCCCGGTCGGTCCTTTCCAAAACACCTCCCATGCTTGGTTTCGACCAAGCTGAAGAGTGATGCCTGCGCACCTCTTCAAAAGCCCTAAAACTTCATCAACGGTCGCATATGAGTGTCACAGATCATCTCGTCCGTCCAACTCTACCAGCTTGGTCAAGCAGCCCTGATTAGGAGTTAAGAGACCAGCAAGGCGTCACCACAATCACCGTCCATGACTCTTCCACATGGAGTGATCGGTCAAGTCAGGGCTTACCTGTATAGCCTCCAAACGATCACTCGAAGATGGATGGACATGATGCTATTTTAAGACGCTTAAATTCGTGACTTACTCCGGTATGCCTTAAAAACAGCAATGCTTCATACATGCTGAATATACTCGATGCAGTACCTGCGTAGAATACACACGATACTTCACAAGTATCGATTTCCTAAATAATTTAGTTATTTAGTCTAGCATTACATGTTACTTTCTGTGGGTCCCACGATCCACACACTCGAGACATCAATCATGTCAAAAAATGGGGGATACATACTGGGGTATTGCTCTCACAGTTTACAGCGTGCAGCGTGCAACTCGCCATCACAAGAACGTGTCAGGAAGTCATGGACGGTTAGAGATGACAGGAGAAGTGGGCAAGACTGGTCGTGTAACACCAACACACAAATCCACTACTCCATCACTCCACTTCCTCCACTTCCCACGAGAGACGTGAATAAGGCTCAAATGACTTGTATAAATAGGTTCTCCTCCCTATTACCAACAACCACAAGAACAAGTCCAGACAACAGAGGCAAGTGTTGATACCATCGTATTCAAACACCGGAACTGATAGCTTACATCCTGCAAGCCAGTCCAGCTTTCTGATACAAGTCATACATAGCCAACACCTTCACAATCTCAACACCTTCTTCGCTTCCCTCCCTAAGATCAACCCCATCTCCTTCACTTTGTGACCGAAACAAGTCTGGAACGGCCATTTCTTGGTTTAGGCCGGATTTGCACAGATTGATTTCTCGAATCTACAAGCACTCCCGTGTAGTGCATTTGTTTAAGGTTTAGACTCATTTCTCATCCACACACCCCAAATTACCAAAACCGGCAGAAATAGGTTTCACCCATAAACAGATACATAACAAGTTATGATCGGTTATACTAACTCACACATATTGGTAATCCAAAGAAATGCAATGAATAACAATACCAATAAGCCTAGTGATTTCCCTTTCGATTCATAAAACAGATTCATGGATGTACTTCCTTTAAACAAATGTAAACATTGTTTCCTAGGATGAAATCTTCACCTTTAACCATACACATAATTACAATAGCATTCATACGATTATGTCGATGTCTTATATACGAATTTCAAAAGATAAGTGTTATACTTCGTAATACTATGTCTACTAGAGTATAATCATTCACAGCTTCGCAGTTATGTTTTCAATATAGCACGACTTGAAAGATACGTTACGAATAAAACAGTTCAAGTCACAATATTACTAACCTCATGAAGAAAGATGATGTCGTCGATGTAGCTTGTTACTTCTTCACATTCTTCTAGTCTTCGAGTAATACTTGTATGTCTCATAATCCTAATCTTTCTAGCCTAACTTATACGAAGTTGTCTCTAGTATATAATCAAACGACTCTTTAATTGAGTTTTGATTCACTGAAATATAACAACCAAACTTGACATACCAACGCTTGGTGGGTTCAAACGAGCTATGCTCTAACAATCTCCCCCTTTGTCAAGTTTAGTGACAAAACTCTTAATACATATGGATAAACAAATTACAAAAATTCATTATACATACGCTTGATTCCAAGTTTCAACAGCACAATAATCTGCATATATTCAATCCATAAATGACGTTGTTGACATTTAAATAACAAAGCTAATACTCCCCCTAAAGGTAAGATAGGTAGATTTTCAATCCGCACATCTTTATTATTTCCCATTTGTAGTCCAAATAACTACAATCATCATATGATATGTTTCCCCCCCCTTAGTCAATGCTTTACTATTTCGTTAGATATAACGTTTAAGCACAATTGTCCTTTCCTAAGTGATAACAAATCACTTGTTTACTCCATATATTTCTCCCCCTTTTGTCACAAAATGACAAAGGTCCGAGCAAATACAAAAACCGAAAGGATCTTACAAATCTTAAAAGAATTGTACAACCTATAAGAGTTAAGCACGAAGGTTTCACATACCATTTTAGATAACCAATATCAAAACCGAAACTACAAGTAATTTGGTTTTAATATGTTATCAAGGAAACAATTTCCCAAAGCAATTTTCCCTAATAGTTTAACAAATTGACTAAGAAAACTTAGTTCCCTAGCTAAACCGATTGTACAAATACAATCGCTTATTTCGATAAGACCAAAATAAAGATCAGAATTAACTTTATTTTTCTCATCAGGCTCTAATTATTCAGACAATAACTTAGACCTTACACTTTTGACAAGACAAGTACTAGGTTAGTTAACTAATATTTCTTGTCAAGGCATTCGATTAGACTTGAATAACCGAATCCTTTACTTTGATAAGTCTAACTAAGATCAGAATTAACTTAGTTTCTCTTATCCGGAATCGAATTGGACTAAACAAATGATCATGTATTTTGTTAAGCCATAAACAATACATACAAACCAAATAAATTGACTTGCACAATTATTTCTCTTAACCGGAAGCAATTGAAACAAACATAGACATTAAAGCACCGCAATTGCACCGAAATTTCGTTAAATCTAAAACAAATGATACCAAACAATAAAAAAAAAGATATCAAACCAGTTTTTCTTAACCGAAAACAATTGAATCACACACACACATACATCCATACACACATAATGGAATAAACATCAATTGTACCGGATTTTGTTAAGCAAAAGCAAAATATATGCAATAAACTCATGCTTTTCTTATACAGTAAAACGATTAACTGACAAATTCATTACCTCAGATTCCGCATCCTCTTCTTCCCAGAAAGATATATCATTAAACGCAAGTTCAAGTTAGAACTCTCCCCTATTATGTTGTCATCCTCTCGCAAGAACAAAAGAACAACAACAAAAGCAACCTTTACCAGAGAAAGGTTGAATCGGTTTTAACTAATGCGTGCCAATAGCAAAAGTTGAAAACCCCGAAACACATATGCTTTTATGTTAAACAAATCGTTTCAACATATTGTGACTTTTTCACATATGAGTTTCAATCGGAACACCTTATGATCCTTTGATAAAGCCTACCAACATAGGCTAGAACTTAATCCCGCTAAATCAAAAAGTCACACAAACCATAAGGGTTCACACATCATATGAGATCGAATATTAAGGTTAAGAAAACCGAAATCAAATATCCCATAAACACATAGCAAAAATATAAAGCATTCAAGCACATGCTATGTAATCGAAAAAAATATCACAAGAAAAATTATAAATAATAATTTTATTCATAAATAATAGATAGTTTTATTCAGAAATAAACTTTACACAATAATTGAAATAATCAAAAACTAATGTCTATTTTTGTTTGGATTAAGTATTACAGCATATAACTTAATCTCTAGTGGTGCTCTTATTGTTCACTGAAGTTTCTTCAGTGTTCAAACTCTTGAAGCATGTCTCCAAGGACTTGTCTGCAACCACTTCTTGTTTCTCAAGTTTTTCAACTTGAACCTTCGTACCTTCAAGATCAGATTTTGTTTCGTCAATTCTATCCTTGAGCCAATCTTGATGACGGATCGTCATTATGAGGTTAGTTCTTAGTTCTTCAAAGCCTTGGATATAGTCAATCATACTATCAGAACGCATCCACTTGGTCTTTGTTGGATCTTGAAGGTTGTAAGCCAACAGAAATGACTCATCTTGAGATCCAGTAGAACTATCAGAATCATAATCAGACATGATTTTTGATATGATTTTCTTCTTCCTTTCTGTATTGATTCCTTGACAATCCTTAACCTTTTGAGATTCCTCCTTATTGACCTTTGTAATACTACGAGTTATTGGAGGCATGCTAGGTATTTAAATAGGAATTGATCAGGGTTTCTTAATACAAGCAAGAGTTTGTTTCTCTAAAGACGAGACAATTTTTCGGACCGAAAATACTTGGGAAATTCTGAAAATATATACAGAGTATATTTTGTTTCCTTTGTCCGAACTTCTCATGCTGGAAGGTTTATTAAAATTCGAAAATTTCAAATAAAACCTAATTTTGGAAGATCGTGATAAACATGAACAGTTTTTGGACAAAAATGGATTCGCATTTATCCGGAGATTATCACAAAATTTTCTGATACAAAACACTAATTTTTTTTTTTAATTTTTTTTTTTTAAAAAAAAAATCGTGCTCTTGTTTTATGTGCTTCTCATCCAAACCTTATGAGCACGAACTAGGATGAGAGTGCACAGTCTCTATACAACTAAGTTGTGTCTGAGTAAGCCTTTTCTTGCTTACAATGAGTATCAGGAACATAGTTCATGTTTCTCTTTGGAAATTTCAGCCCAAAGTATTTTCTCCCAAGAAGATGATCCTTCCTTGATATAAAGGTATGATCATGTGGAGAAATAGTACTGATGTGAGAATTTTCAGAGATAGATAGATCTCTCTTAATTCTGTCGATGAGATTTTCATAAGATTTTCTCATTATGAGGATTTCCTTATGATGTACATCAGTATGATTATTTGAAACAATTATCGGAAATTCGTGATTGTTTCCTTCAGCAGAGATTCTCTCTTTCCCTTTCTTCTGGAATCGTTCTTCATGTAAACAAGGACTGTTTCGACATGAGTGAGGAGGAACCTTTTTCCAGAAGATATTATCGACTCTTACTACATAATTTTTTGAGTTGACATTGTCGGATTGAGGTATAAACTGTCTTTCTACTGAGGAATGATCTTTCAGTTTTTTAATACCAGAAACTTCTTTTAATACTTTTACCACTGTATTTTTAAGAAGTATAAGTTTCCTGTCAAGTGACTGAAAGTTGTATTCCTTAAGATCTCTTTCATAAAATCGGTTCAAAGATTCCTTTGGACAAGATTTCTCTTGATCATCAGTAGATGTAGAAGCTGGCTGCTCATTTTCTTCTGAATTGATGTAGTTAGTTAGACTACCATCATCATGATCTATTTCAGATGTGATTAAACCGGTTTTATCACAATATGTAAAATTCGAGCAAGGACTTTTAGTTTCCTCATTATCAAAAGAAATTAAAACAACATCATTAGTCAGAGTCACAAGATGAGTCTCTTGATCTTGAGTAAGAGATTTACTAATGGCTTCTAATTTGACAGTGAGATCCATATTCTCTTTGGCCAGAATATTTAGTTGAATGTCTTTTTCTCTGATCTCATTCTTAAGAAGATTAGATTTTATCTTTAATATTAACATCCATGTAGACAGAGATCTTATCGGCTTTAGGAGTTTTACCAACTCTTTATCAGACTCTTCTTTTCCATCAGAGATAGACTCAGATGTCTTCGTAACTCCTAGATCATGGGTTAACGAAGTTGTAACATCTTCAACATTTGATTACTCATAGTCTTGCATAACGTTAAATGAATCACCCATAGATTCAATTCTTATAGGTTGGATCGCACCAAACACAGATTATTAGATCTTTTCGTGTTTGCCTGCTCTGATACCAATTGAAAAGACGAGGTTACCCAAAAACACTACAATCTTTTATTTTGATCACAACCTATACAAGACCCACTGTGTATAAACCTCTTGGAGCAACAATCACTCAAGGAATGTTTCAACACAGTATCTACTTGATATAGGGTTAGTCCGAACTGACCTAACTCGTGAATTAAATATCAAAGGCAAGTGGAGAAAACCAATACACTTTGTGTGATCGTCTATGGTTATGGAATCGAGACAATACAACAACAAAGTAATCACTTGATAAAAGGTACGGTAATAACCGAAACCAATAGGATCAATATCAAGTGTCGTGTTAACGTACAAAGTGCAATTTACTTTAACTATAATAACAACAATTATAATTGCGGAAAACAAAAGTAAATGACACAACAAGATTTTTTCAAATGAGGAAACCGCAAATGCAGAGAAACCCCGGGACCTAGTCCTGAATTGAATACTCTCAAAATTAAGCCGCTATACAAAATCAAACCAACTTCGTATAGTTGAGACCAAGCAACTAAACCTATAGTTCACCTAGTTTCTTCAGTATCCCTGCACTTCCGACATTCAATAAGTGCACGCACTGGATCGATTCCTTTAGATCTTATTCTAAACAGTAAAGGAACAATAAATCTGTTTTATAACAACTCTGTTCAATCTCAATGATATGAGTTAGACAAGGCTCTTCTGTTTAATCGATAAACTCCTTTGTCGGGTTTAGATCTATTTATCCAACAACTACCAAAGTAGCAGAGTTTAGATTTTGCAATCAAATATAAAATCTACCAAGATGCTATATAGTGATGTTGATCTATGCAACTAATCAATCAAATCTATCAAAGATAAACCGATTATAGTAGGATCCCAGCCGATCAAGTTTTGTGCACACCAAAGATTATGAAACCAATAAGAAATCTTCTTTGTCTTCAAATCTTCTTTAATCTTCAATAAACACTTGCACACCACAACTTGAATCTCTTGTGATCAATCACGCACAGAACGGAGTCTGTTAACAATGGATTATCACAAGACGTCTTTAGATCTACAAACAGTTCTAAATATCCGTCGACACTTCGATCAAGTTTGAGTGAATCTTATATCAGAAGAGAAGTTTCTCAAGAATAAACAAACTAGGTGCGATCAAAGTTCAATAAACGTTAGTCAATCAAATCAAATCGAAAACTAATAATACTGCAATTATCTAGTTTCCCACTAACGGTACTCGTAGAGCTTCTTGATCCCACAGAAGTCTTTAAACGATCTGTCGTAAGAGATTTCGCCTAATTAGGGTACTTTCCTCTCCGAATAGACGGCTCCACCAGTAACAACACAACAAGGTAGTTTTGTTGGCTCTTAGGATAGATTGCTCGAAATGAAAACTTGGGTATTTATAGACCAAGGAAGTTTGGACACCAATGAATTTCCGAAACCGAAATATTCTTAAGATATGCAATAAATGTCCAAATCGGTTTTCATAATTCCTGGAAATGCTATGTCCAATATTAACCGAAATCTCACTAGAAAATCTCCAATTAGTAAATGCACGTTACCAATTTTTATTTTCCAGAGATATGCATTTTAATTGCTGGTAATTAAAAGCATATAAAATTAACAACCTTAATTAAAAGATTATCAATTTATTTTGGTCCGGGATCTCCTTTAGTTATTAAGGAATATCTTTGAACAATAATAGATAAGAGTTACTGAACATGTTCAAAGTATGTCGACATCTTATTTCTTTGTAAATCCTTTTTCATATTTACAATCTTGAAACCGATTATACCACACTTCCAAACAAGTTTAGAATTGGTTCATCTGATTTCCAAGAACTATGTGATTGATCAAATATCAATTCACTAATCATGGGTTTACGGTTCTACCAAACACAAGGATCGGTTCTACCTTAATATGATTACTGGGACCGGTTATATTAGTTACCAGGATCGGTTATGTCAATTACTAGGACCGGTTACCATATTCTCATGGTATTACTTGTGATCGGTTACACTAGTCACTAGGATCGGTTACACCAATTACCAGGACCGGTTACGCCACTTACAAGGATCGATTACAAATCTTTTGTGATCGGTCATACCAATTACAAGGATATGTTACACCAATTACAAATATCGATGATACCATCTAAGGTGATTACTTAGGATCGGTTACACTAATAAAAGTCATACCAATACATTAGTCAGGCATTGTGACTAGTTTTACCAAGATACATAACAAGTTATGATCGGTTCTACTAACTCACACATATTGGTAATCCAAAGATATGCAATGAATAACAATACCAATAAGCCTAGCGATTTCCCGTTCGATTCATAAAACAAGTTCATGAATGTACTTCCTTTAAACAAATGTAAACATTTTTTCCTAGGATGAAATTTTCACCTTTACCCATACACATAATCACAATAGCATTCATACGATTATGTCGATGTCTTATATACGAAGTTCAAAAGATAAGCGTTATACTTCATAATACTATGTCTACTAGAGTATAATCATTCACAGCTTCGCAGTTATGTTTTCAATATAGCACGACTTGAAAGATACGTTAGGAATGAAATAGTTCAAGTCACAATATTACTAACCTCAAGAGGAAGGATGATGTCGTCGATGTAGCTTGTTACTTCTTCACATTCTTCAAGTCTTCGAGTAATACTTGTGTGTATCATAATCCTAATCTTTCTAGCCTAACCTATACGAAGTTGTCTCTAGTATATAATCAAGCGACTCTTTAATTGAGTTTTGATTCACTAAAATATGACAACCAAACTTGACATACCAACGCTTGGTGGGTTCAACCGAGCTATGCTCTAACGGTTTCATCCTAGGAAACTATATTTGATTACCTATGTTTAAAGGAAGTACATATACGAAACTTGTTTCGTAACCGAAAGGAAATCAATAGGCGTTTTGGTCCGGTTTTCATTGAAGATCTATTGGATGACCAATTCCTAGGTAATAACTTTGGTAAAACCGATCTTGACTTATGTTGAGAGTTACGGTAGAACCAATATTTACCTAGTTTGGGATATGCGGTATAACCGATCTTAACTTATGTTGAGAGTCTTGGTAGAACCGATCATTACCTATATATATTGGGATACATGGTAGAACCGATCTTAACTATTGTTGAGAGTCTTGATAGAACCAATCCTTAACTATGTTGGGATACTTGGTAGAACCGATCCTATATTTTGTTGGGAGTCATGGTAGAACCGATCATTACCTATATTTGGAGACTTGGTAAAACCGATCTTAACCTATGTTAGGATTCATAGTAGACCCGGTCCCAAGAGAAAAACCGATCCTTTATATTCGTATATTACTTTACGGTTTTGTGTGAGTTTAGAATTAGGGTTTTCTAAATATGAATTTCTGGATGTCGACAAGATTTGGACATGAATATAATTCTTATCTTTTATTGTCCAAAGATATTCCTTGATACTTAAGGTGATCCCAATCCGAAATAATAAGAATCTTTAAATTAAGATTTTCGATTATATGCTTTTGATTTTCCAGCAAATCAAACCATATCTCTTGGAAAGTTATATTAGTTAAGTTCTAAACTAATATTAGATATTTTCTAATGAGAGATTTCGGAATTACAGGATGGATATTAGTTGGAAATAGGAAAATCGAAATTAGGTACTCATTGCATATCTTGAGAATATTTTTGGTTTTGGAATTTCCTTGTTTGTCCAAACAACCTTGGTCTATAAATAGTTGAGTTTGCATTTCTTGTAAACTATCCTAAGAGCCAGGAAAACTTCATTTGTGTTGTTTATGGTGGAGTCGTCTATCCGGAGAGGAAAGTACCCTAATTAGGCGAAATCTCCTACGACCGCTCGTTCGAAGACTTCTGTGGGATCAAGAAGCTCTACGAGTACCTTGGTGGAAACTAGATAATTGCATTGTTATTTTAGTTTTCGATTATTGATTTGATTGACTAACGATTGTTGAAACTTTGATTGCACCTAGTTTGATTATTCTTAAGAGTCTTCTCTTCTGACATAAGGTTCACTCAAACTAGATCAAAGTATTGACGGGATGTTTAGAACTGATTTTAGATCTAAATACAACTTCTGATCATCCATTGTTAACATACTTCGTTCTTTGTGTGACCGATCATAAGTGGATTCAAGTTTGTGGTGTGCATGTACATAAGAAGGCAATTGAAGATTTGAAGACAAGAAGATTTTTCTTATTGGTTTTCGTATCTCGTGATTTGTGCACACATCTTGATCGGTTGGGATCCGACTTAGATCGGTTGTCTCGACTTTTTCCATCGACGTTCGTACTTGGTATCAAACATATAGGTTGAAACGAAAAAGCGTGGTGTATTTGGGTACCCTCGTAATTTCAGAAAGGCTTCAAATTTAATCATCCAACGGCTCTCTTTAAATTTCCTATAAATACTGAAAAAGCGGGGGTACAACAACCACACCCAATAATTCATTTGGAAATCTGAATAGACAAACTCCAATATACTTTCAAGAGAATCAACTAGACAGTCAGACTCAATCTATAGAAAAGTATACCAAAGAGTTTATATCTCTGTTTCACAATGTAATCAGCAAATCAAACAGATAGAAATCCGCGAGCCTGATTATTATGTGAAACAACTTGAACGGTACCAAAGACCAATGTTCAAGTGTCAATCAATTTATATCAACAACCAAAGGTTGGATTATCTAATTGATTGATCTTAACGCACAACCTGTGATATTTCAATTATATAAAAAATTATAATGCGGAAAAGAAATAACACAGACACCAGAAGTTTTGTTAACGAGGAAACCGCAAATACAGAAAAACCCCGGGACCTAGTCCAGATTTGAAGACCACACTGTATTTAGCCGCTACAGACACTAGCCTACTACCAATGAACTTCAGATTGGACTATAGTTGAACCCTAATCAATCTCACACTGATTCAAGGTACGGTTGCGCTCCGTACGTCTCTGATCCCAGCATGATACTACGCACTTGATTCCCTTAGCTGATCTCACCCACAACCAAGAGTTGTTATGACCCAAAGTCGAAGACTTGATAAACAAATCTGTCTCACACAGAAAAGTCTATAGGAATGGATAAACCTGTCTCCCACAGAAATACCTACGAGTTTTGTTCCGTCTTTTGATAAATCAAGGTGAACAGGAACCAATTGATATACCGGACTTATATTCCCGAAGAACAGCCTAAAAATATCAATCACCTCACAATAATCTTAATCGTATGGTAGTGAAACAAGATATTTTGGAATCACAAACGATGAGACGAAGATGTTTGTGATTACTTTTTATCTTGCCTATCGGAGAATAAATCTAGAGCCAATCTTAAAGAAGATCGTACCCAAACACGATAGAAGATGCAAGATCAGATCACACAACTATAGAGAAAATAGTTGGGTCTGGCCTCACAATCCCAATGAAGTCTTCAAGTCGTTAACCTACAGGGTTTCGTGAAAAACCTAAGGTTAAAGGAGAATCGACTCTAGCTTATATAACTAGTATCACACAGGAGGTGTGGGGATTAGGTTTCCCAGTTGCTAGAGTTCTCCTTTATATAGTTTTCAAATCAGGGTTTGCAATCTAAGTTACCTTGGTAACAAAGCATTCATTATTCACCGTTAGATGAAAACCTGATTAGATTCAAGATAATATCTTTCAACCGTTAGATCGAACTTAGCTTGTTACACACAAATGAAATGTACCTTCATTTAGGTTTATGTAACCGTACCTAAACGTGTACACCATGTTGGCTCAACAATAGTTAACCAAGGTTAGCCATATGAACACTCTCATATCAACCGTATTCATCTTAACCAAAACTAGTTCAAATGACTCGAATGAAACTAGTTAAAGAGTTGTTCAATTGCTATATTCTCATAGAAGTATACAAGAACACAATTGAAACAAAATCGGTTTGATTCACTCGAATCAATCATGAACATTATAGCCACGGTTTGCAAAGAATGCATTCCTTAATATATATAAATGTATTAGTTCATGTACATAACCGATTTTAGAACTTTAACCTTCAAGTATACAAACGTGTACGCATACTTGAAATACCCGGACTGAAATTGGGTTTCGCCAGTACGCGAACGGGTACGCATACCACCAATCCCAGCAGAAATTATCGGACATGAACCTTACGCCAATACGCATACGGGTGCGCATACTTAGGTTCCCAGATTTCTCAAACCAATAGTACGCATACGTGTACGCATACTATGGTTCCCGGACATGGATACCATATGTGCAAGAGTACACAACATGTCACAATCCAATAATGGTTAAGTGTTCTAAACTCTTATTTCAATCATTGAAACTTTCTTAGAGGATGACAATAGCCGTTTTCACACACTATTAGCATCAAAGCAATTTTCAATTTATTGAAATAATCATAACGAAACATTCCAAGTCCACACCAAATGATTGTATCACACAAACCATGTAAGATGTTACTCGGCAATTTTCACATGATCATCTTTTGACTTTCGTCAAGAATATAAGATGAACTTGGTCGAAGCGAAAGCTTTCCAACACATATTCCGAGAAATATGTAAGCGAGATAAACTCAGCTCGAAATCTCAAACGTGTATAATAGAAAACTATATCGTAACACGACTTATGTCTCAATATAGGAGATAGAGTAGAAATAGACTTTCCAAGTGATAGATAAGTTTCAGTCTCCACATACCTTTTTGTTGATGAAGTTCCACAAGCTCTGCTTAGTAGTTCTTCGTCTTCAATGATGAACGTCGTGAAGTCTAATGCTCAACTACACAATCTATACTAGTTCGAGACATCTATAAGTAGACTAGAAATCAAGATTTATAGTTTTGATCACTAACATTGACAAACAAGCTTGAGATAGAAACGCTTGCGAGTTCGGCCGAGCAGTGCTCTAACAAATACTACTCATTTCAACCTAATATTCACGCTACCTCTAAATCTCTCTCAAAAATCACCAAAAAATGCCTCCAAGAGTGTCTCCCAGAGTTTGTGGTGTAAAATACACTCTAGAAGGGGATTTAGCTATTTGTAGAGCCTTTGTTTTTCAAACAAACAATAATATCAACGATAATGAAGTCGGGTCGATTTATACATTTTGGGCGAATTTTTTTAGAATGTTCGTCGCAGAAACAAGGAACCTGTTTAATCGTGAGGCTGCAGGATTGCCGCATAGTTTTAGAGTAATTAGTCGGGAAATATCGGAATTCCTAGGTCTACTAGTGCAAAATCACCGTAATATACTGAACGGTAAAGCTGTAGATGAAGTGGAACCAAAAACACTAGCGATGTGGGCAATATCTCACGGCAGACCTTTCGCCTTCCTGGCTTGTTTCAACATCCTTAGATTTGGTTCATCTCAATCACATCTGTACTGCACCCGAAGGGCTCTCCCTGTCTTTACTATGGAAGAAGATGTTACTCTTATTCGATGTTGTATGCATATTATAACGAGAAATACGACCAGTGACTATTTCTGGGATAGAGTGTTGCAAAGGTTTGTAATGTTGCGAAATGAAAATGCAAGGAACAACAAGAGCCTAGAACTAAGATTTTCATTCATCGGTAAGGATGTCAAACGTTATACAGAAGCTTTATGGATGGTTCACCGTGATAATTCTGGATTGTCCAACGAAGAACTGGTGAGTATCTTAATACACACCTTTGTCCTCATGCATTGAGCAATCGCATCATAGTTTAATTAAAATCATATTAAATAACTTGTTGTTTATCTGGTTTCCATAGAACCATGGCTCATTCCTAGTTTGTTGAAGAAAACGGAAGAGAGTTTAAGCATTTTGAATGCTATTCTATAAGGCTAATGTCGCTGGATTTGATGTAGTTTGATGTTATCGCTGTCGTTATGAAATCAAGTTACTATATATGTAAGTCTAAATGTAATAAGCAGCAAATTAATATAAATGGAAGTCTAGTTTAAGGTCTAAATATTTCATTAATTAAATTACTGCCACTTCTTTTATAAGATACTAGATCTTAACCCGTGCCGAAACGGCACGGGCATAATTTTCATCTGGATATTAAATTTAGTATTTTTATTAATTATGGAGTTTACTTGTCATTATAAAGTGAACGTAAAATCAATAGATATTTTTATTCTTCAGTCCACTAATCTTTTATCATGTATTCATATATGATTCCTTCCGAGTATGTTTGATAGTTTGACATTCTCCCAAATAATGTATCTTCCCGAGCCGTACCTAATCGAATTATTTTTCCATATTCTTCCACAAAAACCAACGATATTTGATATGTTTTATAGTTTGCAAAGACAAAAAAATATTATCAATCATTTGAAACGGTATTTCCCTTGTGCATCTCCTTATTTTAGTGACGCGTAAAACCAAAATATCGAACTATGTAGGTTAAAAAAATTTAAAACACTGAACTCATTCGTCCGTAAATAATTGTGTACGTAACAATGTCAAGATTCTTGTTGATTTTGTCCCCTTTAAAAATGGTCCAAAAAGATTAAAACTCAGAATGGACTCTACAATACATATTACATTGTATGTTTTTATAATCCAATAACATAAATAAATACTAATTCATTTATCCAAGTCATTGTATTATAAAACGTTAAGCCATTTCAAATGTCAACCCATTCGACTCGGAAAATATATATCTCCAATTCTTCAAAATAGGACAATCTACGACATTGATCTTCTAAATGTGAGGTTATTATTTTGCTTAAAAATATAGCTAGTAGTCAAATGGTTAACCACTTGACCTAATGCCAATAGACTATGTTATCCATCATTATTGAACAAAATAACATTCTACCATTTAATAAGAAATATGTGAGACGATGCGAAATTACTCACCGGTGCAATTTGGTCACCAATACTTACGACTACAAAAACACCATCCACCATTTTTGTTATTCTTGAAATAGCTTCCATCACCATTTCCAACCACACGACAACGTTTTCCTTTACACCATTGTGATCCACTTAATAAATGTTGGCCAATTTAGACATTAGTTAATCGAATTATATTTAATATCATTATTTAATAAAAATATTTGTTAATAGAATAATTTAGTTATTATCGTTTTTGATGCAACGTCTACCATGGAAAATTAATATAATGGTTATTATGCAAGATAAATGAAAAATTAGTAATCTGTTAAATAAATTTTAGACGTTATATAAATTTTTAATCATTAGTTATGAGAAACACTTACAACCTTAGATGTATCTATTGCAAGAATAAAAATGACAATTGTCCATAATAAGTTAGAAAGATTATGTCAATTTTAACCCTTTTAATTTTTTTTTGTTGGCTTTATATAACCTGATAATTGTTTTTCATATTTTTTAATTATTATGTTTCTCACGTAGGTTGACCGAATTATATGACTCGAAGAAACCACCGAGTGAAGCATGTAGTGAGACCTACTGAAAAAATCAACCACAACTTCCGTAATAATGTTATTTTTGTTCCAACGACATACAATAAACATTTTTTCACTACGGCACTGAACCTGCACCACCGCCACCAGAACGACTCATTACCACTACCTTTTCCACCACCATCACTATCGCCATGGCTCCATGCATCACCACTCTCAAACACCACCCCGGTTATCCCTAATTTCTATTGATATAATTATTATATATTTAATAAAAATATATTTAGAAAAATGGAATTGGATAAAAAGAATTTTAAAAGTTATTATGTTTCTTAATTAACAAATTCATTATTTATTTAATGAAGTATATTTATTAAGATAATTATAAGACATTTTTGATAAGAGATTAATTAAGTATTTATTCTAAGAAATTCATGATACAATAATGATGTAAACAACCACAACCATAGATTTAGCTTTCCCCAGAAATATGTGAGGCGATGCGAAATTACTCACTGGTGCAATTTGGTCACCAATACTTACGACTACAAAAACACCATCCACCATTTTTGTTGTTACTGAAATAGCTTCCATCACCATTTCCAACCACACGACAACGTTTTTTCCTTTACACCATTGTGATCCACTTAATAAATGTTGGCCAATTTAGACATTAGTTAATCGAATTGTATTTAATATCATTATTTAATAAAAATATTTTTTAATAGAATAATTTAGTTATTATCGTATTTGATGCAACGTCTACCATGGAAAATTAATATAATGGTTATTATGCAATATAAATGAAAAATTAGTAATCTGTTAAATAAATTTTAGACGTTAGATAAAGTTTTAATCATTAGTTATGAGAAACACTTGATCCACTTAATAAATGTTGGCCAATTTAGACATTAGTTAATCGAATTATATTTAATATCATTATTTAATAAAAATATTTTTTAATAGAATAATTTAGTTATTATCGTTTTTGATGCAACGTCTACCATGGAAAATTAATATAATGGTTATTATGCAATATAAATGAAAAATTAGTAATCTGTTAAATAAATTTTAGACGTTATATAAATTTTTAATCATTAGTTATGAGAAACACTTACAACCTTAGATGTATCTATTGCAAGAATAAAAATGACAATTGTCCATAATAAGTTAGAAAGATTATGTCAATTTTAACCCTTTTTTTTTGTTGTTGGCTTTATATAACCTGATAATTGTTTTTCATATTTTTTAATTATTATGTTTCTCACGTAGGTTGACCGAATTATATGTCTCGAAGAAACCACCGAGTGAAGCATGTAGTGAGACCTACTGAAAAAATCAACCACAACTTCCGTAATAATGTTATTTTTGTTCCAACGACATACAATAAACATTTTTCACTACAAAGACGAACCCGCACCACCGCCACCCCGTAACGACTCATTACCACTACCTTTTCCACCACCATCACTATCGTCACCGGCTCCATGCATCACCACTCTCAAACACCACCCTGGTTATCCCTAATTTCTATTGATATAATTATTATATATTTAATAAAAATATATTTAGAAAAATGGAATTGGATAAAAAGAATTTTAAAAGTTATTATGTTTCTTAATTAACAAATTTATTATTTATTTAATGAAGTATATTTATTAAGATAATTATAAGACATTTATGATAAGAGATTAATTAAGTATTTATGCTAAGAAATCAATGATACAATAATGATGTAAACAACCACAACCATAGATTTAGCTTTCCCCAGAATGCATCCGGACCGCTCTTTATATAGGCTAAGTTGTCCATGCTATGCTTTATAAGAGATAAACTTAGACAATAATTAGAACTTAAATAATAACTCCAATAAAAATCTAGTACAATCTTTGGCCACCTGGTTATCTTCGTTTGACCGGAGCAGCTCATAGAAGTATGTGGCTCATCTTATTTTCTCAACACGTTTTGGAAACCGTTTTCTTTTTCAGGAGATTTAGAGGGGGCTACTTTCTACGAAACTAAATTTTCATGTTTTTTTTTTTTGTGAGAAAAAATAGGAAACTTATTAGTTGTTCTAGGAAACTAAATTTTCATGTTTTTTCTGTGACAAAAAAATGGAAACTTATTAGTTGAAAACCAATTTATGATACGTGTAAATAAAAGAAGAGGGGCCACATACTTAAATGACGTGGCCCGACCACATCATAGTCGTGGGGTTATTTGACGTATCTTCCATTCAACGCGCTCGTGAACCATTTCTCCTTTGTTTTTGAATTTTCGGTTGTTAACTTTCAAAATTGGGGTTTTTCTTTGCCTTTTAACGGAATATTTGCTTAGATTAACTTCTAAAACTTGTACTTCCCCTTTACCATTTTCAATCTTTCTAAAACTACCACATATCTTAGAAACTTCAAGTTTTGCATCTCAAAAAAGTGTAATAGCTTTTGAGACATTTCACTTAATAAATCCAAAATATTGAAATGAAAATTAGAAGAGATTAGTAGATAAAATTCAAGAGTGAATTTTGGTGTGAGTGGAGTGTTTGAAGTTATTGGTAATTTATAGTAGTAAAAATATGATTTTTTTTTTTGCTGTAGAGGAATAGTCGTTGGCGGATTTACTTAGACCGCCAGCGGGCTAAGTCCGTCCGCGCGGATTTTTTAAAACCACGAGTAGATAATCTTCGACCGCCCCGCAATACTTTTATCATAGTGAAAAATCCACTTTGCCCATCCACCTGGCTCAATATATTTTTGAGTATATTGAGTTCTGTAGGAACCAGGAACTGCCCATACCACATGTTCATTGGATTTTTATTGGAGATTTCTTGCCGTGTAAATAGTTGTTTTTATTGGAGATTTCTTGTCGTTCTCAACACGTAGTACTTACTAATGTTACAAGTTGCAACGCTCACATTAATAACCAAGGAAGTCTCAGGATTCAAAATTCCTGGACAGAGACCTTCATTAATTACCAGAAACATGACATCTTCACAACCGGCTTTCATACTCTACCAGAAACCTGCATAGTCGAGACATCTTCTTACAACCGGCTTTCATACTCTCTAGAAGTACCAGCTACACCACACAAAATTGTCGGTGACTAGTCTATTTGTACGAGTACGATGTTTAATTTCCTTTCTCATTTAAGCTACAAGAATATGGGGCTAAAATTGTCGGTGACTAGTCTATTTGTAGTACGATGTTTAATTTCCTTTCTCGTTTAAGCTACAAGAATATGGGGCTAAAATTGACAGGATCATTTAATGAATACAAGAATATGGGGCCAGTTTTTAGCTATAAAATTAACTCATAAATCATGATCACACCATTTTTCTTTGCCTTTCTCATCACTCACCAAAGCAACCACCGAAATAAAAAACAATGAGTTCTTCGATACCCATTAATGTTAATGAATTAAACCATCAAGATTTAGAAGAAAATGATGATCAACTCTGCATTTTAGCATGTCAATTTGCAGCTTGTTCAGGACTTCCGATGGCTTTAAAAGCTGCATTAGATCTTGATTTACTCGAAATCATAGCTAAAGCTGGTCCAAATGCATATATCTCACCGTTAGAGATTTCATCCAAGTTAGGTACTCAAAATCCCAATGCACCTTCCATGTTAGATAGGCTTTTGCGTTTGTTAACAAGCTTTTCTATTCTCAAATGCTCACAAATCACTACCCAAGATGGCAAGATTCAACGACTCTATGGGATAGCACCTGTTTGCAAGTATTTTACTAGGGATCCATAAAATGGTGTCTCTGTTGCTCCTTTAGCTGTGATGATTACAGACAGGGTCTTCATGGATAGTTGGTATAGCAAAGATTCAGCAACCAAAACTCTTGTTTGGCTTTAAAACGTTTAGCTCATAAATTAAACTCCCCTTTGTGCTTGTTTTCCCTGTGTTCTCAGGTACCACTTTAAAGATGCTGTAATGGAAGGTGGAATTCCTTTCAATAGAGCTCATGGGATGAGTGCATTTGAATACCCTGGAGTAGATCTTAGATTCAACCAAGTTTTTAATAAAGCTATGTCAGATCACACTACCTTGACTATGACAAAAGTATTTGAAAAATACAAAGGATTTGAAGGTATTAAAGTGTTGGTTGATGTTGGTGGTGGTGTTGGGGTCACAACTAAAATGATTACTGCTAAGTATCCTCAACTTAAGGGTATCAATTTCGACTTGCCTCATGTATTAGCAGATGCACCAACATATCCCGGTACCACTTCTTTCCATCATATTGTCACATGTTGTGTACTTAAACCAAACTAAATATCATGTATGATTGTTTCTTCATTCGTCACAGTTCAGAAAGAAAACATAATCTCATAAGTTTTTTCTTTTCTGTTATCACCAAGAGTTATTACTAAAACCATGTTGCAGGAGTGGAGAATGTTGAAGGAGACATGTTTGTCAGTGTTCCAAGAGGAGATGCCATTTTCATGAAGGTGGCATTTTTGTTTCTTGTAATTTGTAAACATTATTAGCTTAACCGGATCAATTACTGTTATTGATCTTCTTTCAATTTAAATTACTGACTTACCATGCATGTACCACTTGCAGTGGATTCTTCACGATTGGAGTGATGAGTATTGCTTGAAACTCTTAAAAAACTGTTATGAAGCTCTACCAGACTGCGGAAAAGTGATCATAGTTGAAGCGAATCTTCCTGCAGTCATTGATGATAGCGTTACCTCAAAACTTTTGTTTGAACAAGATATGGTCATGTTAACTCAGAACCCTGGAGGTAAAGAAAGGACATTTTCAGAATTTGAAGCCCTGGCAAAGCAATCTGGATTTGCTAGCTGTGAGACTCTATGTTCTGTTTACTACAGTTACGTTATGGAGTTCCATAAAACAGCAAAGAATTAGCATTTTATTTTTGCTAGAAATTATGTATTTGATGTACTAGAATTTGAGTGAGAACCTTATGGTTCTTTGCAAGTTTGGCTTAAATATGATGGATGAAACTCTATCTTCCGGATCCTAACATGGGCATGAATTCCAATCGTCTTAATAATTGTACACTTGCTTTTTATCCTGCTCCAGACATTTTAACACACCACTGTAGTAATAATGGTCTCGACATTTTGTCCCATTACTGTTGGATTGCAAAAAATGAAACAAAGATGTTATGGTAATCGCTCACTACAAAGTTCTCAGTCTGAGAAGCACGGTAGTAAGTGGCACTTGCTATATATACAGACCAAGGAAGAATGATTCGGATTTCGGAATACTCACTGAAAAAAAAAAAGATTAAGCAAAGTAACACCAACCGCGATGAACATCCTACTAAGTATTATGGCCAACAAAAACTAAATTCAGAGAAGGCTCCGAGAATGCCTACTTCTAAATACGACCACGAAGGCAGCAGTTAACTGACACACTAATACACCAAATCAAGGACTAAACATATTCTTCGATTTTAGGTTTAGCAAACTTGTGGGAGGCTTTTTACAATATGAAAATATTCAAGAACAAGTATTACATTCTAATTTTCCATAGTGACATCAACTGTCTGAGTTTATTGAATCAGAGATGCACTTGTAATGAGGTTAGTCAGAACCAGCATGCAAACAACAAGTTTTGGCAAGAGATATCAGTAATTCTTGGCGGCTAGTGACCATCTAAGCATCCGAGTGACTCCTTCAGAAGTTTCTGTGCCTCTTCTCTTCTTCTGAATTATCAAGACAGAAAACACCAGTTATGAAAAGAGAAAACTAATCTAGCCACTGGTTCAATTCACATGTCACAACTTGATTATAGAAAACCTTGTTGAAGGCAGTGAAAAGAGCTACAAAATGCTACAAACAACAATGGATCCACTAATGCAATGTGTTGAGAAGGCCACTCCTACATGTATTGGATTGCAATCAAGTTATTCTTGAATTTCAAACAGAAGAAAATTAAAGAAAGAGGGTAATACCACATTATTACCTCTTTATATCTTCGACAGCTTCTCTCCGCCGTTGTATCTGAAGTTCTAGTATGTGAATTAGCGTTGCTCTGGCCTGAAAAAGCAACAAAAAACAATATGATTAGGTTAGCACGCTATGAATAAACTACAAGCAAGTACTAAGTTCAAAATAAATAATATGATTATGCACCTGATGGGGACGCAAAGAATTTAGAAGATGGTGCATGTTTTTAAATATAAGAGATATGTCCTCGACTCTCCTTGCATACTGAGATGGCCTCTCGACAAGAACATCCGCGAGCTCCAAAATGTGTAGCTGTAATTCTCTATTCAGTGATCTTAGTTCCTTCTTGAAGTCTGTAAGATAATAGTTAGATTTCAGACATTAGGCAATCATATTTAACAAAATCTTACATTGTTGACATGGCAGCACCCATTTTTTCCCTAAAAGAAGCTTTTAAACACTAAAAGTCCGACGCAGAAGAAACTAGACTTACTGTGTAACTATTCCTACGGAATTCAATTATCGACTATCCTATCAGAATGATTTCAGAAGCTCTAACATCTTATTATTATACATTTAAGCAGGGTAAAGAACCAGGTAATCAGGCCAAGCTAACCTCTAATGGTAGGAGATGAGACAAAAATTTTGCCTTGAATATGCTTTGTTTGATTCTTTCAAAAACTTTGCATCTACGTGTCCAACGTATGAATGCCGGTACACATAGATTCCATGTCCATCATCAAGCAATTGATGTGTAGATAACATTGCAACCATTTAGAACCACTATTGCTGTCTCAAGATTCTCAACCAACCTAGATTCAGTTATTACCAAGAAAGAGCAACAACTGCTAAAACACAACCTCCAAAAACAAAAACAAGACTCCAGGTTCTCATTCACTATTGTTGTCTCAACTTCCCCACCTACTGCGTCATAGATTCATAATGGAAGGTTCACTTCCAGCCAGCCAATCCTAATAACTATTTCTAGAATCTTCTTATCACAAAAAGCTAAAAGACTATATAGCCATTGTGGGTTAAATTGTCAAGCAGCTATAGTAGGCCCTCGCATACATTTAACTAATTTTATGGATTATGGTAAACGTAACGCAAGTATTTCTTACTCTTTTCAGTTGTATAAGACCATAACTCAATGTTCCCTAGACAAAAGTCCTTCTCTCATATCCCTATATAGTTACACTGTGGGAAAAAGGTGGTCAATTCAAGAGAAACGTTTGAATAATGACAGTGAAGTCGGTGCATTGACATCCTCATATGACTGTCATGTTATATTATATTGTGATCACCAGTATCCATTGCGAGATGCACTTGCTGCTAACATAGTACCCTTAGTTGTTTAAGAAACAAATGGCTGTGGTATCTCTCAACCAAATTTGACATAAATGCCATGCCATAGTCTATACTTTCTCTAGATTGCACTGGAGACTTGTGATCATTTCAAAATACAGTTTCAGATGGATTTAAACCAGGAATATAATGATGCTACTGACTTCATATGGTCTTAAACATGCTAAAAGAACGACTCCAGAGAAAATTTATAATGACGATGGAT
This sequence comes from Papaver armeniacum, assembly GCA_023531295.1. NCBI lineage: Eukaryota > Viridiplantae > Streptophyta > Magnoliopsida > Ranunculales > Papaveraceae > Papaver > Papaver armeniacum. The sequence goes on from JAJJWW010001001.1 coordinate 353,186, forward strand.
AAACCATGAGAACCAGTGGACTTAGATATAAAGTAAGACTGTAAACACTTCTCGGTGTAAATTCAACCTTCAAAGTAACAGAGAGATAAACATACCAACATTCAGCCCTTTCGGATACAACTGACGGACTCCTTGTTCTTCTAAGCTTGGAAGCACATCATTCGTCTGATGTAAACATGCACATAAAAGAAAAACCTTAACAACCCAAAAATTGTGAACTTGATGCAGATTAAAACATAGGTATCCGTAATCTATAGGCTGAACGACGCTATTTTTCTGAATCAAAAGAAGAGACATCGAAAACTTACAGTGTATGTTGCGCCATACAGGATGTAGTTCCCTTCAATCGGCGGGGGAGGCTCTGGAGCAGATTTAGGGTCTTGAATGTAATCCTTATAGAGCCTGTAATATGGTGGTGGAGGTGGATATGTTGCTGTAGCCATTTCTTTCTCAGTTCTTGCAACTGTAACAGTAATGCACAGTTTAAAATTGATATATGAATGCTACATTAAACCCTAAACTAAAATTAGTGCAATTTAAGCCTAAAAAACCTAAATCAGTGTTCACTTCAAAGAATTAGCGTTTAAAGAAGATTAGCAGCACTATCACACCACAGTTTTCAGCATAGCTAACTCCACAAACCCGTAAAACTAATACTAGATGACCGCGCGCGGAGGGGGGGCCGACCAAGAAACGGACCTACATAGGTCACTTTCGTTGGCAGCACATTTCTGAAGCATGAGATTGCCATAAATAAACACAAGAAAATTAACACCAATGCTCAATCATTAGAGTATAACTGCGAGTATGTCAGCACTAAAAATATAGCAATTTAACTAATATGGTCTTTGTGGACCTTGTAGTGCAGCTTAACACAACAGTTTCCCATAGCACTCTAACTAATATGGACTATAAACAGCACAATGTTGGAGTACATAGGTTAATCAGTAACATATCATTTCCGACAATCTGTTTAGCAAATATAACTACTAAAACAAAAAAATGTATCAACTGTCACACCCCATCAATAAGGTTGGATCAACTCAAACTTTTGGCACCCCTTAAGTTGCCATCAACTATTCGCGGCACACTTCGGATTATTAGTTGATCAGACCAAGGGTAAGACTGAGAGTTATGCACTCATCAACCTTGATATCCTGTAACAAAAATAAAAGACTGGACGTACATGATTTCCTGTAAACACATAAATGATGACTATCTCAATCATTTTCTAAATTTCTGTATACTTTACCCAAGATTCTTAGCTTCTGAATACTAGGATGCCTAGGGTGCGGTACCGAATTGTGAAAATTAAGAAATGCAACTTTATGCCCAACCATGGGTGCAGTCCAGCCAAAATGTAACTTAGTCAGCAGTTTTAGAAAAGTATTGAACTTCTGGAAGTCTATTCTACCTTCAACTATATATCAATATCAGTTCTAGACTACGTAGACTCGAGAACTTCAGTAACTCATTTATCAAGAATAGTTTTCAACAGTTTTATCTCTTCTCTGTTCTTTTTTCTTTTGCCGAACAGGATTTTAGGCACCATTTGACATGTTTTTACCTTGAACTCGTGCAGTGTTTAAATAAAGACATCTAAAGAAAAGAAAACACAGGAACATTGGTGCTAGTGTAAACTTACATTTCTTTATTTTTTGTTGTTTCGTTCCTTAAGAAGTAGTTTCAGACCATTATTATACGGTTCTAGGCTTCTAGCACATCAAAAGTGCACAGTTTTCATTATAACATACACCTGATGAGTTCACAATTTTTTGAACACAACTTATATATTCAAATGTACTAAAAAATTATTATCTCTTATGAAGACCCATTATTCTAAAACCTTAAATAAACAAAACCTATTTGACAAAAATCTTTAAAAGCCAAAAACTGAACCCAAATTTAAGGCACATGACAATCACTTCCTTGAGGCATTTTATCAAACAGTATGAGCAATAATGTTTTCTTTTCTTTTAACAGAAACAATCGTAATTGATTAAGAGAAGAAGTCACAAAACGTGAAGACATACAAATTCCGAAGAAAGAAACAAAACAGAAAAGCAAGACAATTGGGAGGTGAGAAGATCAATTATAGTTTTAGTCTTTACTTTTTCTAACCTAATCAGGGAAAAAAATTATGCTGTTTGAATCTTCGGTGTACATACCGGAAATGATTTGGTACGATGAAACTGGTAAGAATTGCGGAAGAAGAATTGAGGAAGAAACCTATGGACAAACAAAAAGATTCATGGTAGCATCTGAAATAAGTCACGTAGTCAAAGGAAAGGTAAATTTCAAAGTTTATGCCCTAAATCAGACATTTATACTTACAGTACTGAGATTTGTAAAGTAGAGAGAGTTGCTTGAAGAATTACCTCACAAGAAAATTGAAATCAAATTCGGTGATGTTCTCTGGACTGCCTAGGAGATATATACGAATTGGGGTATTAGAAACCTTTTAAGTTGTGATTTTATAAAGGTTTTACCCTTTTACTGTGCCGCCCCGGTTGAGATGAGTACCGTTCCCGTCTTCCCTAACTTTTAAGAAGTAAATAAAAATGAGTTGGATCCCTTGACACTTTTATTATCACACTATCTCACACGTTGGACATCATTTTTGCGAATTAAAATCAAACCGTAACGGATTTGAAGCTAATATTTTGAGGATATGTTCCTCTTACCAAGTTCTATTTTCCTACCAAAAATGTGCGTATTCCGAAATATAAAACCTCACAATCTACCGGTCTTAATTTCGACGGCCAGAAATCCACAGATTTTCAACGGCTCATTTTCAAAGTAGTAGATGATGATGTTATACGTCTCGGAATACGCTCATTTTTGGTAGGCATGTAGAACTTGGTAAGAGGAACATATCCTCAAAATATTAGCTTCAAATCCGTTACGGTTTGGTTTCAATTTGCAAAAATGACGCCCAACATGTGAGATAGTGTGATAATAAAAGTGTGAGGGGATCCCTCCTCAATAAAAATTACCCATAACTCCCTAAATTTTCAAGTTAAACAAAATTTTGTTATATTTTTTTTTTTCATAAAAGAGGATAACTCCTCAAACTTACATAGTTAACATACGTCTTCTGATGAAGTCGTTTGTGTTCATGACTTGTACATTCCAATTTTGGATGTCTAAATAGTTCATAATGGCTAAGAGACTTTCACCTTTCCAATTATTTTGGATAATGAATCTATTACAAAAAACTGACAAGTTTGCTGCCCAAATGATATTGAATCTACTTGTTAATACAAAAGCCATAGCTTTAAAATTTATATCAAAGTTTGAGTTGTTTCTAAAATCCGAGCTTTGTTTGAATCTTCTTTCTCTAGCTTCAAAGATACATTCCTATCAAAGAACTTAAGAGTGGGTCGCGAATCACTTTGAAAAATGATATGGTAACCACTCATTTCAACCGCCCAATGAAAAGCCGCCTCCGCCCTCGCTTATTTCTAATCGTTCTCTAGTGGTACAATTTCTACAACTACCCCTAGCTTCAATAGTTCTTCCGCAAAATCAATCATTGTTAGTCTAACTCCTGAACTAGTCATAGGTTCATGCATGGATAAAGCTATGTTTATCGTCATTGCCATGTACCCTAAATTTCCCTGGGGTTGGCAGCTAGTAACAATCAATGAGTCATCGTTTAGCGGATTGTAATACAAGGTTTGCATGATATCGTATTCTTTTCTATTAACCCACATATAACTATTAATGAATTTAACTATCTTCCTTGCTGTTACAATACTATTTTGAATTTCTTTTTTGAATACACGATTACATCTTGCTTTCCAAACATGCCATGTTACAAAACTACAAAAAACCTTCCATTCAATTACATTGTTTTCTCTATCCACTTGAGTAAACCAACCATTTAACCAATCATGAAAAGTGTTAGCATTTTGCATTACATTGTCAATATCAAAATTAAGATGCATCCATACTGTTTTTGTGAAGTTGCAATTCATGAATAAATGAGTAAGAGATTCATCCTCTACATTACAAAGTTTACAATGACATCTATTTCGGTATTATAGCAAACAACTCTCACACTATTTGGAAGTATAGAGTGTGTTGCCTTCCGACAAAGGTTTTGATTGAAGGAGTTATTTTCATTTCCCAAATTCTCGTTCCACCGAATGTTAGATTCTCCTGTTCAATTAATGTTGTTATATAAAGACTTAACAGCAAAGATACCTGTGTTACTTTAGCGTCCAAATGAGGAATGTCCGGTAAACCATTGTTAGGAATTTGTATCTTGCCTATCTTGTCTACAATGAATTCTGTCAAAGCAACCTGCTAGTTTTGTCATATCCCAAGTTCTATTTGCTGTAATCAAATGGCAAACTTTAGTGATACCCACGTTTCTGTCCCTAGCATCTGTTAGCGGTTGGTTTAACATCTACAATCCAGTAGTCGTCCCATATATCTATATTTTCTCCGTTTCCCAACTCCCAGAAACAATGTTTCTTTAAGTAATCTACTCCTAATAATATACCTTTCCACATCCAACTATCGCCTTGGTTTGGAACATTGTTTATATGAAGAATATCACACAAAGGATAATACTTAGCTTTAAGACTTTTAGCCATTAGAGAATCAGGATTTTCATGCAGTTTCCATCCTATCTTAGCAAGCATAGCTATATTAAAAATTTTCATGTTTGGGAAGCCTAAACCTCCTTCCTCCAAAGATTTGCACATATTATCCCAACCTATAAGACAAATACCTTTTTTACCTTTACCATTCATTCCATTTTCATCTCTACCCCACCAATAGTTTCTTTGCAACTTAGTTATGTCATTACAAATCTTAACCGGTATTTTAAAACAATTCATTTGGTAAACACAAATAGAAGAAGAAACATTTCTTATCATTACACCTCTACCAGCAGGATTTAGAAGCGTACCTTTTCATCCTATCAATTTGTTTTTCATTTTTTCCACTAGGGGTTCAAAATATTTTATTTTTGAAGTGTAAGTAAATAAAGGTGATCCTAGGTATTTATCATTTATAGGTATCTCATTTACTCCTAGTATCTGCCTCACACTATTCCTGAGAGTTTGATCAGTTTTAGAGCTAAAGAAGACCCCGATTTAGCTTGAGATAGATTAACTCGACAGAGGTCTCCCAAAATCCTTGAACAGTTTAACAAGATTATTACTTGACAGATTATCGCCTTCACATAATATAATACAATCATCTGCAAAACATTAAGTGACTAATTGAAGGAGCATTGTTGGTTATTTTTATTCCTTTTATTGAGCCTTGGTCTTTGAGATGTATAAGGGTTCTAAAAAGTGCCTCCATGCAAAACAGAAAAAGGTATGGAGATATAGGATCTCCCTGTCTTAATCCCCTAGTTGGTTTAAAAAATTTAGTTGGGGATCCATTTATAAGAATAGCTAGAGTAGTAGTAGAAATACATTGATACACAAGATTACACCATTTTTCATTAAAGCCCATTCTCTGCATGATTCGGATTAGGAAATCCCATTCCACTCTGTCGAAAGCTTTCGACATGTCTATTTTAAGACCCAACGATCCTTTCTTACTTTTGTTGTTTCTCATTTTATGAATTAATTCATGGGCTAAAGTAATATTTTCATATATCTGCCTTCCAGGAATGAAGGCAGACTGAAATGGGGATATAATTTTGCTAAGCAGACCTTTCATTCTATTCGCCATTAGTTTAGAAATAATTTTGTAAGTTGTGTTAGCTAAATCTATTGGTCTAAATTCAGCTGGAGTGATTGGGTTTAAAGTTTTAGGTATAAGAGAAATGAATGAGGCATTCATCTCCTTAGATATAAAACCTGTTTCAAAAAAAACTTGGATCATTTTTGTTAATTCAGAACTTATGATTTCCCAATTCTGTTGAAAGAATATTGGTGGAAATCCATCCGGCCCCCGACTTTTGTCAGGCTCCATGGAGAAAAGTGTTTGTTTTATTTCACCCAAAGAAGGGATAGTGCAAAGCATATCATTATCAATCAATAGAAGTAATGGTAACAGGGATCATATCAATCATATTTTGGTCCAAACAAGGGTTTACATTAGTTGCTATTTCATGAAAATGGTTAGTATTACAAGAGACAATTTCAGGTCTACTGTTAATCCATTCATCATTTTTGTCTTTTAAAGTTTCTATCATGTTTCTTCTAAACCTTTGTTTAGCTCTGATATGGAAATATTTAGTGTTTCTATCTCCTAAGAGCAACTGCAGTGGTGCGATCATATACCAAAGATCAAAGAGCAAAAAAATTTGAAAATTTGGGTTTAGTCCGTGTTGCAACGCAGTGGGAGAGACTAAAATTTGGTCAGGCGTAAGAGGAAGTTACGCTCGAATCAAAGCGTAAGAAGTTACGCCCTATTATCATCAGCGTAACTTTGAGGTTACGCCTGAAATTTTTTTTTTTTTTTTTTTTTTTAATGGGGCGTAAGTTTGAGCTACGCTCATTAGCAACTTTAAGTTGCGCCCATTTTTTTTTTTTTTTTTTTTTTTTTTTAGTGTGAGGCGGAGTTTTCATTACGCCTGCTCGGCGTAACGCACCAATTGCGCCTGACTAAAGACCAGACTAAAGACTAAATATGGTCTGGGTTTTGGTTATAGTCTGGTCTTTGGTCTTTACTCCGTCTCCACTGCGTCTGTTTTTTACCAAAAAATTTGGTTATACTCCACGACTGTGGATGCTCTAACAGAATATTTTGATCCCTACTTTTATCCTTCCAAAATATTTCTTGTATATCGTACCATTCAGTAAGATTTTTTCTAAGTATTGCAATGTCCTTGTTTTTATTAGGATAACTGTTTCTACTATTGATTTTCTTAAGGTCAACCTTAGTTTTTTCTATGTTTGTTCTTATGTTGCCAAAAGAGTATTTGTTCCAATCCCTAAGGATATGTTTGACAAAAGTAAGTTTCTTATTCATCGTATGAGCATGCGAACCTCTAATTTCATTTTCCCAACAAGCCTGTATTAAAGGCTTACATTCATCATGTTTCATCCAGTCTCCAAAATACTTAAATGGGGTAGCCCCATCATTCCAAGTATTATGAGTATTAAGAACTATAGGGACATGGTCAGATGCTAGAGGGCCAAGATGTTTTACACTGGAGTTAGGAAAACTAGTAATCCACATGGGATTGCATAAAGCCCTATCGAGTCTTTGTTCTATAATATCATCATCCTTTTTGTGATTATTCCAAGTAAAAGTATAACCAGAAAAGCCAAGGTCAATGAGACCACAAGAGTTAATAAGATTATTAAAGGCGGCAGCTTCGCTATTATTAAAATCAAATCTACTTTTTTTTTCTTCGGCATGCAAAACTACATTTAAGTCACCTATGATTACCCAAGGTTTGTTCATACTACTAGCTAGATTTTTAATAATGTTCCATGAATCTAATTTCAACTGAGAGTAAGGACTCCCATAAAAACATGTGAGGATCCATTCAACATTATTATTATTAGGAAGAACAACAACATTTATGTAGTTGTGCGCATAATCAGAAATAGTCAGTTTTATATTATTTTTCCAAATCAAGCAAAGACCTCCAGCAGTACCTCTAGGTGGAACCAACCAGTAATTATAGACATCCAACGATCTCATGATATTATGCATTGCTTTATTTTGTTGTTTAGTCTCGGAAACAAACAATATGTCAGGATTTGATCTATTTAGAGTGTCAAGCAAACTTTGCCTAGTTTCATTACTACCTAAACCTTGGCAGTTCCAAGAAAGAAGACTAATAAATTCCCAAAAATACGAAACAATAGGATATTCCACAGCGCGCAAAAATGGATTACTAAAAATATAATTATTTGGAAATGTAACGTTAAATAAATTTTTAGCATGATAAATTATGTACTCATAACCAACATGATTAATTTTTCCAATACAGTAAAGACAGTTAGTTTCAGAACTAACATTCTCTTGTTTATAACCATTTTCTAATCGCATAAACAAACAAAGTCTTGAACTCTTTCTGTTTGCAAGTATAATCTTAACATTCCCAAATTTGTAATCATATTCAAACAGCTTGGCCCAGATATTAGTAAATAAGTCGTCAACAACAAAAATTACCAAGGAAATTGACACATCAAATTCTTGCAAATTAATTCTTAAGTTTTCATACCAGTTACATATAAAAAACCCATGTCTAAGGTCAAAAAAGATGTTGAGATCCATCCTATTTATCCATTTTAACATCAACTGACTCTCCATTTTAGAACAATACATTAATCCACCAACACACATCTTATAAATGCTTAATATGTAGAAGAGGTTTAATTTTGGTTTTAGGTTTACCTCAATTATGCAGTGAACCCAAAACTTGGTAAGAAAAGGACCCTTGATTTCCGAAGATGAAGTTGAGCTGTTTGTTGTAACATTTTCTGAACGCCGTGGTTTCCTTTTTTCCAGTTATAACAAAGAGTACCTAAGATCAAGCAAGAACCCATTAGGCTTGAGATAGAAATCAAAAGACCTTTGCAAATTTTAATTAACTTCATATATTTACTAAAAGAAACACAAAGCTAAAACCCAAAGGGAGAAATAGATTATGAAAGAAAAACCAAAAATGTTTTTGGATAATCAAAAGCAATTATACGTAAGAGAAAGAAATCGAAAAGAGCAGTGTTTGAGAGAAAATTGAATTTCAGCCACAAATCTATAAATTGTTATTTTTTCAGAGTTTAGAAACTTTTGGTCCGATAGAGATCTTGAAAAATTGGTGTCTTTGTGTTGATTTCTGTAAAATCGCTGCTTCTCAGAGGCTTTGAAACTTTGTATCTTGAAGTAACGGTGTCTTTGAGTATCTGAAACTTGAGTAACTTTATGTCTCGGTGTCTTAGAACGTAGAAATCAATTGAAATTAGGTCTTTGAAGTGACATGCAAACGTGTTTTAGTAGCTAGAAAAAAGTCCATGTGACAAATGTTGACACCTTTCACAAAAATCTCCACACTTATAAACAATGTGAACATATTTTCGAATAAAAAAAAACAAAGTATATATATTGAGGGAGGATCCATGGACACTCTTAAATGGACAAGGTCGGACAAGATTTGCGCCATTTTTTCCGCAAAACCAAAACGATAATGAATTTAAGTCTGATATTTTGATGGTATATTCTTCTTATAAGACTCTACATTCTTTTAAAAAATGAGCACAATTCGAAATGTATAAAATCACCATCTACCCCTTTGAATATCAGCCGTTCAAAATTAACGGTTAAAATTAAGATCGGTAGATGGTAAGGTTTGCTATCTCGAATTGCATTCATTTTTAGTAAGAATATAAAGTCTTATAAGAGGAACATATCATCAAAATATTAGACTTAAATTCATTATCATTTGGGTTTTTGGAAAAAATGGCGCAAATCTTGTCTCACCTTGTCCATCTAAGAGTGTCCATAGATCCTCCCTCATATATATTTGATCTTGTATATAATATTTTTATTTTCTGATAAAATAAATTTTATATGCAAGTTGGCTGGTATGTGAGCCTTTTGATGATAGCAGCACGTAAGACTCACTCTAGGGCTTAGCCAAAGCCGTATCTCAACCTATTCCAATTCCTTTTTCTTATTTGTCTAGAAAATATAAAAGAAAAAAATAAACAAAAAAAGAAAAAAACTATCGAAAAACCTGAGGCACAACGTGTCCTTGGGGAGAGGAAAGGAAAGGCAGTAGTTGGCAATGCCATGAGTAGCTGTTGCGTATTTTGCCAAGTTATGCGCCATAGAAACGCCTGAATAGATGGAATCACACATTTTTGAGGATCTTCATATCTTCTTTGAAATCATGAATGAAGTATCCAATACGCCGAGAAGCAGTTGAGGAATTCAGTGCGAGAACATTCACAATTTGTCTACATACTCCTTCAAATTTGATGTTTTGAAAAGCTTGGGATTTTGCAAGGTTCGTACCTATGTTGAAAGCATGAGCCTCGCCCATTAGAAGGTCAATTTGACTCAAATCTTAGCTTCTACACCCATGTAACTCCTCTTACGGTCATAGGCAACCGCAATATTTGAGGAATTTTGTACGAGAACATTCACAATATGTCTAGATACTCCTTCAAGTATGATGTTTTGAAATGATTGAGATTTCGCAAGGTTCGTACCTATGTTGAAAGCGTGAGCCTCGGCCATCAGAAGGTCAGATTGACTCAAATATTAGCTTCAACACCCATGTAACTCCCATTATGGTCGCAGGCAATCGCAACACATACATAAGTGAACTCGTGGACTACTCCATCAATATTTATTTTTATTCAGTCTACATTAGCTAGGTGGTATCCACTCATCATTCTGGGTCGCAGCTTCACTATAAATTTATGGTTCAAGTTTTCAGTTACACTAAGGCCGTCAACCAATCTCTGAGCATCATTGATAATTTTCACACCGTTAAACTTCATTTTTATAAAGATGGTCTTATATCAGTTCTTCTAAATGAACCATAAGTTGTATAACCCAATCGAGCAGATGTAGAGATACCTTTCATCTTTTAGCAAGCTAGTGATGACTTCACTATATTTTTAATTGTCTTTTAAATCCTACTGAAGAAGCAAATTGGATGTCCTTTGAAACTTCATAGTGAAGAAAAAGGTGATCTACTGCTTTTTTCATTCTTTAGGTATGGATGGAAAAATTTCACCTCGTGGATCCGACCTACATTAACTCTAACTTCTAGACCATTATTCAAAGAGTCTACAACTGAAAGGTCATTGTTTGTACCATAATATTCGGGTACCGATACGGGCTAACTACATCACTATTAGCGGAAAATATTTGTTGTCGGCCCAAGCCTAGTAGCAGAAAGGTCTGGTCCAGTTTGCTGACCCAATTCCAGCGGCCCATTTCCACCTAAACCCTAGAAGAAAGTTCCGAAAGTTTCAGATTTGACTATATAAATATAGGGGTCTAAACCCAAATAGGGGAGGTTTTGATACCTAGAGAAAACCATTGTAATTGTGATTAATAAAATACCTCTACCCAAGGGGTTTCATCCGTGGATGTAGGCACAATTTGCTGAACCACGTTAAATTCCGTGTCTCCTTTATTTTCCCTCAGTTCGTTCCTAACTTTACTTTTAACCATAATTTTCAATAATCATCATCAAATCATCGTGTTTGTGCCTAAAAGTAATTTTGGGTACAAACATTGGCGCCGACTAAGGGGACATGTAAAAAAATCGTGTTTTACCATCGAGAAAAGTATGGAATAAATCATGAAAACTTGAAGTTGCGTTCGTGAAAGAAGGCGAGTTCGTGTTCTACAAACAGTAGGAATTTAGGGACATCACCAAAGAAAGCATCTGGCGGAAAAGAAACCGAAAGAATTATCATAGGAAAAAGATAAACCTTTTTCTTTATTTTCCTGGAATCTCTTTCTAGTTCTCACCAAAATCTCTTCAGGAAATAAAACTACATCAACAAGGCGCGAAACTGGAAATTCGCGAAAATTGACAGTGATTTCATAACAACTATGTCAAGAATTTAATAAGGGTTATTTGGCTTTTGGTATTTACATTTTGTCCAAAGTTAGTGTTTGGTCTAACATTTGTCCAACTTAGGGTTTAGTACTTGAAAATAACGTTGACTTTCTTTGACCAAGTTAAATTTAATTCTAATTAAATTATTATCTACATATTTAGGCATTTACTATTTTACCCTTGCACATACGCTTTTTACACGGTTCAAAATCAACCTAACCTAACCCCGTCTCATTTTCTTCCACCTTCCTTCTCTCTTCCATCTGCCGACTAGACTTTCACCATCCCCACCACCACCTTCCAACCAGAACCTTGAGTAAATCCATCGGAAAACAATCATCCAAAAAATCAATTTTCAAAAATACATTCATTCATCCATCAAAAAAATTATCAAAAAATCAACCTACACTTATCCACCACCGTTTCAATTTTTTTTTTTTTTTTTTTTAAGAAAGACCGAACATTCCGATTTCTTAAACTCTCAATTACCGGTTTGGAATTTTCTCTGTACGAGCTTCACTCCTGAACATATCTATTTTCTTGTTTTTAGTCCATCAATTGCAAATATCATTATAGAAAGATCACAATTTATCATTATTCATTAACTGAATTTTTATTCCAATCTTCCCCAAAACCCTAAATTGGATCTTGATTTCTTCAATTTTTGATTAAAATCAGATTCTGATCATAAACCACCGTGATTCAATCAAAACCCATTCACCAATTTTAACAACTCTTCAATATCAATCTATTCTCGTGATCGCGAGTCCGATTAGTATGATTTACCTGCTTTCAAATTAATTCACTGTGCATTTTCAGACCAACTTCACAAATTTGAAAACTCCATCCAAACTTATTAACCTCAAGTCAATAAGTGTCGTCTAGCTACTGTTTTAGAATCATGCATAAGAAGCTAATCTAAAATTCATTAACCTCTGAATTTGATTTATGAACTTGTGAAACTAATAACAAAAACTTCGCCTTATTTAAGATTATTGGGGTTCGGAGAAGGAATAGAAGTTGGGTTGGAAATAGGAAAGAAACAAGAGAAAGTGAGAAGGTGGTTGTGATGGTTTTACGGTAGTAGTGATATAAAGAAAAAGAGTGATGGTGGTGCGGCGGTGAAGGGTTTGGGAAGGAAGCATTGGGATTTTCTTTTGAAAGAATTAGGGTTAATGAATTATAAGGGTGTATTGGGAAATATATTAGTTATTTCATTTTATAAAAAAAAAATTAATAAATTCTTTACGGAAGTCAAGATTTAAGATGGTCAACAAAGGTCAACGTCATTTCCAAGTACCAAAGCCTAAGTTGGACAAAAGTTAGACCAAACACTAACTTTGGACAAAATGTAAATACCAAAAACTAAATAACCCATTTAATAATAATTATTATCAGCAATATTATCGAATAAATCGTTTCCAACTTCGGGAAGGCCATCTCCAGTCCCGCATTTAAACTACTTCATGTCAAGATGGTGATGTCCTCATTATGCGATTAAAATCGGTGGAAATCACATCGTATTAGCATGCTCGGAACACACTAGTTGCAAAAGAACCGAAATCACAACGAGGTCACATAGCAACAAGCTTCGAATCATTCAGATCGTATCAAAGAACTTGACGGCGCGACCGATAAGCCTTATATTTTTACCCTCAACCTCTTTGAATATTCTCTTTGGTCTTATACCACAAGTTAAATTTCACAACAAACAAACACATGGAACTTTAGAACCGTGTGGTGAAAGTCGATTGAGAATATCAGATTTGTTGAGGTGGACATCAACGCTAACTGGGAGGTTGCACCGATGAACTCAATGTGCAGACTGTTTTGCTGTGCGGAGGACTAATGCACTTATATTTCTCATTTCTTTCGTATCTCTGCGCCACGGCTATACTGGTTTGCGCACCCTATTTGTTGTATCTATTATATTTTTGATCGGTAAAGAATATGGTGCTGGCGAGTTTCGAACTCAGATCACTGGTATCATCACCCAGTGACTTTACCACTGTACTACAGTGACACCGGCTATTTGTTTTATCTATATATTTTGATTATGCACGGAAACCATACAGGTCTGATACCGAATGTGTCCTTTTACGAATACGTAAATGGCAAGGTCAATTGTTGATAGCATCAATTCCGCCATAATTTGGTTATAACGTTAATTAATATTTTGAAGCAAATTAATATTTTCAATTAACGTTATAATTTGGTTATAACGTTATAGGCTAATTAATATTTTGAAGCTAATTAATATTTTCAATTAATATTTTCAGTTAACGTTATAATTTGGTTTTAACGTTATAAGCTAATTAATATTTTCAATTAATATTTTTCAATTAACGTTACAATTTGGTTGTTATAGGCTAATTAATATTTTCAATTAACTTTATAATTTGGTTATAACGTTATAGGCTAATTAATATTTTGAAGCTAATTAATATTTTCAATTAATATTTTCAGTTAACGTTATAATTTGGTTTTAACATTATAAGCTAATTAATATTTTCAATTCATATGGTCAACTTCATGAATTTTGTTCGTACTCTGTCAGTATGTGTACATATCACACTTAGCAATACTTCTATGAAATTAACAAAGGGCTATTGAACGTTTTGATACGGTTGCATGTATTAAGTATACACCTATTTGTAGCCATATATGAAATTCTAACAACTGATATCGCCATGATAGATTTTCCATTTGCAATCACTTGAATGTGTCAATTGTGCAATTTTTCTATTCAATTTATCCGGGAATGCTCGTCGATTAGCCAAATGGTAGTCTTACTTAATCCAATGTTGGACCTGACATTTCATTGAGAAATAGGCTACACCAAGAGGTCGACAACATCTTTTCTGCATATCAGGGTCAACGGCTGCTTGTCATGGCAATAACCTTACATGCACTTTCTGCACCATCCAGCTATTATTCACTCATGTTAACTAATCACTCTTATCTTATATGCTGACGATTTTAGTTCTCAAGCTATAATAATATACTTTGAAATGCATCTATTCAGCATTGGAGTCTCAAGCTATCCGGCAGTCCATGCCCGGAAATCCATGTCCGACGGTCTGCGCCCGGAAATCCATGTGGCGAGCATTTTTGCGTGCCATGCCATGCAAGAATGCACACATCTCGAATCTGCGCGCACCCTACGCGAATTCTTAATAGCAGAAAAACTTCAATACTCTTTGCATGCGCGGGTAAGATGCATCAAGGAAGTGCACCCTTGTGTGAGCATTAAGCAGCATGACCCTCACAATTTGCTGGGGGCGAGTTGCATTTTACCTCAACCGCGGTAACCACCGCTTGGGGGCGAGAAATGTTACAATTCGGCGTTTAAAAAACTACAATATCCAGATTGAATTTAAGATTTTATAGCTATGTTTATACATGCCAGAGGTTAACAACACACATTGGTCAGTGTGTAGAGCTTTTTCGTCATCAGCTTTGTTATATCATTATTCCACAGAAGCTTTGTTATCTCATTCCTCCACAGAATTATGGTTTTTCACGACAACTGGGGCAAGTAATTAAGAAGAAAAATAAGACATTTAAGCTGTCACCAGGAAAGCTACCCGTTTCGTCAGCTTAGAATGTTCTTGTACAAAAATAGGATTGCGTACTCTGTGGTACACTATCTTCACCTAATATACAAAGGTGTTCACACCAAAAACATCGTCAGATACTCCGACCGGAACTCTACTGGTGAGCTCAAAAATGCAGCTTGTCAATGGAAAAAATTGCTGCAAATGGTTGAATAAGCAAAGGCCAGACTACCCCTACCAAGTTTTACTGCCTGGAGAAATCAGTACCCCCAAGAACTTGCGAAGTACATTTTTAATTTCATCCAAGTAATTTTATCAAAGGTTAGCTGCAGTTGCAAGTCATGGTGAATTGGAGTCGGCTAATTCTCGGCGCTCTCTCGACAGCCTCTTCATCAAGACCACTCTCCAAAGAACGTTGTTTTTGCGCATCACTCGTACCGGCATCAGTACCACTCTCCAAAGAACATTGTTTTCACGCATCATTTAGTTGAGAATTCAGAAACTACAAAGGAAAGAGTAAATAATGGTATGCGCTTAACTTAATCAGCATGTACAAGGAATGAGCCGTCATTTGAAGGAAACAACTTAGGAAATAAGCTAATGAAGGTTTCCAGTCAAGTATCCATTTACTGGAACCTCACCGCCTGGGCTTTGTTAAGGTGTCAGGATAAAGCATTAGACTTTTGCTTTTGATATATAAGCGAAAGTGATCGAGTTAGCCTTTTAAATAAGTCGAGTGAAATCGAGAAGCAGGAGTAGGTCAACCAATGCCAGTGTCAGATTGTGGCATTGAAAGGGGCGGACATACTTCAAACACTTCCATTCTCCGAACAGGGGTTAGTCGAGCCACTACCAATCATTTCGTAGTCAAAAAGTATATTAAAATCGGGCAAAAATTCAACGGACGCGGTATAGATTCGGTAAATTTTTCCCATTTATTGCGAGTAGTTTTTCGGTGACCTGAAGCATATAGAAACTGATGATAATCGGCTTATGGAGATGAATGCTCACCCAAGAAAATGCACTTCATTTATCTAGCTATCTCAGTAATCAAATATAGGAGCTATAGGGAGTAAGTGTACCCAGTGATAGAATATCATTACGGGAAGCAAATATATTATCGTCGCTAGGCGAGCTATCATAAATAAACGGTATTGGAAAAGTCATTTCCTCTATGGATTCTCTTCCTAAAGGAATACGAGCTGCATTTAAGTTGAGAAAAGGGCTAGGAGGACCACCCGACGAAATATCTTCAAAACTTTCAGGTTCCACACTAAGATCCTCATCACTGGAACCGAAATTTATGTTTTCTCTATTTTCGCCGGCCGGGACAAATCCACCACTTGATGCACATAAACTTTCTTGTACTAATTCATAATCTTTATCAATCAAGAGTTGATTGCGACGAGATCTGAGTAACATTTTTGTTCGGTTTTTCGCATATCCGTTCGCGTGGTGTAGACAAAGAATCTTGGTGAGTCTTTCAAGTCTCCTAAGCCTCCTTGCACATTTGTTCTGGGGATTGAAGTCGAGGATTTATTTCTGCCTACAGTGGGACGTCAACGTTTCCTAGGAGTCCTAGGGAAGTTGGAAGACGATGAAAACACAAGGTGACAAGATAATGAAAGTTACCTATCAAGATCTACTTTGTACGTACTACGAGATTCTTTAGCTCAAAACGTGAGAGGCGTTTGATTGATCAAGAGTGGGAACAGATCAACTATGATAAATAAAGGAGTATTATATGGGAAAAGAAAAGCTTATCCCTGGAAGCTCATCTGATGGATCGTAAGATGAAACGAAAATTAAACCATGGAAATGGGGTGCCCAAGAAGTACATCATCACAAGCTATATGCCAATTGGGATAAACGCATCAACAGAAACTCCAACTCACTACCAAGCTACTGGTCAGTACAACGATGTTCTTTATACGCCAATTTAATTCACACGCTAAATGCTAGTGCATGGGGGCGAAAATTAGGCGTATACTCCTGAACTTGTTTCTGAATTTTTGTGTGAGAACTACATAACACTTCAACAACTGTGGAGTACCAATGGGGGCGAGACGAGGCATCTCAGCAGACACACTTCAGAACCCGAACTTCTTAATCCCACAATAAATTATGGGTTAAGAGGGGGCGATGTTTGTACCATAATATTCGGGTACCGATACAGGATAACTACATCACTATTAGCGGAAAATATTTGTTGTCGGTCCAAGCCTAGTAGCCAAAGAAAGGTCGGTCCAGCTTTGTCGACCCATTTCCAATGCGGCCCAGCGGCCCATTTCCACCTAAACCCTAGAAGAAAGTTAGGAAGTTTCGCATTTGACTATATAAATATAGGGTCTAAACCCAAATAGGGAGGTTTGATACCTAGAGAAAACTATTGTAATTGTGATTAATAAAATACCTCTACCCAAGGGGTTTCATCCGTGGATGTAGGCACAATTTGCTGAACCACGTTAAATTCCGTGTCTCCTTTATTTTCCCTCAATTCGTTCCTAACTCTACTTTTAACCATAATTTTCACTAATCATCATCAAATCATCGTGTTTGTGCCTAAAAGTAATTTTGGGTACAAACAGTCATAATCTTGGTGGTAAAGCTTTCAATTTCTAGAAGTGCTTCCAAAGGAAGTAGAATTCGCTTTGTCGAGGAGGAACCTTGAGCATCGATTAACCGCTCGGAACTTAAGCTGGAAACATGCCGGGTTAGGGTGTCGACCCTAGCGGGTATGACAGGTTGAAGGTTTAGTTCGCTTAACTCTAACCCGGCCCGTTGATCCCCATATGTCCTTATGGCTAACTATGATCTTAGGAGGGTTGGCTCTAGGAAATTAAATTGAATTAGTTTTAATTATTTTAAAGGGAAATAAAAGAGGAAGTTGGATCAAACCTCGCACACGCTACTTACCATACAACAATGGAACCACTATGCAAAGAGCAATCGTTTAAATTGATATGTAAAACCTATATTATCATTATAACATAAAATATAAGATATACCCTTCTTATCGACCAAAGTACATAACCTCCTTATTTTTATCACCATATTGTTCATCTTCTGTCTCCATCAGCAACTCCTTGATCTAAATCCATACGAGCAGTCTTCCTATTTTCCACTTTCTCAAAATACTAATCTTTATCTACCATCTCTTGATTAATCTTTTTGCTTCCAAAGATCATGATCTATATTTCTTTATTAACTATGTTCTTTTTTATGTCGCATTATTTTAGTTCGATGAGTGAATTAATTAATTATGATATAAGGTTCGATCTTTTTTCATTGATATGGGTATTTATCAATATGCTAAACAATATAAGTAAAAATGATCATCGATTTTAGCTTTACTTAAATGTATGGATTAAAATGGATTTAAGTGAGTAACTAATTATTTTTCTAAGTTTTTTTATTTAAAAAAAGAGGCTAGCCTCAAAACTTGTATTGATAGCACCGATTTAGGTAATCGAAAACCTTACAGAGATTGTTCAAGATCATAAACAGTCATACATGGTATAGTATCTCCACCAATTCTCGCCTATCAAATCTATCCCTTCAGACCTAGAAACAGTTTTAGAAAACCTTCTCTCTTGGAAAGGAGAGGACCAAACATATAGGGCCAAACTTATTTTGAAAACAAAATCGAATGTGTCAAAGCACAAAGCGATGACTGGATAGAATCTAACCTAATGTTCCTCAGATCATGTAAACAACATGAACTGGAGTTTTTAAAGTTTAGATTGCCTAGTGCAATCAAGGTAACTGTGACCCAACTAATAGTAACAGTATCCAAAACGTAACCAGAGTGTCTCAAGTAGTAACCGAAATGTGTCAAGTAGCTGTGGTAGTCTGAATCGGTTTTTAGGTGTCTGTAACGGAAAGTATCGGGCTGGAGATGTGGTAACAGTTGAAGTAGAATATGAACTGGATGATAATCTTGATCGAGTTGGTGCTGTCTTTGTTTTCATTTCTAAGACTAAAACAGGTAAAACTATAACAAGGGGGAGCAACATAATAACAATACATATTAAATCTAACATAAGGGATACATAAATCCTCTCCACACCGTAAATAAAAATATAGCAGATCTGAAACCTATTAGTGTATTTGAAGCCGATGCCAAAGCTGTTGTTAACACTTCCAATTGCTCAGTGGTTATATATGAAGCTGATAAAAAGCTGTGATTACTTCTCTGCCAAAAATTGCAAACCAAACCCATGAGGCAATTCGAATACTGAGCACAAACAACAAAAACAAGATTCTCGAGATTGTTGAAAATATGTTGACTGGAAAAAATCTTCCACGGAGAACAATGAACACGCCTGGAGAAGACGCACGAAAAATCAATCACGGAAAATCACCATCAATCTTGGTAAACGCCGATAAGAGCATGACCCAATCTTAAAATCCCCATATCGTAGAAGATTTCAAACCTCAAGTTAGGGAATAAGAAAGCAAACAGAGAACACATAATACTAGTCCTATTATCCAATGAAACAGAGATTTAAGAAAAGGAATTACAAACTACTAAAGTTAGATATAATAATAATCAAAGCCGATAACAGATGTAGTGGCCGATTTGCGGCGATTCGCTTAAAAGAAACTACCGAGCACCTTGGTCGAGATCATTACTGAAAGAGATTGAAAGCCCTCTTCAACCAACGATGTGCCAAACCAAACTTTAAGATTACAACAGCAACAAACCGAAAAATCAAAATAAAAAGATTACAACAGCAACAAACCGAAAAACCAAAATCAACAACTGAAAATCTAAAAATTATCCAATAAAACTAGAGACCGAAATAATAGGTAAATACAAGCTTGGGATTGAGGGTAGTCCGCTTCAGATCCGCTCCAAAGGAGTCGATCCGAGCGAACGACTACTGGTGTTTTAGGTTTTCGTTCTTTTTTTTCTGGAGAGATATTTCGGAGAGAAAAGTAGAGAGAAATATTTCGGCGTCTAGTTTATTTTTCTAAGTTTATATCCGAAATAGTTTTAGCTTTGGGACTTTTGATAGGTTAGAATGTAAAATTGAAGGGTTAGATTAATTTTATATATATTGATGGTTATGAACTCGATTTAGCGGAGATCACTTAAAATTTCTTACTTAAAACCCTAGTATCCAGAATTTCCAAGGAATTCCATGCAATTGACGGGGATGGCGGGTAACCTGCGGGCTAACACTAGCTCGACACGTTTTTGACGGGTTCATATATGACAACTTTAACCCATAATTTTGTAGCCAATGTGTCGAGCCGAGCCAGGTTAGGGTCATCAAACGGTCCGTGTCATAAAATCGCCAACTCTAAGTTTGAGAAGTGATTTTCCGTATGAGTTAATTTTTTCGGTTCATTCGAAGAAGGTAGCGAGATTTTTTTTTTTTTTTTGAAGCATTCTTAACCAATTGGAAGGGAAGCTAGGAATCCATAGATCTTCCCAAATTTTAGCTGACTCGCCAATGATACTAAGCCAATTATATCCTCTCTCATCTGATTCCTAATAACTAACATGTATCCCAAATCTCAATGGAATAATTTTTCTTTTTGCGATTTCCATTACGAGTTGATATGTTGATATTTTGCTTCGAGGATGTTCACCAAAAGAGGGCAGCGCCGCTTTGTTAAGATTCTTTAAACCAACTTTCCATCCATGGTCTTGTTCATAAAATCTAGAGACCTAAAGCCCACCTTCATATTCAAATTTATTGAACTTGTTTCATCTTATAAAGTGAAGCTTTTTCGGGTCGTAAATGTGTCCTATCAAAAATATTTCATATCGTTGTGCATAACATCAATAATTTTCTTTGGGAGAATAGAAGTAACCATAAAGTAGACAAATATTGAAGCTAAAACATATTAAATGAAAACGATTCAACTGGTGTGGGATCGAAAGTTCCTTTTCCAATCTGCGAGTTTGGAGGATAACTTACTAATAGCATGATCACACGAGAAGTGAGTGTGCTTACCTTTAAGCAAATAGGTACCGATATTCTTATTTTCAATATTCATACTTCTTACATCCATTTGAATTGGACAAAGCTTGTCTTTTGTCTAGCATGCACCCCTTGCTAACATGGATGACAGGCTTATGATAGTTTATCTTCTGACTTAATCACACTGAGTAAGTAGACAACAAATATTTTAAGGCAACAACAGTTTGTTCGTTGTAAACCCCAACAATCATAAGGTCGTATGCGAAAAGTAGATGGGAATCTTTATGACCCCATCTATTAATTAAGCTTGTACCCAAGAGATTCTGTTACCCGAACTTCTGAAGAAGCCAACTAAAACCTAATAGAGTACAAATAATGAAAAGGTAAGAGGAAAGATGACACTCTGTCTCAATTTTTTGTGAGCAAAGAAAAAATTGTGTGCATCATTATTAATAATGACATAAAAGGAGACTGGCATTACACAATACGTAATTAGAACAAAAAGCGTGCACACGAAAGCCAAACCAAACAAGGATTATATACTTCCAATTTACCCGGTCTTAAGCCCTTTCCATGTGTAACTTGAACACATAAGACCCTAAATTAGACTTCGATTTTCTCAAGCCTTCTCCCATGGGTGGGGGGTTTAGGGTTCGAACCCATGTAATAGCATAAATCCTAGGCTAGTGTACCTAGGTGTAGTTCTAGGGACCACTGTTAGATCCTATGAAAAATATTGGAGTTTCTCATAGAATGAACAAGTTCGCGAGAAACAATGATCTTAACTACAATCTGGTATCCAGAGACAAACGTTGATTGATTAAAAGCAATTATATTGAATTGAGAAAACGGATAATTATGTTCCCAACAATCTTAGAAATTGTCTTGTAAATCACGTCATATAGAGTTATAAATTTGAATTCAATAGCTTTCCATGAATTATTCTTTTTAGGTACCAAGCCTATATTTTTCTTTTAGGGACTATTCCAATTGGAGTTGTTGCTAATGAAACTATAATAAATTAGCCAAATTTCATGGTCTTCAGTGATCAAGATTTTTAGATTGTAATTGATTGTCGACTAGTCATGAACAACACAAACTCATGTTTTTTTCCTTACAAAACCTCCCTTGTCACTTGTAGATCAGTGTGTTATGCACATCAAAAAAAAATGTGGTTAATATATACTTGAAGTCTATGGCTCTTACAACAATCTTTTTTGTGAACATCAAAAAAATGTGTCTTTCTTTCTTTTATTCTTTCTTTCTTATTTTATAGTATTTTTCTATATTATTGGATAAGGATTATTACATTAACTAGTTGGAAGCCTAACAAGCCAAGCTCCAACGACATACTACTACATTAATTGAACAGGTTGCTGTGCTAGCCTACCAACGGGCCTCATGGGGAACCTTGCCAAGGGAAGCCGAAACGGCGGGAGGGGGGGCGAGATTGTGTCACAAGGGGGGCAAACTAACACTACCTTCCATGTTAATTCCTGCAATATCACGCCATTGGGGACTCGAACCTGGGACCTCCTGGAGCGCATTAAACTCTTGAGGAACGGGGATGACCAGCTGAGCTAGGGGCCCGTTCTTATTTATTTTGATTAGTCGTTGAATATTTAGAAGGACAAACTGATTTGTATTAAGAGTTGGAAATCGTCAAACTAAGTTATTTATTTTCTTTCGTTGAATCTTTCTTATTTATTTTGATTGGTCGTTGAATCTTTAGAAGGACAAACTGATTTGTATTAAGAGTTGGAAATCGTCAAACTAAGTTATTGCGGATGTTGATGATGTTAAGGCGTTCCATTTAGACCTGTCAACGGTATTTATCGAAACAAATATGGCATCTACCGTATTCGTTACCGATAAGGAATACCGGATATCCGATGGTGTCCGACGGATATTAAAAAAAAAATCGTACCGTTCCGATAACAATTTCGAATATCCGGTAATATCTGGTAATATCCGATAGTATTTCATTATAATAAATATGATTTAAATTCTTTTTTAGTCTTTCTCTACATTTCATAAATTACAAAAAAATCAAAGAAACTCTAAGAAAATTCAACTAAATAAATGCAAAATTTTCACTTTATAAATTATTATATTAAATTAGATTTAAACAAAACTCAAATTTTCTCTACGAATCGAAAAATTCTCCGCTTTTCACAACCAACAAAACTAGTTGCGTTTTGGTTCTTCCATAATATTTTATTTCTACGTTTTCATATACTACCAAGTTAACAACTAAATATAATACTCTAAAAAGATAAAAAATACAATTCCATAAACATTATTTAAATTCCTATATAGGATAATGTCTTTTCCGTATCTGTTTCATTAAAGTAAGAATATCCGTTAAGGTATTTGTATCCATTATCCGAATTCTCGGATAATATCCTAACAATTCCAACAGACTCGGGCGGATATCGAATATTTGGTTATCCATTGACAACCCTAGTTCCATTCTTTATGTTTTATTTGTTTATATAGTTTGAAATGTCTTCGTGCCTGAACGCGAGATTCCTTGCATTAATTAAAAAAAAAAAACTCAAGGTGGGAGAATCTAGTTTTTTTCGGTATGCAGCTCCGCGAGTAAGAAACACCGCGAGCAGAGAGCGAGAGAAGTAAGTGGGTTATGGTGATGTCAAAATTTGCACCTCGGTATGCCGCTCTGCGAGTAAGAAACACCGCGAGCAGAGCGAGAGAAATAAGTGGGTTGTGGCCATGTCAGAATTTGCACCTATTTGTATCTATTTAGTGATCAGTCCTCTAGTTTCTTTGATCTCACTAGGTCTTCCCTTTCTATTTGTTCCCAATAGTTTGACCTATCCATAAAAATTAGGGCTGGCAACGGATGACCGATATCCGAGATCCGTTTCCGATTATTCGAGATCCTATAGCATTTTATCCGTTGTATCGGATCTAGGAATATCCGAATATGATAACTTGTCGGATATTTCCTCCATAACCTATCAGAATCGGATTGGGCTCTATCCGTTTGGTTAATATCCGATATCCGATAGGGTAGGGGCGTACTAGTAATTTTCACATACCAAGTCTACTAGTCGAGGAGTCGAGAGAAGAGAAGACATTTCCCTTTTCTTTTTTTCTTCTCTTCTCACTATGTTCTCAGTCTCAGTCTCGATCCCCCCTCTCGATTAATCACTCAGTTCTCACTTCTCCAATAATTAATCACTCAATCAGGTATTGATTCACTCCCCCCTATATGTTGTTAATGATTTCTCTTTTAATTTTGTTCGATTTTTATGTTTGATTCTTATGAAATTAGGGTTTATGTGTTGCAATAAAAAATTAGGGCTTCTGTATGGATGAAAGATTTGAGATGTGTTTAAACTGAACTGGAATATGAGGTCGAAGAATAACTTAATATTGATAGTTACTAAGTTAGGGGTTTGATTTTTCTATATCAGTTCGATCTAAATCCATCCCTCTTCTAGGGTTTTCACTTTTCAGTTTCATGGTTCATGAAATCTGGGCTAATCTCTTGACTCTTGTTGTTAATGTTTATTGCAGGCTCCCAAGAAAGGTGTTAAAACTCTAGTAGCAAGCAAAGAAGAAGAATGTAAGTTGTAATCTCCAAGTGTTAGTATTTTGATTAAAAAATGATGTGAAGTTTAGCCACATGTTGTATTCTCATGTCTCTTAAAGCTTCTCAGTTCATGGATGGCTTTATGGATGTTGTGGTTGTGTGATTTGCAGTTCATTTTGTTTGTATTGAACCTTCAACATGTAATAAGAACCATATGTGTCTTGGTTATGCTCTGAGTTGTTGATGTTAAGTACAAAAAATGTGACAATAGTCACAGTACCCATAGTTTCTTTGCTTTAGCTTTGTGTAATTTAAAGAATAATTAGGGATACGTGTTAGAATGTGTAGATTATAGTTGTATTTCAGTATTTCAAATCTTGTTATGTCACTACAACTAAGTGAATAGGAGCTTATAACACTTACATTGAATCTTTTAATGTGAATGACCTAGTACCAACATCATCATAGAACATAAAGACTTGCTCAGACTAGTTGAGATGATTTAGATTGAGTAAGGACAATGGCTTATGTCAAGTCCAAGTTATCATGAAAATTTGTACAATATATGCCAATTTTCAGACTAGTACAAGGATAAAATATACAAAAGGGAAGACAATGATTCAAGATTTATTAACATTCTTGCATTTTTGAACATTGATGTAAGAATGAGATTCAAGGAAGGAAGATGGAACTCTTTACGTTTCCCTCAGATATCTCCTTGACTAAGGTCTGACAACATTCAGTTCAAAATATTCAGCTCAAATTTGCTAATGTTGAGATCCTATTAGATTTTATATGAATGCTCAACTAGGCCAATCCTGTAGTTTCGACTGATTGCATACTAACCATCTTGGTGTTCTGATTGTGGATGTTAGTTCTCTACCCTCATTGTCGCTCTCCTATATCTCTCTGCACCTTGTTACCTCTGTGAATTTTTAGATTGCATATCTTTTGCTTGGTTAGAATGTGGGTATGTGTGTTGCACTGTTGCTTATAGTGGTGAAAGCTTTGAGAAACTGAAATGTTGGATGTCAAAATTTTCTTAACAAGTGATTCTTTGTGATTTGTGAATGCATATATGGAAATAGTGGACTGAAGTGAAGTTGATGCAATGATACAACATGCCATGCAGCCAAGCAAGATCACACTAAGTTACGCTACTCACTAGCGTGTTGACATTGTTAGCCTCTGTGACTGTTACACATTGTTTTTTTCTTTTTTTGGCTTTGTTGTAGCCTTTTGTGTACTTTCTTTTGCATTCACTAGACTGGGAGTAAACTCTTTAACTCTAAACATTGTGCTTGTGTGGGTTTGTACTTTTCACTGAACATTTTGAACTTAAAAAGACAAAGATTCTGTTTTTTTCAAGCTTTTAGTTTTTTTCCTAGTTATCGGATTTTAACGGATAAATATCGGATATCCTATAGCTTAACCTTAACCTTATCGAATTGGATTTTTTGATATCCGCCGGATGTTATCGGATATCGGATATCCGATAAGTTTTAACCTTAACATTATCGGAACTGCCAATATCCGTTGCCAGCCCTAATAAAAATTGAACCTTCCGGTGATGCCAGAACTCGTTTCGATATACGATTTTATCGGTTTCTATTTTTGTTAATTTTTTTCTAAACAAAATTGTTCGGAAAATTTAGTCCCTAAAAACATTTTGTCTCATAATTTAGAAAATCTAGTTTTATAGGAAGCTATCGGACCGTGAGCGTGTACTGCCACCGGTAACTGACATTATGGCATGAACGGCCTGCCTTGTTCAACAACTGACGCCCTGAACTCCCATATTTCCTCACATACACACAAAAAAAAAAAAAAAAAACACGAGATCAGAAACCCCCGATATGAACGGTTAAGATTACGTAGGATTTTCACCTCCATATAAGTAGGGTTAACAATTATGCATCTAAAGAACGCGAGAATTTTTCGAAGGTATTTCCACTTTTATTTATTGATCTACTAGATCTTAACCCGTGCCGTAACGGCACGGGATGTTTTGTCTCTAATACGATATTGTTCACATTTTTCTTGCTTCATTTTATTCGTGAGTAATTATTTTGATATTCAAATAGGTTTTGGGAAACAAAATGGGTTACCTGATCTTTTTTATTTTTTTACTTAAGCATGTTATTCCAATTTATTATCTGGATGGAGTAATAATGTTGTGCCAACATGAAAATAAAATAAAAAATACAAAAGAAATAAAATTTTTCCCTATTTATTGTTCCATCATACCATAATTTCAAACTTCAAAAAGAATATTTCATCTAACAGTACATATACCTAAACTGCCAATCCAACTCCATGATGTTTATGAATACTTTTGTTCCGAAATTATTGATAACTAAGGCTCTAATGAGTGAAGCAAAAACCCATAATATTTTCCCTACTATAGATAAACACTATTTATTTATTTTTTGCAAAATGTGAGAGTTATAAAAATGAAGAACCCTTGGCTATTGGAAGGCTGAGATATACACATGTGAGTTGAAAAAATAAACTTATAATAGTAAATCAAAACATGTGTAAGATTCTTTCTCAATCATATTGATAACATAATATTGAAGAAATTCGTGGATAAAAAGATTTCACACCAACTATGCTAAGTAGTGCATGAATGACGTTCTCACATCTAGTGTTACTCAAGTAGTTTTAAAGAGCATAGTCATATTGATATTTGTATCTACATAAATTCAACTAACCTTCCGAAGAAAAATTATTAGTTTCAAGGTAGAGCCGACACCTCGCCTTCAATGTATACAACACACATTGGGTTTAATCGGCCTTGAGATTAAACAAATACCCCCAATATTAGTCAAATAATGTCTACAAATACGGGATCGAAACAATGTGATAACGGGAAAAATGAGAGACTAACATCATTCTACAAAGAAAATACCCTATATGTATCAAAGTTTGTTAACCAAACATGTATTCAAATTAAAAAGTCATCAACTTAACACCAAAAATATAAAAGAACCCAAGTTAAATCAATACTTGCATAAACAAACTTATAAGAGAATTTTATAATTATTAAATACCTTTAAAATCACTATTAGAGATTTAATTGCATGCCCTTAGCGGTAGGAGGAAATCACCCAGTTAATTTGTAGAAATTTCACCGGATATGTAGCAATTCGGAGAAGTTTACACGGTGGTGATGCGTTCCATCTAAGTGTTGTTCGATTGATTATTTTTTTTAGAAGGTTTCGGTTTTCATTGGACAAACCGAGAGGGAGCGTTTCATTATATTCATTATCATTCAGAAATCCAAGACCAACTCGCCCTATGCTTACGGGATCTCAATACAACCGGTTTGTTTATCTATTGGACGGAGAAACCTTGATACTAAATATGTAGTTTTTAGTGTTATTTATTATATAACGTGACATCCAAATGTTTTTTTCTTCTTCTTAATTTTCATGTATTTTAACAGGAGTTTATATTAGCATTAAGACGATCAACCACATTTCTAATTTATAGTGTTATCCTTTTGTAGCAAAACACATAATTAACATAGTCAATTACTACTCATCAAAACCGCCGCACCACAAACCACCGGATATTACTTCTTTCTCCACCACCACCATTTTCCATCCCTCGTAGAATATTGGGCGCACTTATAACTTTTAATCCCACACGTCATGTATAAAGTTTAGATTTAACAAACTTAGGTCGTCAATTAATTTATTCAACTATATGTTTTTTGTTAATATGAAAATCATGCGTATTTAACGGTTACCAAAGATAGCAAAGTGGCACCAAAAACAACCATTTTGTCTTATATGATTTGGTATCATCCCAAAAGTATTTTTTATCCGCTTTTTTGATCGTGTCAAAAACAACCAACTATACTTTTCACAATACAATGTTACCCATCATGTAAATTTTTTTATTATTTTTGATTCAAAAAGAAAAAACTAATACCACCGCCATTAAAACCATCCAGCACAACTATTTCTTCCACCAAAACTAATGTTACCGCCTCCACCACTTTGTAACACATTCCACCGCTTCCACCACTTACTTCTTCCTCTACTACCACCACCACCACTAATATCTATTGAAATAATTTTTGTCAAAATTATTACTTATTGATGGAGATATGTATTAATATTAATTAAGGGATATTTATGATGTAAAATTAATAAATCATTTATCATGAGAAATTAATGTTTCCTAAATTAATAAAACACTTATACTAATTAATATTTAAGTTGAACAAACCATAACCATAGATTTATCTTCTCTCTAGACAAATCACTTATACTAATTAATAAAATACTTATACTAATTAATATTTAAGTTGAACAAACAACCACTTGTTGATTTATCTTTTTATCAATTCCAACCAAGGTGGAACAATGGTTAGAGGCCACTCTTATGACACAATAGGTCATGAGTTCGAACCTCCCGTTATAATTTTTAAAATTCAATATCTTGACTTGAGTATTCATTTTTAATTCATAATATTGGAATGAACACCACGTGTGCGACTTGTAGAGTGTGGCACGGAGGATCACGGCGCTTTGATTTATCTTTGCCAAGGATAAATCTCGACCACCACTCATATAGGCAAAGTTAGCGCCTTGGCGACGTGCGGTTTATGGGTGTGGTCTGCAGACAACCACGATAGTAGATTTATCTTTTCTTAGAATAAATCCTGCCATTTTCGAAACAAACTGTGCTTTATATTGTAGACTTTTGTGTTAGTTCATCGAAATCGAAAATGCAGTAAAAACTAAAACGACAACAACAACTTACCGGAAAACAAAACACAAACCCTAAAAAAGGAATGGGGAGTTTAGAAGAAGATTCATCATCTACTGCTGCTATTGCTTGTAGTCAATCTCGATCATCAAATCCCTCAGAAGAAGGTATTCATTATCTAGCTAAGTGTGTACTTCCAGGAAGTGCTGTTCTTCATGCTGTTTACGGACATCTTCGTTCTTCATCTTCATTCGATATCGTATTCGGAAAGGTTTTCTTCTATTCCTCTGAATCAATAATATCTTGTCACTTCACGTATGTATAGAGATAGAGTTTAATGGGTTAATGTTATCAGGAAACTTCAATTGAGTTGGTGGTAGTCGGTGATGATGGAGTTGTGCAATCTGTTTGTGAACAGACCGTATTTGGTATCATTAAGGATCTTTCTGTTTTACGGCGAAGTGAGAAGTTTTGTCAACCAAATTCCCAGGTTAATTAACCGTCAATTTTTTCCTGTTTATAATTCGATTTATTTTGTGTTACCAAGGAACTTAAACCTGAAAATATTTGATTGTCGTTTATTAGGAACCGGGGAAAGATCTTTTGGTTGTTCTTTCTGATTCTGGGAAGCTTTCTTTTCTAAAATTTTGCAACGAAATGCACAGGTTAGGTAAGTTCCTTTTGTTGGTCCATTTTTATGGTTTATGTTTTTCATATATAGATTTATAATAGTTGGACTAAATTTTAATTTGTTGACGTAGGTTCTTTCCCATATCACACTTCCAACTTTCAAATCCTGGGAACTCAAGACATCAGCTAGGACATAAGTTAGCGGTTGACAATCAGTAAGTTACTTAGTTTGAAATATGTCACTTCATATGCCATTTTTGTTGTTTGCTGATTTCTTGTGGACTTAACCATCCCCGGCTTTTGTTGCATCTTTTGGTTGTTTATAACATCTGTCATGGATACAGCGTATCAACCTTAAGTTGTCTAAAGAAACCAAATTAGGTCTTCTGGATCTTATTGATACGTCCATTGTTTATACTACCATCAAAAGAGACCTTATCTGCTTGGGTATCATTATTGAGGAAGTATAGAAGTACATTATTGTGGCCAGAGTCTCTAGTAGTTGTAAGTTGTTTCTGCTTAACATTATCGTAATGAAAATTAAACTTCCTGAAAAATAACATCAACATGTTTCGTACAAAGATGAATCAATTTTTTTGATTTCTTCACGATCACCGTGCATTGATGAATGGTCCTATGTTGTTTCTTATTATTTTTTTTTCCATAGGAAAAGATGCATATTAATGATAATAGAAAACTACATAGATGCCTATGTTGTTTCTTAATTGTGCTGTATAATTCAACTGCTTCTTAAATTTTTTCTGAGAATGAATGTATGCATTGGGATTTTTTTTCAGTCCAATTGTGATACAATACAAGAAATAGATAGATGTTTAAGAAAGCTTGCATTCACAGGAATATGAGTTTTTCTGATAATTGGGAGCACCAGTGGTGTTCTCTTGTTTGGAGATAGTTATATATTGATTTGGCCAAATGCTATTCAAGGGAACACCTTGGACTTGGAATAGGAAAGCTTACATTTCTGTATCATACATCTGATAGCATTTTTTTTGATAGTGGCATCAAATGTTAACCGAACCAACTCAGATGTATTAAGATAGGTTCCACAGACCTTGCATTACATTGCCCCCTTTTTAATTGTGATTTTTGAAGTTTGGTGTTGAAACAACCTTGACTACCTAGAGGAAACCTCGCTCGAGCAGTAAAATCTAGTGTTATGGATGTTCAAAAGGTGTATTTACTACTTACAGGTTACTACACTGATATGGGGAGTTGAGTTATTAGGCGCTAGTTTTCTTTGATATATTACATTAGCATTGGATCTGACAAATGTCAATGTGAACAATACCCGTAGATAGTG
This sequence comes from Papaver armeniacum, assembly GCA_023531295.1. NCBI lineage: Eukaryota > Viridiplantae > Streptophyta > Magnoliopsida > Ranunculales > Papaveraceae > Papaver > Papaver armeniacum. The sequence goes on from JAJJWW010001001.1 coordinate 384,423, forward strand.
TCTTTGACGTATTAATAACGAAATAATATAATTTTCTTGAAGAGTCGGTGTCAACAAATGTTGAGCTACGTAATTATATCTTTATTGTAACTCGTTACCCTTATATACCCTGAACTCATTCTGAAGCTTCATCTCAAGATTTGATTTTCCAGAATATGATGAAGTTTTTAGTTACGAGTTGGCCTGCGTATGTGGATTTGTTCACTGCTTATCCTTTTTGTTTATGCAGAATCTACAAAACTATGTAGTATATACTGATGATCGCATTATCTTACATCTTTTACCATGTTGTGGGGAATTTTAAGTTGGAGAAGATGTTTATTGAAAGGCGGACAATTAGAGGATGATGCATCAAGTTGTTTTTGGTTTTGTTGTAAATTGTACACCTTGCGTGTCCATTGAGTAAAAAAAATCAAAATTTTACATTCATCAAATCAAATGAGTCACTCTTTCCTTAGCTTTGTATGCTGCTAGTATTTGGCATGAAGCTATGCACACAATTCCTCTAGTTTGAAGTGGCATGTGTGCTCAATCAATTGATGTGTGATGTATAGCATTCATAAGTTAACTGACCTCTTTTATCTTATCTTTATCTATGGTCTCTGTTAGTTGGACTGCGAAATGTTTCTAACTTGTAGACCTTACTTCGCAGTGGCTGTTTTGTCGCTGTTAGTGCTTTTGAAGAACGACTGGCTTTGTTTTCTGTATCTATGTTGGATGACAGCAGCATTATTGATAAGGTTGAGTAACACTTTTTTTTTTTTTTTTCAAATTCTTAAGTTTCTCCTGTCATTTTGGGTCCCTCAGGCGAGAGTAATATATCTTCTTTGTATGAAGAGATGGTAAATACTTAGTTCTACTACGTGATAATTGATCATCTTTCCGTACTCTATATTTCAGAACATATTCTATCCACCTGAGAGCGAAGGGGATATACTGAGTGTTGTTCAGGATGTCCATGGAACCAATATCAGTGGCACAATTTGGAGCATGTGCTTCGTTTGAAGGATGTTAGTCAATCAAGCAAGGGTGAACATAATGCAACACTAGCAATTGTTCTGAATAGGTATAATGCTGTAAATTATTGAACCAAGGACTCATGAATTTTCTGATGTCCAGTTAGTTGTATCCTGACATTGTTTCATAAGCATATAAGCATCTAAGGTGTAATGTATTAATGATCCGTATAATCACCCCTTACTGTTTGAAAGATTGTGCTTTGGTACTGCAGGAAGGGTGCTGTGTCGAATGAGCTGGTACTACTGGAGTGGGATACTCATGAAAATGCTGTTCATGTTATATCTCAGTATATCGAAGCTGAATCTCTAGCAATGAACATTGTTGAGGTTCCTTACTCTTATGGATTTGCTGTTCTATTTAGGGTTGGTGATTGTCTCTTGATGGATCTCAGTGATCCTCACAACCCTCGTTGTGTGCATAAAATTTGTCTTGGTCTTTTGCCTATTGAGGACGGTGTTGATGACGATGTTGCTGTAAGGGCTTTACTGGAGTTGGGAATGGAAATGAGTAAAGGAGATGACCCTATGATTATTGATAATGAGAATGGCCAGTATAATTCACTGTTTAAAAGTATGTGCTCATGGAGTTGGGAGCCGGGACACAATTCAAATCCTACGATGTTTGTTAGTTTAGATACGGGGAGTTGCTTACTTTAGAAATTTCATTTGAATCTGATGGTAGTAAAATGAACTTATCTGAGCCGCTCTACAAGTGTTTACCTTGCAAGACGCTTTTGTGGGTTAAAGGGGATTTCGTTGTTGCTCTTACAGAGATGGGGGATGGGACAGTCCTTAAGTTTGAGGGAGGAAAACTTTCTTATATGAGTCCAGTTCAAAACATCGCTCCAGTTTTAGATTCGGTTGTGGATTATCATGATGATAAACAGGATCAGATGTTCGCTTGTTGTGGAGTGGCTCCAGAGGGTTCGTTAAGGATTATTCAAGTGGTATTAGTGTGGAGAATCTGTTGCGCACTGCCCCTATTTATCAAGGCATAACTGGGACTTGGACTTTGCGGATGAAAGTCTTAGATTCTTTGACTCTTTTCTCGTGCTATCATTTGTCGAAGAGACTAGGGTGCTTTCGGTTGGGTTAAGCTTCAGCGATGTGACCGATGCAGTCGGGTTCCAGCCTGATGCTTGTACTTTGGCGTGTGGCCTTGTAGGTGATGGGTTACTTGTCCAGATACACAGGAATGCCGTGAGACTTTGTTTGCCCACTACAATAGCTCATCCTGAAGGTATCCCTTTGTCTGCTCCAATTTGTACATCTTGGTTCCCCGGATAATGTGAATATAAGTTTGGGGCAGTTGGGCAGAACATGATAATTGTAGCAACATCTAATCCCTGCTTCTTATTTATTCTTGGGGCCAGGTCTTTATCTGCCTATCACTATGAAATCTATGAGATGCAGCATGTGAGACTGCAGAATGAAGTCTCATCCATATCTATACCCCAAAGGATCACAGAATACAAATCATCAACCTCGGTTGTTAGTTTACCAAATATTAGTAAACCTTGCTTTGGTCTTCCTATTGGGGTTGAGATTAGTGATACTTTTGTCATCGGTACCCACAGACCTTCAGTAGAAATTCTCTCATTTGTACCCGAAGAAGGGCTAAGGATTGTTGCCTGTGGGATTATTTCCCTGAGCAACACGCTTGGAACTGCTATCAGTGGGTGCGTCCCCCAAGACGTGAGGCTGGTTTTAGTTGATCGGTTATATGTACTTTCAGGATTGAGAAACGGAATGTTACTTCGGTTTGAGTGGCCGAATTTGTCTACCTTACCCCCATCATTGGAGTTACCCCAGCAGAGACCTTTTATGATTTCTAACATGGCTGCATCCTTTGTATCACCAAGTTCAAGCAATGAACAACGTCGAGACAGCAATATCCTCGAAAAGGCTGAAAAACTCCTATTCATTTAGAATTGATTGCTATTCGCCGTATCGGTGTAACACCAGTTTTCTGGTTCCTTTGTGTGACTCTTTGATTCCGACATAATTGCTCTTAGTGATAGACCGTGGCTTTTGCAAACTGCAAGACACAGCTTGTCATTTACATCTATCTCATTTCAACCTGCAACTCATGTCACTCCAGTGTGTTCTATGGATTGCCTAAGGGAATTTTATTTGTAGCAGAGAACCGCCTTCATTTGGTAAACATGCCACTTTTAATTTCATATGCTGTTTCAGATTTTGGTTTCTGTTCTTTTGAAAAGCTTATTATCAAGCATTCCTTGGCAATAATTGGGTGTAAAATCCCCTCCGTTCCTTGTGGATATAAGTATAATCATATGTCTCTTCCTGATTGCTATGAAGTAGTTGCACCTTTCTCTACAGTTGATTATATTTGGTCAGTCTAAAATTTTGTCAATTATAATAGTTTTTACGCTTTCTCATTTCTTTCCCAATCTTCTGCTGTTTAAGGTGGAAATGGTCCACAGTAAGAGGCTAAATGTGCAGAAGTTCTCTCTTGGAGGTACTCCGCGGAAGGTTGTATATCATAGTGAAAGTAGATTGCTGCTTGTGATGAGAACCGAGCTAAGTGGTGAATCGTGTTCATCGGATATATGCTGTGTTGATCCACTTTCTGGATCACTGCTGTCATCGTTTAAGCTCGAACCAGGAGAAACAGGAAAATCAATGCAGTTGGTGAAGGTTGGAGATGAACGGAGTCTTGGTGGTGGTACCAATCGGTTTGGTGGTCGAGCTATCATGCACACCGGTGAAGCCAAAGGTGAGTCATATACTTCTTCCCTCTTTCTTTGTTTTTTCAATCTAGTCTTGGAAGTTCTGCTCAAGAAAATCCACTCCTAATTTTCTTGAGCTTGAGTTGGTCTGAATGCTTGAACCCATGCACCAAAAAAGTTTTGTCGTGTTTTTGCAATGATTCAGGCTTGGGCAACCTGACCTTCTGAACTTGTAAGTTTCACCCTCGTGTTAGCGTCAGATATAAAAGGCAGTATTCAAGTAAAATGAAGCTGAAGAAGGTTCAGCTTGATCTACTATCTGGATGACTTTTATGAAATGCCTATGAAAACACTAGCCTAATCAAAAATTTAAGACACCTGGACTGTCATTTTGAAGCTATATATTAGCATTGACTGAGTGAATTCCTTCAATAGCTGTTAAATATTACTGTTTTTTTTTTTTGACAAACAGTAGCAAAGGGCGTCTACTTGTCCTGTGCCTGGAGCACACGCTGAACTCGGTTAACAGTTCGTTTTCGGAAATTGTTGGGTATGCCACTGAGCAACTTTCAAGTAGTAGTCTTTGCAGCAGTCCTGAGGATAATGGTTTTGAGGGTGTTAAACTCGAAGAGACTGAAGTGTGGCAACTAGTACTTGCTTATCAAACCATTATACCAGGAGTAGTACTTGCCGTCTGCCCGTATCTTGATCGTTACTTTTTAGCATCTGCTGGTAATTTTGTAAGTTTCTATAACATTTCGAGCCTTTGAATTTCTGTATGGTTACTTTTTTGTTAACTGGTGCTATATTGAGTGTGTTATACAATATATTTCTCACATGCATCTCTGTTACATCATCAGTTTTTATCTATATGGCTTTGTCAATGAGAATCCTCAACGAGTCAGAAGACTGGCTTATGCGAGGACACGCTTTACAATTACCAGTTTGGTTTCAGAATTTACTCGATGGTTGTCGGTGACTGTCGTGATGGAGTTCTTTTCTATTCCTACGATGAGGTACATTCATTAACTAGTTGTGTCTTGTTTAAAATGTATGTTGGTGTTGTTTCTCCACACTCATCGGTTATATCTTGTTGTTTTCGATCTGATGTTTAATTGTTTTCTTATGAATTTCCCTCTACTCTACCAATGTGCCAGGAGCCTAGGAGCTTAAACAGCTGTACTGTGATCCAGTACAGAGGTTAGTTGCTGACTGTACCCATATGGACATGGACACTGCTGTGGTCTCAGATCGAAAGGGAAACCTTACTGTTCTGTCATGCCCAAATCGGGTTGAAGGTAAATTAACTGTTAAGTAAATTGGTCAAGAAAACTGATCCATATGGGGATAGTTTTTTCTTTCTGTGCTTTAGTATTTGAAAATTGAAAATGACTGGACAAGCTTATTTGTCATTGTTTGAGGAAATTCAGGCGTACCTGTAAGGCTGTAAGTCCATCAGGTCGAAGCCGACCTACCTATTGAGGTGGCTAGATCTGTATCAAGTCACTTGTACTAATGCTACGAGATACGATAAAGTAGATGTAGTCTATCACATGAAAGCTTATAGTCAGTTACTGATGGATAAAGTTGTAGTGCGCTGATTCAGTCTCAGACTCGCAGCCACCAGTAATTTTGTAGGGCGGAAAGCCGCTTTTACCATTCAATCATAACTGGGATAACAACTATTGTGATCGTTTCATTTTTGTTATGTCAGATAATGAAAACAGGCATTACTAATTTGTCAGAACTGATCGCCTACCCCCCACATGTTACACTGTTACTATCTAATCACGTGGCAACCTCCTTTTCTGAATTTTTTGAGGTTCAGCAATTGCATAGTTTAAAAATCCTGATTAATTTCCCTCACCTACCTGCCCTAACTTCCAACCTTAAATTTTTTAGGGATATGGTCAAGGTTGAGTTTCATCGTCCCTATTTGTGTCAGTGAGTACTCCAAAAGGTTTGCCACCAATCATATCAGTCCAAATAGCATTTTTATAATCCATATCATGTACTTTTGAACAAGCTGCTAGAGACCAATGGATTGCTCCTGATTTTCAAAATGTCATTGGGGTATGATTAGAAAATTCAAACTTTGTGGTGATGGTACTATGATGTCTAAGTTTCTTTTAGTAGGATGTCTAAGTTTCTTTTAGCCAGAGGAAACAAATCCATGGTATTTCAAATTAATACATGGAAATTCTATCAGCTGTTTCTAGCATTTTGTTTTTCAGTGTGGCTGATGCTTATGACTCTCTCCAATTTTAGGAGAATTTGCGTTAAAAAAAGAGATTTCAGTTCTAAAGCAGGAATACTTCAAAGAAGCATTTATGTTTTGTTCTATTTAGTTATATTTCATTTCACGCTTTTGACCATTTTGTTGGAGTTATGAATCCCCTGACCAAAATGCATATTTAAAAGTGTCATTTACAACATAATTTTCGTGCTTTAAATTGTCTGCTTGCCACCTTCTGCTGATTGATCATGCTTGCTATATACCATGATCCATTTATTTAATGGATTCATGTTTTCTTTAAATAGATAATGCAAGTCCAGAGTGCAACTTGACACTTAGTTGTTCTTACTACATTGGAGAGACAGCCATGAGCATCAGAAAGGTTAGCACTATTACATATTATTATTGTCAGTGTTATTGGATTTTATGTAAAAAGTGGCCGTGCTTCCCTTTTTGACCTTTTACAAAAGTCTTTCCATTTTACTCGAAATACTTTTATCCGGTTTATTTTCTCAAATGTGTATTCTTTGTTTTTTTATTTTTATCAGGGGTCATATTCATACAAACTTCCAGTTGATGATACACCGAATGGTTGCGATATTGCAGACACAATACTCAACTCGTCACACAATAGTATTGTGGCCAGCACGATGCTAGGAAGTGTAGTGGTTTTCATTGCTATCTCCAGGTTCGGCTTTATATTGAAAGAAGTTTAAAAGTATAGTGGGATACATAGTGCTGTTTAAAACTTCTGTTTTGTTGCTATTTTACTTTAGCTTATTACAGGTCCTCTAAAAAGATGAAATGGTTGATTAGTTACTGTTAAATTTGAGGAAAGTGCCAATCACGTTGGATAAATTACCCTCGAAAATCTTTTGGAGGATTCATAGGTGTAGAGGAAAGGGCAGGTTAAAATATCAGTACTGCCGATGGTTGAGCTGACATCCTTATTTGAACTCATGGTCATTTAACTGCAGAGGTGTTATAATAAATTATTGCAGAGGTCTAATATTAGAGGTTGCCTATGCATTAATGATTTTGAAAGTGTAGCATGCGTTTGCGAACCTAAGACCATTCCTGGAAGATTGTTCAATTTTTAACCGTACTCGGTTTTTATTTTCAGCTAAAACTCGTTAATGAAATCTCTAACACATTCCCAGTACCATTATATTTCTAAACTGCATTTAGTAGCTACTAATTAGAGTAAAATAAACCATTTTGGTCACCTCACCTTGGAACTTCTCTTTTTGATCTTGTTGGACACATTTAAATTAGTCCAATATATCTCATATGATTCTCATGCACATTAGAACTATATTAGGATTGGCTCTTAAGAATGCTCTTGAAATCTAAGGACACAATTAGTTTCTGTCCTACAAAGTCTTCAGAAATTTTATATCATTAGTTTATTTGAAGTTCAGGCCTTGCTGAGATTTTGCAGGGTTCTCACTTAGCGCCTCAAATATGAACCTGAAACAGAACCCTTTGCCTGTTTTCCTAGTTTTAACAGTTGAAGAAATTGCAAGTTTGTCTGATCTGCAGATCCCAGATTTCTCTTGATTGCACCTAATCGATTTAAGGGTTTCGTTTTCTGACTGAACTATCAGAATTTTTGAATTTTCTTCTTAAATTTGTAGCTATGAAAATGATGAAGCATTCCGTCTATCTTCTCGTTTTACTTGTCTGTGCATTGCTTTACTGAATCTGTTTTTCCTTTTGGTTCTTACTTGATTAATTTTATGGATTTGTAGGGAAGAATTTGAGCTCCTGAAAGCTGTGCAAGCTAGACTCATTATTCATCCGTTAACTGCTCCCATCCTGGGAAATGACCACAACAATTCCGAGGCGCGGTTCAAGGTATAAAACCCTTTTCTTTACAAAGCATTTTATGTGCTTATATAACATGATAAAGGGAAACTTAGGGGCTGTATCTTTAAGGATGATCTTTTCTCAAAGAGATACTTTAGACAAGAAATCTGTTCATCAGTGGCGGAAATGATTTTTGGGTATTTTTAGCTCGCCGCTAGCTTTTAGGTGATAAACTATTATGCCCTCCATTTGGTCCTAACATCAGGTGTAATCTTAAAAGATGGCAAGTCGGTCATATGACTTCTAAGACTTATAGGTGGTCAACAGGTCCATTATCATGAATTTGAGTGTTTTACTTTCTGAAGATCATTGCCACCTTTCTCAAAAATTTAGTTCAGATAAATTTGGTTAGTCTTCTTTTTTTTTTATTTTTTTAATTTATGAAGTGAAATAGCGTAAGTCCACAGGTTCGTGTTCAACGGCTAATATATATGTGGTTATTTGCTCCAATGATGAGCGGTCATATAACCCATTTTCTGGTGTATCTTTTATGTTCAGCATCTAGTTGTTTGATCACTTCTGCAGATCTTTTTTTTTATTTAAATTTTTTTATTATAAGAAATTTAAGTGGCTATCTCTTGGCTCTCCAGGAACATGCTTCTAATTTAAGTGTACTTGATAGTTTGTAATTTTATACCCTGTTGTGTAGGCTGGTGTGTCTAAAATGCTTGATGGGGACATGTTAACACAATTCTTGGAGCTTACGAGTTCGCAGCAAGAGTCTGTTCTGGCAATTCCACTTGGTTTGAAGGAGACTGGAGCATCTATTTCTATGCCTCCTCCTCACAAATCAATCTCCGTCAATCAGGTTGTTCGCTTGCTTGAACGAGTTCATTATGCCCTTAACTAATCTTGTTTCCTTGTTCTCCTTACTCTCTTGGAAGTGTAAAGTCTCGAAATCCATGGCAAGGCGGCCATGTTGTTCAAGGATCTGCATAAGCTGAAGCGTGAGAAATTGGTCCCTTCAGATCCAATGCACAATAATTCTCAGAGTGATATCGGTAGGGAAGATGATCGCTTGAATGAAAGCATTTTCTGTTACTATGTGCAGTTTTGTTTCGTATTTGAAATGAATATATTTGAGAATTTTGATAGTTACCATAACATACATCTCATGTTGTAGTCTTGTAGGTAATAAATCAAGTCTTTGTGTAATCTGCCTTGTAAATAATGTTTTCGTTTTTATTATATTTGTATTTTGCTGGCTTGTAAATTAGTTCATTCTCGATTTTAATCGTGTTTAGTTGTATTTTATGGAGAGCTATTAATTGTGTGTCGATTGAGTCCTGAAGAAGTTAGGGCCACACCAATATATAAAACAAGTTGATAAACTACTTGTGTCGAAATAGAGTCAAACCCATTAGTGATGTAAACAAAAATGTCAACTATTATGGTCACAACTTTGCTGGTGTCGATAGAATTTTGTAACAATCAAAACATAGAACTGGTTGATGATACCGGTCACGCAGTTATGAACCATGTGTGTGCCATTATTGATAACCAAATACAAAACAATAATATGACTACTTAATCTAAAAACATGTCATTAAACACATGAAAATTACTATCTTTAAACGAGATGCAATAGTTTCTAGTTTTGCCGTTATCAACTGCATGATGAGATTGGAACAAACAACCGTCACTTAAACTTCCTCCTTCTCTTATTCCCGAAGCACCTGAAATTTTAACATTCACTTACAACCTTGTTCAGAGATTTTAACATTCACTTATTCCCGAAGAATCACCTGAAATGTTAACAGCAAAAACTTAACATAAAAGATGCATTTTTTTGATAATTACTTATATCTAAGCATACTTATGAACTTGCATATTAACAAACTGTAAAAGAATAATTGATAAAAATTCATCCAAATGCACGTCAATCAAATTTTAAAGAATAACAACAATAAGTTCAATTTATTGCATATGAATTTTAAGGAGTTTTGTTGTTGGAAAATATACTGGTTTGTATTTTCTGAAATTAATTAGGGCAAATATAATTGATAAGATAAACATAAAACTAATAAATTAGAAAAATAAAATGTTTATCGAAATTAGTTGATTGAGGAGAGGATATTGTTAGAGCATTGCTCGGTCGAACTCGCATGCGTTGCTATCTCAAGCATGTTTGTCATATTAGTGATCAAAACTATATGTCTTGATTTCTAGTTTACTTATGACTAAGTCTCGGTCTAGGATAGTTAAGTGTAGTTGAGCTCCAGGACTCCATGGCGATCATCTTACGAGACGAAGAACTACTCGAGGAACAAGTGGAACTTCATCGACAAAATGGACAAAATGGTATGTGGAGACTTGAACCCCATCATGTCCTCAAAAAGTCACTCTATCTCCTACTCTTGAGACAATAGTCGTATAAGTATGATAGTTTTCATACATACACATTTGCTATTTCGAGCCGAGTTTACTCGCCTATCTTTTTCTCGAAATATGTGTTGGTGAGTGTAGATGGTGGATTTTCGACAAAGGCTAAAATCGTAAACCCATAATTATACGAACTTCTGATCCAGCAATCAGACGTGAGTATTGAGACACGGGTCTCTCATCGAACCCCTGACTGAGAAATACTGTCTCTCAGAGTACATGCAGGTATGTAGTCTCTCGGCTGGACAACGACATATCTCATGAACATCAACACTTCAAAGTAATTATTTCTATATAGAATCACGAGATTGCCGGCTCTATCTGACTTGCTCTGCTAGTATAGAGCGATAACGTCTTAGGGATACAAACAACGGTTTTCCCTGACTATATAAAGGATATGAAGCTCCTTAGCTCATGTCGAATAATTAATGCTCTGAAACTGACTTGCTTTGCTAGTATAGAGCCATTGATTAATTATTCTTAAATTCTTGGATTCATCCATTGAATTTGAAAATATTCAAATATTTTCATAATATTCGTTACTTCAATCTATGGTTCTTCCCATTGAGAACAACGTGGGTCGGTAATAAATATTCAACGCACGGGCGTCTGAAGCTACCTCAGTAAGCCAGATTTAAATGGTGCAAGTGTACTCGATGATGATACACTAACAATCACCGCACGAACGAGTATTTCAAAATACGACGAAATGATGAACCTATGCAAAATAGGAAGGAAAATAATAAATAATTAAAAAAATTGACCAAGCGTAAGGGCATGGGCCCAGCCCGGCCGGCCAGTCGTCACCGTGGTCAATCCCACGCCAGATTTTATATTTTTATCATATTTTTTGTTATCTTCCTTGATCTCATGAAAAATCCATTCATTTGAACAAATATCCTTCGTTTGAGGAAACTCCTCGTTTCATGGTGTTTCCTTCACCTTTGAGGGAATAATATAAAATTAGGGAAAATTTTGTGGGGCCGTGATTATTGGCCAACCGGCCATGCCTTGACCCCGCCCGGCCCCACACCTCATGGTTTCCTCATTATTTTATTATTATTTCCCTAATTTCATGAAAACTCCTTAATTTCATGGTATTTTCACAAACCCATGAAAAATGTAATATAAAATTAGGGAAACTTAGTGGGAAGGCCTTTCAAGCCGGCCCAAGCCATGCCTAGACGGTCCCACACGCCCCTTATTTTATTATTATTAATTTTAAGTTTTCCTTGGTCCCATGAAATTCCTTGATTTCATGGTATTTCTCTCCAATTATGAAAATTTCTTCAAATCATGGAAAAATACATAAAATTAAAAAAAGAAACTCGTGGGATAGGGCCCAGGCGGCAGAGCCATGCCCCAGCTGGTCCCACACGCTAATGGAGAACTTGTTAGAAGAAAGCAAGGCGAGTTTCTTTGGAGATGAGAAAAGTCGAAGGAGATGAGAAAAGCAGGATGAAAAGTAAATAGTTTGATGAGAAAAGATAGAGATTACTCAAGGCGAGTTGTATTCAATAATCTTGATAATAATAGTTGTGTCCCAAAGGAACGACTTAGCCTGTTTATATATACATTAAAAGAGTTCTAAAAAAAGGAAAGACATTAAAAGAAGAAAGTTTAAACACTCTAAAACTAGGGAAAACTAAACTTGGCTAGCAAGTAAAGAAGAGATTCTAGAAAAGACGTAGGGATGTTCTACATCAGTCCACCCTTCTTGAAAAACAACTTGTCCACAAGTTGAATAATGAGTCAAGTAAGATCATTCTCTGCATAGAAGGTGAAAATTTCCTGCACATTGAATATGTTAGAAATGTTCCAATTATATGTAATATCCACGACATAAGCATTGTCACTTATCTTCTTTAAAATCTTGAAAGGTCCATACTTCTTCATCTTGGTTTTGTTTTAAGTACCAACTGGAAATCTTTCTTTTCTAAGATGTATCATTACCAATTCTCCTTCTTGAAAGCTTTTAAGTCGCCTGTGTAGATCAGCATCTGCTTTGTACTTAGCATTAGAATCTTCTAACTTCAGTTTAACTTCTTGATGAAGTTGAGAAGCCTTGTCAACCAATTGATCAGCCTTAGCATGAGACTTGGAAGGTTTAGGTAACACAACCAAATCCAAAATATGATTTGGTACCTTTGAATAAACAATTGCAAATGGAGATTTACCCAATAGAACAGTTTCTGAAGTGTTGAACGCAAATTCCATATGAGGAAGGAAAGTTTCCCATTGCTTCTCTTTAGTTTGGTAATCTTAGCACGTATTAAATTGCCCAATGATCTGTTGACAACTTGGTTTGTCCATCGGTTTGTGGATGTGCGGTTGTATCTTGTATTGTAGTTTAGTCCCCAATCTCATCCACAAAGATTTCCAAAAATAGCTAAGGAATTTGGTGTCTCTGTCCAAGTGATAGACTTTGGTACCCCATGCAAACGTACAATCTCCTTGAAGAATAAATATGCTACATTGGAAGCATCGGTAGTCTTCTTACGAGGCAACAAAATGTGCCATTTTTGAATATCTATCAACAACCACCATAAATGAATCATTTCCTTTAACAAAGACATTGGAAAACCAAGTATAAAATCCATACTTATATCAACCCAAGGAGCTTGGTCTTGGTAATGGAGAATATAAACCGGTATTTTGAATGGTACCTTTTGAACGTTGGCACACCATGCATTTGTGAACAAACTTTTGCACATCTCTTTTTAAAGAAGGCCAAAAAAGAACGTTCTTCAACTAATGCAATTGTTTTATCTCTTCCAAAATGACCACCAAGCCCTTCTTAGTGTAGTTCATGAATCAAATGAAGCCTTAAAGAACCTTGTGGAATACAAAAGACGAACACCTTTGAAGAGAAATCCATCTTGAATAAGAAAATCATCCATCCCTGGAAGACAAAGTTCCATAGTTCTCCCATATTGTTTTAAAATCTTCATCATCAACATACGGATCTTTGATGTAGTCAAAAGCAACACTCTCATTGCGAATAGTGACCAAAAGATGAGCTCTTCTACTCAATGCATCGGCTACTTGATTCAATTTACCACTCTTGTGCTTAATAGAAAATGTATGCGATTTATGGTAGACAACCATCTATCATGCATTCGGTTAATTTTAGTCAAGTTTGTAAAAACTTCAAAGCCCGATTGTCAGTGTTGACAATAAATTCACTATGCACTAAATAAGGATGCCAATGTTTTAGAGCTTGAACCAAAGCATATAATTCAAGTTCATAAGTCGACCATTTCTTCTTTTGCATCAGAATTTTTTTCACTATGAAAAGCAATCGGATGAGTATCTTGAGATAATACGGCTCCAATCCCTACTATAGATGCATCACAATCAACTTCGAAAAGTTTGGAAAAATCTGGCATTGCAAGCACTGGTGCAGTACACAGTTTTTCTTTAAGAAGATGAAAACTCTTATCTGCCTCCTCCGTCCATAGAAATTTCTCTTGCTTTAGACAATTAGTCACTCCACAAAGCTATAGAGCTAAAATTTCGAATAAAACGCCTATAAAAAAGATGCCAAACCATGAAAGCTTGAACATCCTTAATGCATGTTGGAGTAGGCCATTCGGAGATAGCTTTAATTTTAGAATCATCAATTGAAATCCCTTTGTCGAAATAACATATCCTAGAAAGTTTCTCGACTTGGATAAAAGGTACACTTTTAAGATTTACGTAAAGTGCATGTTCAAATGAGAGCTTGGAATACACGAAATAAATGAGATAGATGTTCTTCTTCATCACGGCTATATATTAAGATATCATCGAAATACACAATGATAAACTTACCAAGAAATGGTTGTAAAACCTGATTCATTAATCTCATGAAAGTACTGGGTGCATTGGACAGTCCAAATGGCATTACTAGCCACTCGTATAACCCTTCTCGAGTCTTAAAAGCTGTTTTCCATTCGTCTCCTATTCGTATACGAATCTGATGATAACCACTACGAAGATCGATTTTAGAAAATACTTTAGAACCAACAAGCATATCAATTAAATCATCAAGTCGCGGTATTGGAAACCTATACGGAATAGTAATCTTGTTGAGAGCTCGACAATCAATACACATTCTCCACCCACCATCTTTTTTGTCGACGAGAAATGCTGGACTTGCACAAGGACTTTTACTCAACCTGATCAAACCCTTATCTAATAAATCATTCACCTGTCCTTGAAGAATCTCGTGCTCTTTAGGGCTCAATCTATAATGAGCATAATTAGGAAGAGACGCACCTGGAACAAAATCTATTTGGTGTTGTAAATCTCTCAAAGGAGGTAGAGATTTCGGTAGCTCATCTGGAAACAAACCAAGAAACTGGTCGATCAAAGGTTTCACCTTTTCTGGAATGACTATCATCGGTTTAGATTCTTCATGTGAACTAAGAGAATGTACATGTAACTGTTTAACGATGCTTGCTACCAACGCACTAGTCTTGCCATCACTATGCTCTTTATAAATAACTTGATTTAGAAGGAACTAAAGTTTTCTTCTTGCCATCCTTGAAAAAGGTGTATGTATTTTCATAACAATTATGAACAAAGACGTATATAAATCTTTCGCCAAGGTCTTCCAAGAAGCAAGTGTCTTTGCATTCATGTTGATTACATCACATAAAACTTCATCTTCGTAACCAATAAACGAAAACTTGACAAGACATTGTTGTTTGATATCTTGAGAAGAATTGTTATTTACCCAACCAACGAGAATAGTGTTGAGGATGTGGAGTCTTTGGTAACCAAAAATTCTTAACTACATCTGCAAGCGATATAGTTATCCATACTTCTTTGTCTATAATCATATCAATTACTTTCCCACCAAGAGAACATTTAGTTCTGAAGATACTGTTGCGCTGAGAATGAGAAGGTTGAGATAATAGTAATGGACGTATCACCCCAATGTAATGATCTCCATACATTTGACCAACTTCTTCTGTTTCTATAGTATCATCCACATCGGACTCTTGATTCCCTATTATTATCTTGAACCAAACCATTATACTTGTGTAAATCTTCTTGATTACCATGTACTAAACCATGAACTCGACGACATTCAGATGAAGTATGACCTGTCATTTGACACTTGTTACACTTCTCTCCTCTAAATTTAGCATACAGATTTGGGTTTGTGTTTTTCTGAGGAGGAGGAAAAGATACTTGGTTTTTACCTGTAGAACGTGAGTTGGAGGTATTACTTGGTACTGAAGTAATGATTTGAGATGGTTGTACTGACTGATATTCAACCGGAATAGGGAGAATAGGTGAGGAATTTTGTGGAGCAGGAGAAGTTGTAAAATTGGTAGCTCTGAACTGAGGTCGATAAGAGTTATCACTTTGATACGACGGGTTCTCATTGTAATTACTATACGATGGGAAAGTTTTGAAGTTACCTTGATACTTGGAACTACTCTGACGAGAAGGAAACTTTGAAGAACGAAGAACACGTCGTTCAATCCTAATGGCTTGTTGAACAGCTTCGTCCATGGTATAGACTATGTCAGGTCATTCCTTCTTGAATTATGCGATTCAAACCTTCAATAAACCTGGCTACCAGCTGCTCATCAGTTTCTTTAAGTTCATTGCGTGCTATTAAGTTATAAAACTCAGAGACGTATTCCTCTACCAGCCTAGCGCCTTGTTGACAAGTTTGGAGCTTAATAAAAAGTTGTTGTCTATAGTCTCTTGGCAAAAACTTATCTTGTATGAGGCTTTTCATTCTTCTCCATGATTTTACTGGTGGTTTACCAAAATTTTTACGATCTTCACCAACCTTAGACCACCAAGCAGAAGCTCCTCCCTTGAGTTTGTAGGCTACTAACTTAACTTGAATACGATCTGGTACATCCATAAAGTCAAAAAAAGATTCAACTTCATAAAACCAGTCTAGTAGTTCTTCAATCTTGAATCTACCACTGAAAGTAGGTATGTCAGCCTTTAGTTTGTAGTCAGGAAGAGATCCAGAGGAATTTTGATTTGGTTTTGGTCGTGCACGTCTTTCACTGCACCAATTCCTTTCTAAATATTCTTCAAAGATCGTCGTCACTCTTTTGCTATACTGAGGATTTGGATACTTCATGCGATACTGATAGTTTTCACCTAGTCTGTTTTTTTTTTAACTCCTTCTGGAATATGAGTATTATGTGAATCGTTATACTTCTTTTCTTCCCGTGATATGTTTTCGAAATCAGATTTTTCTTCTCCTTCTGATTTTCGTCCACTATCAGACTTAAGGTTCTTCTTTTTTTGTATATCTTCTAAGATGCTCTGAATATTTGCAACGTTCTTGTCGAGTTGATCCAACCTGCCTGTAGCTTTTACAAACTCTTCTCTTGTGATTTGATCTCCCATTGAAACTTTTTTTTTATACTAGGGTTTATGTAGCGGAAGCGATAAAGAAAAGGATCTGTTTTGAGATAAAAATCTCAAAACGTTGGCTCTGATACCACTTAATGGAGAACTTGTTAGAAGAAAGCAAACTGAGTTTGCTGGAGATGAGAAAAGTCGAAGGAGATGAGAAAACAGATGAAAAGTAAATAGTTTGATGAGAAACGATAGAGATTACTCAAACTGAGTTGTATTCAATAATCTTGATAATAATAGTTGTGTCCCAAAGGAACGACTTAGCTTGTTTATATATACATTAAAAGAGTTCTTAAAAAAGGAAAGACATTAAAAGAAGAAAGTTTAAACACTCTAAAACTAGGAAAACTAAACTTGGCTAGCAAGTAAAGAAGATTCTAGAAAAGACGTAGGGATGTTCTACATCAAGAACCATGGATGTAAATCACAATTGATCGAACCATGTAAAAAATCCTTGTGTCCATCTTTACAATTTTAGCACTTTAATCTTTATTTTGATTATGAAATAGGTTTAGATCTAGAAAATATTATATGGGGTGTGTTGTAGGAAATCATGCAACTACATTTTTGGCGCTAGAAACAGGGAGGAGTAAAGGATTTATCCTTCCTGTAATTTGTTGGTTCAAGAAATTTCCATGAAGATTAGCTACTGTTCATATTTTTCTAGATCTACAAAGTTTAGGTTCAAAAATGAAAATTTCATGGAAAAAATTACACTTTCAGGGAAGAAAACCAAGGTTTCAATAGAAGGTTTCGATATTCAGGAGAAAAAGCAAGAGGCAAATTGTTGAAAGAAATTAAGGAAAGGCGAAGTGCAGATAAGAGGCAGATGCTGTGATTTCTATAAATTCGCACAAATGGTTTGAGTTGGAGCGAATAAGCAATAGGTCACGGGTTCGAATTCGCATACATATATATTTTTCGTTTTCTTCTCCAAGGGAGAATAAAAAGAATAAGAGAAAAAGTTATGCGTTAATTTCATTTTGAAAGATTCTTGCACGATTGGTCCGAAGAGAACAAGATGTGCGTTCGTGGTCGCAAGTTCGAATTCTCCTGCGAGCATAGTTTTCTTCTTTTTTACGAGAGGGTGAAAAAATGAATAATTTCGCAATATTGTTTCATTATTTCGCAAACAAGAGGCAGCACAGTTGGTCATGTGCGAAATTAATGAGCTCTTGGTCGCGTGTTCAAATCCCAACGAAGGTGTATATTTCGCATGAATATTTCGCAAGGGTATTTCGCATCAAGAAAGTAGGTGATTATTTCGCATGAGACATTTCGCAAAACAAGCCAGACAAAGTTGGTCGAGGTGGAGACAATGAGCTTGAGGACCTTGAGTTCAATTCCTATCTCCTGCGAAATTTTCGCATCTTTTTAGACTACTAGAGGAAGACAAGTTTTAACAAGTGTGCGATAATTTCGCATAAGAAGAAGCTTGCATAGTTGGTCAGGGGGCGTGAATGCAAGTAGCAGGTGTCGCAGGATCAATTCTTACTTCTCGCACATTTATTTTTGTTACGAGAAATTTCGTACGGATTCGTACGGACTTTGATTATTTCGCAAAGAAGAAAGTTGATGATTATTTCGCAAATTAATTTTGCAAGAGAGGGTTAGAACAGTTGGTATGGTGCGAGAATATGCAAGAGGCGAGTCAACGGTTCGAGATCTCATTTCTCACACTTCTTTTTGCTGCGCAAATTCATACATTTCAAGGCATTTATTCACTTCCTTAATAACAACAGCGACTCACATGAAAGATAAGTACCACTTCCTTGAACACTTTACTTTATACTAAGAACGAATAAAAAGATTTTTGATTTGATTTACAAAACGCGATACAATCGCAGAACTACAAAGATTTCACAATTACAATGTATTAGAATTTCTCTTGAATATTTACTTTGCTTCAAATGATATGATATTATGAGAATGAAAGAATGAAAGAAAAAAATGAAAGAAATGACAGAAATGAAAGAATGAATGAAGGAAATGACGAAATGACGAGAAATGAAATAATGAATGAAAGAATAAAGAAACGCGAAAATTTCGCCGAGAGACAATCTAAGATCCATAAAAATCTAAGATTAGAATGGGGCGATCCTACTATGGCGTACACCCTAGTTCGCGAAATCAAAATTTCGCAAGAGGCAAATGTAAGACCTAAAGTGCATCATAGAAGGGGGTACCTGTTGCATGGCTCAGCGAAAAGGTTACACCGCCCCTGGAACCTGAGTCATGGAGATTTGGGGAAAATAAAGCCCATCCAGGAGAGGTACCTTGGATTTTCAACCTAAGCTTATGACTTAGGTTGGACGACCGAGGGTCTCTTCTAAGGAGTGCATCATCTGATCAAGGCGCCGAGGTACACGGTTGAGCCAAGAGTGCCAGGGCATTTGAAGTGTCTCGGCCATTCTTGGCAAGTCTTGACGTATGCCGCACTCGGCCCGAAGAAAACCCACTTAGGGTGCATTCTCGTAACCATAAGCCCTATAGGCAAAAGGGATAAGAGGCTGCGAAAACAACTGGTTGTTGTTAAGACCGGATGGGAGGAGACAACCTTGTATGGTAAAGGTACGCCTCCTTGAAGGGTCAACCAGGGGGGAAGATAAGGGCGGCACCCTCCATTAGGGAGTGATAAGTGTCTTAAGACGCAAATGTCACGAGGCTTTATTTTCGCAAGAAGATTTAGGCTTGTCATATTTGTGCGACAATCTCGAAGAGGCAATAATACAAAAGTGAAAGATAAGGCGAGATCAATGGGTTAATACATGAAAGTGTAAGGACATCCTGCGATTTCGTCGCAAGACGGCAATGTCATGGGGCTTTATGTTCGCAAGAATATTTAGGCCTGTCATATTGTCGCATGAAAAACATCATGCAGAGGCAATAATACTAGATAAATGATAAGACAAGATCAATGGGTCATTACATGAAAGTGTAAAGACGGCCTGCGATTTTGTCGCAATGACAAGAGGTGGCAAAATAAGACCTTTAACTAGGAAGGCAAAATAAGACCACATAAGAAAGAAAGCAAGTAAGCTTGCAAAAATGAGTAAGCAAATAAGATTGCGAAGATGATTATATGTAAGCAAATAAGCTTACGAATATGTACATGGAAATGAAAATGAGATAGTGAAACTGCCGCACATTTGATATTATGATCATATTATTATGCGATACTAATAGGGCAGGAATAAGGAAAGTTGAAGCACAAGTGAGAACTTGCGAGAAACAATAAATACGTGAAGAAGAATGCATATACTAAAGACAAAGCTAGAGAAATGAAGAATGGAAGCAATTTAAGGCTACGTCAATTCTAGCGCGGCAAAATGAGCTAAGTAACACAAACATTAGCTATACATTGCAATAGATAAGCATTCTCATTATACAAGCATCATACTAGCATCATGAAAGCATCACATAAGCATTTCATGGCATAAACATCGCATACACATTTCATAACATAATCATTACATAAGCATTATATTCGCACAAGTATTTTACAAAACTTTACAGAATTATTCAGAATTTCGCAGGATTATTCAGAATTTCGCAGAATTATTCAGAATTTCGCAGAATTATTCAGAATTTTGCAGAATTATTCAGAATTTTGCATAATTATTCAGAATTTCGCAGAATTATTCAGAATTTCGCAGGATTCTTCAGAATTTCGCAGAATGTGATTATTTCGCAGGATGTGATTATTTCGCTCAATTATTTCACACAATTATAAGCAACTTGAAGAGATTATACTATCGCATGAGCACAAAGCATGAGACAGAGGCAAGATAAGAATGAAGAAACAACTCGCTCATTCAACATTTTCTCAAGGATTCTACCCTCATAGATAAAGAACAGAGGAAACTATGGATTACCAAGAAAACATTTTATGTTCTTTATCTTCTCGGCAGGAATCATTTCCAAAATGGATGTTCACTAATGAACACCAAGAATCCTCACCAAAAATGGAGTAATAATTTCGCATGAATAGAGGCAATACTTATTACTCTCATTCAAGGACGGATACTTCTTATATTTCGAGGATTAATACTTCTTATACTTCTTCAAGGATACTTCATACTTCGTATACTTCAGGATGATACTTCTAATTACTTCTTAATATTTCGGAACTTCACAAAAGAATAGAGGCAAGTACGTACTTTTCAAGGAAAGTATTCTTTCGCTCGTTCCTTCATCAACAAAGATCAAAGACAACTACAACAACGGATTTTTTCTTAAAGATCGCTCTTCAAGCAATATTCAAGAAAAAAGAGGCAAATTGTAGGAGCAGAATCTCGCAACAACATATTTTCTTAGTGTGCGAGATGCATTTATTTCCCTAGCTTGCGAAATTATCAAGAGCCTGCGAAAAGGTAGCAAGAGCTTGCGAGAATATAAGCAGTATGTGAGTTGTCATCCACTATGTAAACACCTATATAAAGAGAAGAGCGGGAGAGAAAGAGGAGGACACATTTAGTAAGGAGAGATATTTTTCGAGAGAGACATATTTTTAGAGAGAGACTTTATTTTTCTTTATCATCTTCTTCCCAAAATAATTAGATCTAGAGCTCTACAAAATATTCATTAATGGAGATTTTAAATGTAATACTTATGTAAATTCAACAATCATAGTGAAGAACCATGGATGTAGATCACAATTGATCGAACCATGTAAAAAATCCTTGTGTCCATCTTTACAATTTTAGCACTTTAATATTTATTTTGATTATGAAATAGGTTTAGATCTAGAAAATATTGTGTGGGGTGTGTTGTAGGAAATCCTGCGACTACAATATGGCTTCTTCTTTTGTTTCCTTTTATCAGAAAACTTCTTGCATTTGGTACAACTAGAAAACTTGTTTGAGTCTTTGAAAGTACATAAAACATGTTCGGTTGTTGCTGATCAACTTCAAATTTGATAATTGTGCACGGTTCTGAAATATGTTATTTCTGGTAGAATAGAAGGTGTTACGGGATGGGATATCGATAGGTATTAGGATATATGTCTAGTCAATGTTAATTGACTAGACTATAATGTCATTGTATCTGAGTATAAATACCTCTCATACATATTATTGTAAGACACTGAAACTATTCCATTGAGTGTAATAATATTACAATACGTTTTATCACTTTCTCATGGTATCATTCAGGTCGGTCTAGGGTTTCATCTCTGCTAATACGTTTCAATATTTCTCATCTCAGAGTTGTGATTCATCACAGAAAAGAAGATCAAACACATATTCAACAAATTTCTGATTTCTTTCTTTCCTTCTTGATTCAATTTCTTCCTTGATTCAAATCTTGGTTTCATTCACATATTCAATAAACAAATTAAGAATTCATATCAAGTTTCTTATTCAGATGCCGAATACTCGAGCAATGATGAATTCAAATACTAATCCTACAAATCCACACAATGTTATTAATCAAGAAGGTGCTTGTTTCTTCCGTCTGAGATGCTTTTAGTAATGGGGATTCAGGTTCTTTTTCTTTACCTTTTAATAATATTGGCAATTTTATCTCATTAAAGCTTGATCACACAAACTTCTTACTTTGGCGTGATCAATTTGAGTCTGTGTTGATCTCTACGGATCTTTATGGATATGTCAATGGTGAAATTGTAGAACCTTCATCTCAGATTTCTATTAATGGTGTTATGAGTATAGATCCAAGATGGGTATACTGGAGAAAGGCGAGATAGATTTGTAGTGAGTTGCTTGAAAGCAACACTTACTCCTACGATTGCGGGTGATGTATTAGGTATGTCTTCCGCTAGACAAATATGGCAATATCTTGAATCTAGCTTTAGGGCTCAGTTTGGGGCTAGACGTAATATGCTACTGCGATCAATTACATGGTTTAAAAAGAGGGTCTCGGTCAATTTGTGCTTTCTTGCATGATCTTAAGACAATTCCGATTCTTTGGCAAACAATCAATGATAGGGTTTCGATGTAGATCTTATGATGTATATACTCAATGGGTTAGGAAGAGAATATGACAATTTTGTGATAGCTGCTCAGAATCGTGAAACTCCATACTCTTTTTGTGAATTGAAAGCTCGATTGTTAACTCATGAACAATGGCTTAGTGATCGAATCAAGATATCTGGTGCTAGCTTTGATAATTCTAATGTGTCGACTTTCTATGGGAGAAGTAATACTAATAATGGTGGTAAAAATGGCAAGGGAAAATTTAAGAATGCTAAGAGTGGTAGTGCTACAAATTCTAAGAATACTTCTAGTCATTTAAAAGTGGTCTTGGCTCTACTAGTTCTATAGCAGAGATGCTTGAGATGGTGCTTCTAGGAAACCATTTATTGATTTTTCTACGGTGGAGTGTCGATTTGTAGGAAAACGGGACATTGGGCTAGTCGGTGCTTTTTTCGCTATCATCCACCAATGAATAATGAATCTTCTAATGTGGCAAGTGTTCAACCCGCTCGAGAATGTCGAACAAGCTTTTAGTGGTATTCATATAAATTCTGCTTGGCATTTGTGATGATCCTTCAGTTCAGTTCACTTCAACTTGGATTTCGATTCGGGGGCTTCTCGTCATATGACTTGGAGATCGGGCTATACTTGAATACTTACGCTTTACATGGAAAGGACAAAGTTGTGGTTGGAAATGGACTAAGCATGTGGAAGTAGATTATCATGCAATCGGGAGCTAGTGGAAGATGGATCTCCGCAAGTGGTACATGTTATTTCGAAGAGCAATTGCGAGATGTTTTTACAAAGGGATTGTGTCATCCTACTTTCTCAGTTGTTATCCATTTAGTGCATTGTTCAGGAAAAGTGACAGATACTTCTGCTGCTGTTGCACCTACTGCAGATATTTCCTCAGCTGTTACATAATACTTTGTTGAGCAGTATTTTCTTTCTTTTATGTTTCTGCTTGTCTTACATATCTGTCCTGTCTTTGTTTTTCAAACTGTTACTTTGGTCTGTAAGTAACGTTTGAGGGGGGTGTATTAGGATATATGTCTAGTCAATGTTAGTTGACTAGACTATAATGTCATTGTATCTGAGTATAAATACCTCTCATACATATTATTGTAAGACACTGAAACTATTCCATTGAGTGTAATAATATTACAATACGTTTTATCACTTTCTCAATAGGTATAAGAATATTGGAGTCCAAATTCATGACAAAACAAGACTGTAAATCATGCAAGCTTGTACTTCCTATTGGGATATAACAATTACATAGTAGAGTTGCAATGTGCACTGATGATACTATTGTGTACTGGAAAAAAAGAAGATAAAGAGTGGCAATAATGATCTGAAGAACTACATTACCTTATTTGGCTTTACTGAAACACCTCATCTACATGTATATTTACATTTGAAAGACAATCGAAAATTGTCTGCCTATATTTCTTCCCGAATGTAATTGAAAATGTAACTCTGCTCTCGTTCCTGTTCAAGGGTTTCCTCCTTTTTCACAACAAAACTCGCAAATCAGTATGAAAGGGTAGTTGTTTTCACTAATTTAGTTCGATTTTCGACGTTAACCCTTAATAGTATACCCGTTAGGGGAATAATGAAATCAAAGAACCTGCGCAGATAAGAGTTGTCTCAGCAGACGAAGGTGATCCTCGTTCGTAATGTTCAGAGAGAGACGCAGATTTGTTAAGAGTGATTCTTGTTCCCAACTTAATGGTCCAGACGCATATAGTGCTTGAACAGTTGATTTATAAGCATGTAACTATAATTTATGAACTCCATTGTCTTCATCGTCTGGTAATTCATCATCGGCATAAGATTGTAAATATTCCTTCTCAGACATAGATGGACAAACTGATCCAACATCGTCAAAACAACTACTATCCCCATTCTTCGATGATATTTCCCAACTTCGGGGCTTATAATCTGGCAAATAATTACTACTACAACTAGCAACAGAGCATTCATTGCTATCTTCAGTAACAACCATAACGGGCATTGAAAAAGGGATGCAAAGAATAGTTGCAGTTCTTACCCATTTTAGCTTTCTTAGGAAGTTGACCACTATTTCCCACTTTCACGAGTGCTTTTCTCTTTCTACCACCTATCTCAGTTATTTCATCATTAAATGCTGACTCAAAATGGAGGTCAACATTTCTCTTCGACTTCTTCATAAGTTGGAGATTCTTGAACTTTTCCTGATGCTCCCCATCTTTACCAAGGCCTTGGGTAAGACTTGAACACTTGGGTAGAGTATCATTATTATCGTCGCGTCTTTCTCGACCTCCCTGTAAGCAGTTTACAAGGTTGTTAAAATTCCTTCCAAATAAAGATAAAATGTAAGACTTTGACATTACTTCAGCATGTTAGCTATAAAACCATATTGATACACCGTCGAAACAGAAAATGCCAAGAACAAATTACACGTTCATCTAAAATGATCCTAGCTTAATCAGGCCCAAGTGTTTTGGGCAAGATGGAGATAATATTAGTAAAAGAACAGAAAGATCGAAAGTAAGAGTTCCCCCAGCTGAACTCCATAGCTACGCCAATATCTAGATAATTGTACAAACCTAAAGTAGCATTCGTCTTACAAATTACATTATCATGCATGCTCAAAGCAACTTTGAACTTACAAATGTCTCCTAATGCCCTCATAGGATGATGGAGATACACAAAATGACAACTAAACAGACATTTCGAGCCAATGCGTAGTTATGCATCTTTTTCAAGTTAGAAAAGTGTTTCATGCAATTATGTGCAACCAAAGTTATGGCAACAAACAAAACATTTACCTCCATCAAAAATCATGAAAGAAGCTAAACATGAAAGATTATCAACTTAAAGTCGGAGCTAAACTAGAATTAAATAAAAGCAGCAGTAATTGATTGGCTATAAAATGACTAAAGTACAATGGACATTCATAATCTACCTTCACAGCAGCAACCCATTCCCCATTTTGCCAAGTTTGTCGAACCCGTAAATTAGAATCATGAAATTCCTTTAGTTGGATTGACCCAACGAGTCTAATAACAACACGATTTCCGTTCATGACTTTTGCAATCTTCCCCACTTTCCAGCAACTAAGATCGAAAACCTCAAAAACATCACCAATTACCCATTCTCCGTCTCTTTTTGTTGTTGGTGGTATTGGTCTAACATCTCCTCGACAAACATTTTCTACAAGTGGTTCTCCTTTCGAGTTTCGCACCAAATTATAACTAACAGTGTATTGAGATCCAGCTATATAAATTATTTTACCTGGATACCAACAAGACTCAAACTCTTTCTTTCCTTTTCTCAATACCTCAACTTTATTTCCTTGTTTGAACTTCATATCTCAAATCTGATTATGTTACTGCAATTCAAATCAAAAAAAGAGTTATACATACAAAATTGAACTCATCAATGATGAAAGTTTTCACCTTTGGACCAAAATTTGGAAGACACTACTAATCCAACTATCTGACTATGAGTTTCATGTTTTTCTGTCAGCTTCAAATGAGGGTTCTGAATTAGTATAAGACTGAAGCAAAGCAAAAAAGAAAAGAACCTCAATTTCTAACAAACTAACAGAATGAGTGATTTCAATAGAAAAGCATAAAACTTTTGCGAAACCAAGAACTAGTTACCGAACCTGAAACTACTAATAACAAGAAAATACCCATCTATCAAATTTAACTCAAAATATTAAAAAACATAATAGCATTTGTATCAGGTTTGTATAGATGGTTCACTAACAAGAAATGTAGAGTATAAGCATCAAAATAAGAAATTTTTTTAAAGGTAGGACAGAAAATACCTATTAAACAATCTTGATCAGAAACTGGTATTATTTTTTTTCAGAAACAAACATGAACCCAGGATTGAAAAATGTTAAAACTAGACAAGAATAAGGGATTTTGCCCAAAAATAAAGACACATAAATTAAAATGTAAGCAACATAATTTTTTTTTTTTTATTATTTATTTATTTATTTTAGTAAAAATGAAATTTATATACTGACCTGGGGATGGATCTAAAGAGTAGAGTGACGGTTAAAAACAAAATTCAACGTTGTTGAGATGTTATGTTGAATTCATGACCACATCTTTCATCAGAAATGTGGGCTGTTGCATGCTTTCCTAAATAAATAAGAAAAGAACTCTGATGAAACAGAGTAACTTAAATTTGGAAGATAATTACAAAAAATTAAATCCTGATTTTTGTTAAAATATCTAATTAATCTGATTAAATTTACTAATTGAAACTGTCAATTTCTTATTATAACTATATTTTGCTTTGACAGCTTAATAATCCTGGCGAGATTGGGGTTGTTGATGGTGGTTTTTAAACAAGGGGTAAAATCGTAAAACCCCATGACCTAGTGTTACCCGCAACACATTAACTAAGAGCATTTAACTCAGGTGTAAATAATCAATAGGGGTATTATTTCAAAATACCAGAATAGGGTTTTCGACACAGAACCCTAATTCCAAAACCAAGCCGCACACTGCGCATCATGGCAACAATGCCAAACCAAGCCGCACACTGCGCACCATGGCAACAATGCCAAACCAAGCCGCACATTGCGCACCATGGCAACAATGCCAAACCAAGCCGCACACTGCGCACCATGGCAACAACGCCAAAACCAAGCCGCACACTGCGCACCATGGCAACGATGCCAAACCAAACCGCACACTGCGCACCATGGCAACGACGCCAAAACCAAGCCGCACACTGCGCATCATGGCAGCGACGCCAAAACCAAACTACATATCGCACTCATTGGCAACCATGCCAAACTAAGCCGCTACGCCATTGGCACATGCCAAATATAGCGCCCTAGGCTTGCAAAACGTGCAACTAGGTCAACATGGCCGTACGTGCCATTGGCACATGCCAACACGTACCACAAGCCATATTTCCAAGCCGCTACGCCATTGGCACATGCCAAATATAGCGCCCTAGGCTTGCAAAACGTGCAACTAGGTCAACATGGCCGTACGTGCCATTGGCACATGCCAACACGTACCACAAGCCATATTTCCAAGCCGCTATGCCATTGGCACATGCCAAATATAGCGCCCTAGGCTTGCAAAACGTGCAACTAGGTCAACATGGCCGTACGTGCCATTGGCACATGCCAACACGTACCACAAGCCATATTTCCAAGCCGCTATGCCATTGGCACATGCCAAATATAGCGCCCTAGGCTTGCAAAACGTGCAACTAGGTCAACATGGCCGTACGTGCCGTTGGCACATGCCAACACGCACCACAAGCCATATTTCCAAGCCGCTATGCCATTGGCACATGCCAAATATAGCGCCCTAGGCTTGCAAACCATGCAACCTAGGCCAAGTCGGCCACGCATGCCATTGGCACATGCCAACATGCTCGCCGGGTAGCTTTTCCTACCAAGGCCACGGCCCTAATGGCCACGCATGCCATTGGCACATGCCAACATGCTCGGTAGCTTTTCCTACCAAGGCCACGGCCCTAATGGCCACGCATGCCATTGGCACATGCCAACATGCTCACTGGTAGCTTTTCCTACCAAGGCCACGGCCCTAACGGCCACGCATGCCATTGGCACATGCCAACATGCTCGCTGGTAGCTTTTCCTACCAAGGCCATGGCCCCAGCGCCCACGCATGCCATTGGCACATGCCAACATGCTCGCTGGTAGCTTTTCCTACCAAGGCCACGGCCCTAATGGCCACGCATGCCATTGGCACATGCCAACATGCTCGCTGGTAGCTTTTCCTACCAAAGTCACGGCCCTAACGGCCACACATGTTATTGGTACATGCCAAACACACACGCTGGTAGCCTAACTTGCAAACCGTGCAACCTACCACCAAGGCATTCCGCACATGCCATTGGCACATGCCAAACACACACGCTGGTAGCCTAACTTACAGTCAACGTACAACCTACCACCAAGGCATTCCGCACATTCCATTGGCACATGCCACGCACGCCACTAGCAGCTCTGGCATTGCCACTTGCACTCAAGGTGCAACCAACACTCGAGATATCAACACAAACCGGGGGATGCTTTCCAGGGTTTTGGTTTGGCGGTCACAGCTTGCAGCGTACACTACGCTCACATTAAGAAAGCGTGAAAAGGAATAAAGCGGTCAAATAAATGAGGAAATAATGGTGAAAACGTTTTCACCCATTAACACCATGCGGTTACCACCTCCTCCCATTATTTCACCCTTTACTCTCTTCCTTCATGAGACCAGGGTACGTTTCAATCTCGACTTGTATAAATAGGTCTTACCTATTTCCACCGGACAACAAGTCTCGGTCGGGAGAAAAATACTACACTCTCGTAAAGGCAACTTTGCAAGCTTTCCCAAAAGCTTTCATCTCTTGCAAGCTTCCCAAGCTTTTACTTTCGATACAAGTCGAGATACTACTCTCCTGCACTATTCTCGGTCTCAACACCTTTCTTTGCTTCCCTCCCCAAATCAACCCTTCTCCTCCACTTTGTGACCGAAGCAAGTCCGGAACGGCCATTTCTTGGTTTAGGCCGGACTTGTACTGCATTGATCTCTCGAATCTATAAAGTGCTCACGCAAAGCACATTTGTTTAGGGTTTGAACCAGTTTCTCACTCACCTACCGAATTTACCGAAATCGGCAGAAACGATTTTCACCCATAAACAATTGGCGACCACAGCGGGAGGATTGATCTATCGACTACAATGTCAGACTGTCGATCTCGTTCTTCGACCCGGATGTCAAGATGGACTCAATCGCCAGACGACTTGTTACCAGTTGTAAAACTACACCTGAAAACTGGGGACTCGTTGAAGATGCTACCAGTGATTGGGGACTTGCGACTCAGTCCGACTCAACTACCAGACAACCCGGTTATCAGTTGTTAAAACTACACCAGAAAACTGGGGACTGCTGAAGACGCTACCAAAGAATTGGGGACTAATCGGCGATGCTACCAAGAAAGCCTCCTTTTACTTGGAGAGAAGCGTGTTTGCAAGTGAGTAAATTTAGATTGGGCAAGATATACGATCTATTTTTAGGTTCTTAGTAAAACCGTCATACTACTGAGTCTTGTGCCTATTGCTAGCACACACTTTCGTAAAAGCAATATTCCTTTCCCAAAACATAATCAGAGTCATATTATCAAAACCATTCATCCCAGAAATAATCCAAAACCCTAAAAAGCTACCAGCTGCCTATCAAAGGTCAAGCTTTGAACCAGACACCCAAAATGTCTTCAAAAAAAAAAAAAAAAGAACCTAAATGAAAGTTTAGCAGAGAAACGTTCAAGGAAAATTATCCAACAGAAGTCTGCTCTTCTTGGAGAAAGTCAACTTTGCATCTTCAAGAGCCGCTCTCTTCATAGTCAACATCTTGGAAAGCTCTTCGAGTTCCACTTCCTGTCGTGCAATCTCCTCGGCGGAAAGGCTTTCGATTGCCGCATCTTTCAACTTTTGGATCTCAAAGCAAGGCCTTCGACAAACCACGAAGTGTTGAACTCCTTTTCTACGCACACGTCGCGATGGTGCTCCCGATCGGCAATAACGTCTTGAAACGGTGTGACCAGTCACCTCACGCATATCCTCGATGGAAGATAAAGCCTCTTCCACACGCTTAACCAGTGCAAATCGACTAGTGACTTTCTTGGTTGTGGCCATATGTCCGTACTTCTCCTAGATTCTGGTGTACAACGCCTCATGCTTAGCCGGCACGCTGAAGCCGCCAACCAGCACATGACCTCGGATAAGGAACCAAGTATGGAGGATCAAAATGGCGCCGCGCCCGGCCTCACGACTCGCAGAGGATTTTCTTCCATGTCTACGGCAGCAACCATCGAGAGAATCATCCACCGTTTGAACCACATACGTGCCCGGCAATTGGCTAACTCCCATCTCCAAGTCACGGCGGTGGCCACCAAAGGCAAGTTTCCGTGTGGCTCTACCTCGAATCGCCCCGAACCGGATTCCTCCGCGAACTTGAGTCGACATTTTTTCAAAAGAAGAAAAAGAAGAAAGAAGAGAAGCGCGGAACTCACCGAACCACTTCCAGAAAAAGAACCAAGTCTTTGCCAGAGGAATCACTCTCACTTGTCGAACTTTCCTCTTTCTCGACTCATCACCGCTATGAGAAGGCTCAGTCTTTGCTGGAATTCTTTGAAGAAATTGCCGTCTCCCCGGCAACGTGCAAGGGCGCGAAAGCATTAATACTACCGAAGCCCCTGGAAGAAACAAGACACATGTTTCAAATGAGAAATTCACGTGTTTTGAGACAAACCAATGAAGAAGCGACACATACCTAGTTATTGGAAGAACCGAAAGACATGAGAGCTGTGGGAGGATCTTTTGAAACCGTCAGGAACCCGCCAAAGACGATTCTTCGTTCTCCGTTCCTTGGCTCAGGGACTTTCCGAGTTGCTAGGCAACTTTCGCTTGAGATCTCTCAACATTGGATACTTCTTCAAAACTGTTGGGGAAGGTTTACAACGAACGTTCTCCACCACGTTATTCACAAAATCTTGGATCATAATAAACTCGTCGCACCAGAACTCGTTATAGCCGAAGGTCGTCGAAGTTACTCTTCCCGTTTGAAAGAAGGGAAGGCGGATACCGGCCCAAGGGCACGGGCATTAAGGGCGGCACGCAATGAATCCTTAGGGATCACCTATTTGGTAAGCAAGAGGCACCCCTTGATCGAAACCCATATGACGAGCAAAGACGGTCAATATTGTAAGAAGCTATCCGGAAAGACCCCATAAAGAAAGACGGCATATAACCTAGGACATGCGGCTTTGAATAAACAAGTTTTCACCAACGCTCAAATCGCCATCGAAGACAAAGACATATTCGGAGCGAAGCAAAGGTGTCAATTTGAGTCACCGACCTATGGACCGGCTCCCATGGGCGAAAACCGATTTCATACGACTTGTCAAGAAGACTAACCAAGCTCACACCAACTCTTGACGCCTGTTCACCCATCGAAGAATTCGAGAACCGCCCAACTCGCGGGAATCGAAGGCATCGGTTTCTGAGCATACTTCTCAAAGTGCTCCCATAGCCGGACTCTGCGGAAAAGCAACGTGCACATATGAATTCACTTTCATGAAACCATTCGAAACTCGCATGTTCGCAACTAGGTGATCCAGATGCACATACGTGGAACCGAGGAATAGCTTGCCAATAGGAAGAACTTCACCTTTTGCCAACTTCAAAGCAATCACTAGCAACTCGGGTCTTATCTCCTTCTTACTTTTGAACTGTCGTCAAAAATGTCTCTAGACAACCAGAGAGCCAAAAAGTGCTGCAACGTGAAGATCATCGCTTTCTGCATTCGGGTTCCAACTCGTCCGGAAACCATTGAGATATCCACCAGTGTAAAGGCACCTTTCATCCTCTTTCGGACATAATCCTTCGACTTCGCATGGAGTCTTTCCGGCGAAATCTTCCAACTTAGCGGCAAGGTCATCCCGCATCTTCCCTCACTTTCGAGATAATTGGATTTTAAGATTCCTGCCACGGAAGATTAAAGAAGAGAGCCACACTCTCCAAGGAGAAAGTTATCTCACCCCATCTACATATGATCGTATGGGTGTCCGAACACCATCTGGAGATGAAAGCAACCAAGCCCGAGATATCCTTCCTATCTGGAGATTTACTGAAGCTCTGACAGCATCAATAATCTGCGCTCGAGTCAAGTTGGTATTTATATGCTCCTTACTCACCATGAACTCAACCCATCTATCAAAAAAACGCAATGGGCTTTGGCACATCCTGAAATCAATGTTGGAAGAGGAATATACCCCTTTATGAAGACAGAACCGTATGGTGTTCTCTGGGCGAACCGAACGTGTCTTCTTTTCATCTTCACCACCGGTTAACAAAATTGGCACGAAACCTGGGTGATTTTTCCGAGCAGAGGCAAGTTTTTGGCGAAGAATTCATCATCCGTGTTCGGTTTGGAACTATGGACATCTTTCGATGAGGCGAAATTTTGTTCAGGTAACATCTTACCGGATTTCTTCATAACAACTTAGTAACAAGATATCTGCACACAGAGAAAGACAAATTATCTCCCTGACACATAACCGCGCCCAACTTCCCAATGTCGCCCAAGCTGCACCGGCCCCACCAATCACGCCAACTTCCCAATGAACGCTCAAGTCACGCCTGCAAACACGCACAACTTCCACACCTTGCGCCGGTCCCACTGGGCCTAGCACACTCGGTTTCCCAACTCACGCCAACTTCCCAACGTCGCCCAAGCCGCACCGGCCCCACCAATTGTGCTAGCCTCCCGATTTGTGCAAAACTACCGAGGCAAGGATTCCAAATCCTATTTATAAAAGGTCGACAAGCCTCCTCAATTCTCTTTAC
The DNA here is from genome assembly GCA_023531295.1 of Papaver armeniacum. Classification (NCBI taxonomy): domain Eukaryota; kingdom Viridiplantae; phylum Streptophyta; class Magnoliopsida; order Ranunculales; family Papaveraceae; genus Papaver; species Papaver armeniacum. The sequence continues at coordinate 417,323 of JAJJWW010001001.1, forward strand.
GGTTTCTTGTTGATAGTTTGTCACCATCTTATGCTTACCTCGCAACAAAGCCCCTGTTCCGAGCTAAGCAGGGGACTTAATGTTGATGGTGGTTTTTAAATAAGGGGTAAAATCGTAAAACCCCATGACCTAGTGTTACCCGCAACACATTAACTAAGAGCATTTAACTCAGGTGTAAATAATTAATAGGGGTATTTTTTCAAAATACCCATTAGGGTTTTCGACACGTAACCCTAATTCCAAAACCAAGCCGCACACCGCGCACCATGGCAACAATGCCAAACCAAGCCGCACACCGCGCACCATGGCAACAATGCCAAACCAAGCCGCACACTGCGCACCATGGCAACAATGCCAAACCAAGCCGCACACTGCGCACCATGGCAACAATGCCAAACCAAGCCGCACACTGCGCACCATGGCAACAATGCCAAACCAAGCCGCACACTCCGTACCATGGCAACAATGCCAAACCAAGCCGCACACTGCGCACCATGGCAACAATGCCAAACCAAGCCGCACACGCGCGCACCATGGCAACAACGCTAAAACCAAGTCGCACATGCGCACCATGGCAACGATGCCAAACCAAGCCGCACACCGCGCGCACCATGGCAACGACGCCAAAACCAAGCCGCACACCGCGCATCATGGCGCCGACGCCAAAACCAAACTACATATCGCACTCATTGGCAACCATGCCAAACTAAGCCGCTACGCCATTGGCACATGCCAAATATAGCGCCCTAGGCTTGCAAAACGTGCAACTAGGTCAACATGGCCAACGTGCCATTGGCACATGCCAACACGTACCACAAGCCATATTTCCAATCCGCTATGCCATTGGCACATGCCAAATATAGCGCCCTAGGCTTGCAAAACGTGCAACTAGGTCAACATGGACGTACGTGCCGTTGGCACATGCCAACACGTACCACAAGCCATATTTCCAAGCCGCTACGCCATTGGCACATGCCAAATATAGCGCCCTAGGCTTGCAAAACGTGCAACTAGGTCAACATGGCCGTACGTGCCATTGGCACATGCCAACACGTACCACAAGCCATATTTCCAAGCCGCTATGCCATTGGCACATGCCAAATATAGCGCCCTAGGCTTGCAAAACGTGCAACTAGGTCAACATGGCCGACGTGCCATTGGCACATGCCAACACGTACCACAAGCCATATTTCCAAGCCGCTATGCCATTGGCACATGCCAAATATAGCGCCCTAGGCTTGCAAAACGTGCAACTAGGTCAACATGGCCGTACGTGCCGTTGGCACATGCCAACACGCACTACAAGCCATATTTCCAAGCCGCTATTCCATTGGCACATGCCAAATATAGCGCCCTAGGCTTGCAAACCATGCAACCTAGGCCAAGTCGGCCACGCATGCCATTGGCACATGCCAACATGCTCGCAGGTAGCTTTTCCTACCAAGGCCACGGCCCTAATGGCCACGCATGCCATTGGCACATGCCAACATGCTCATTTGGTAGCTTTTCCTACCAAGGCCACGGCCCTAATGGCCACGCATGCCATTGGCACATGCCAACATGCTCACCGGTAGCTTTTCCTACCAAGGCCACGGCCCTAACGGCCACGCATGCCATTGGCACATGCCAACATGCTCGCTGGTAGCTTTTCCTACCAAGGCCACGGCCCCAGCGCCCACGCATGCCATTGGCACATGCCAACATGCTCGCTGGTAGCTTTTCCTACCAAGGCCACGGACCTAATGGCCACGCATGCCATTGGCACATGCCAACATGCTCGCTGGTAGCTTTTCCTACCAAAGCCACGGCCCTAACGGCCACGCATGTTATTGGCACATGCCAAACACACACGCTGGTAGCCTAACTTGCAAACCGTGCAACCTACCACCAAGGCATTCCGCACATGCCATTGGCACATGCCAAACACACACGCTGGTAGCCTAACTTACACTCAACGTACAACCTACCACCAAGGCATTCCGCACATGCCATTGGCACATGCCACGCACGCCACTAGCGGCTGGGCATTGCCACTTGCACTCAAGGTGCAACCAACACTCGAGATATCAACACAAACCGGGGATGCTTACCCAGGGTTTTGGTTTGGCGGTCACAGCTTGCAGCGTACACTACGCTCACATTAAGAAAACGTGAAAAGGAATAAAGCGGTCAAATAAATGAGGAAATAATGGTGAAAACGTTTTCACCCATTAACACCATGCGGTTACCACCTCCTCCCATTATTTCACCCTTTACTCTCTTCCTTCATGAGACCAGGGTACGCTTCAATCTCGACTTGTATAAATAGGTCTTACCTATTTCCACCGCACAACAAGTCTCGGTCGGGAGAGAAAATACTACACTCTCGTAAAGGCAACTTTGCAAGCTCTCCCAAAAGCTTTCATCTCTTGCAAGCTTCCCAAGCTTTTACTTTCGATACAAGTCGAGATACTACTCTCCTGCACTATTCTCGGTCTCAACACCTTTCTTTGCTTCCCTCCCCAAATCAACCCTTCTCCTCCACTTTGTGACCGAAGCAAGTCCGGGAACGGCCATTTCTTGGTTTAGGCCGGGACTTATACAGATTGATCTCTCGAATCTATAAAGTGCTCACGTGCAGCACATTTGTTTAGGGTTTGAACCAGTTTCTCACTCACCTACCGAATTTACCGAAATCGGCAGAAACGATTTTCACCCATAAACAGGGGTATACCCAGATTAATTGGGGTATACCCATTTTATTCCCATCCAAACTAGTATGCTAAGGGGTGTCTAAAAGGTGTTAAAAGACCAAACTGGCCCCCAAAAAAACCATGCTGACCAAAAAAATTTAAAATCTTTTTCCAAAACTCTAACTATGAAAAAAAAAAAAAAATCAAATTTGGATTATACGGTTTTTGAGATTGGGTATGATCCAAATTTTTATCAACAGTCGGCATGGTTTCTTTTTGCCGACCTTGCCGACTTTTATTAGTCGGCATCTTCCTAGGTTGAATATTGTGCCGACTTTTCATCTCCGAAATTTGCATTTACTGAGGTCCAAGACAAGATTCATCCTTATACCTTGCCGAGTATAGTTTAGTCGGCAGGTTATGAAATTAATACCTTGCCGACTAATCATGCATTTGTAACACCTTTCTCTGTATGTCAAAAATCCTATAGTCGGCAAGGTATTTTTTGTCGACCTTGTCGACTATAAGGTAGTCGGCAAGGTAAAAAATCAATAAAGCCGACTAGTGAAATATTTACAAAAGTCTCCTATGTGTCAAAAATAATAAAGTCGGCATCTTCTTCATTCACCGACCTTGCCGGCCGGATATAGTCGGCATGTTATTCATCCGTAGACCTTGCCGGCCAGATATAGTCGGCATGTTCTTCATTCGTCGACCCTGCCGACTTTTCATAGTTTCAGAACTGAAAGTGTTGATTTCTTCTTTAATTTTGAGTATGATTTCACACACCAGCTTTGCAATCCCCTTTTTAGAAGTGTTTGGGTAGTATATCTTCCCACATGAGTTCAATCAAAAACAAAATTTGATAACTTAAATTCATAAGTTTTAATCTACTTAATTAATTCATCTAAACTCAATTAATTAACCTAATCGGAATTTTTAGTGTTATTTAAACAAGGGTATATTAGGCATTTAGAAAATACAAGGTTAAGGGGTAGCCTGTTTTACTTCAAAATGACCTAGCTTTTGTCTTATTAGGTATACCCCAATTAATTTGGGTATACCCCAATCAAGCCAGGTTAATAATTTCTGAAGGAAGCACCAAATTCAATTACAACAAATCTTTATGAAATTCTCCCCACATTGATGGTCAATGTGTGAATGACAAACATGAATTGACCATATCATACCCTTGGTGTTAATTATTTTTTTTCTTGTCCATATTTAGGTGGAATTTTACTTTTTCTTGTCCGCCTACACATATTATTTGAGGTCTATCACTAGAAGACAAAAAAAAAACAACAACGGGAAACCCTTTAGCCAATTATTTTACTTAATGGCTATTGTCTTCCTGATTAATTAGTGTTAATCCGGTTAATTAAGAGATGTTTAATTTTGTTAAACTAGAAATAGCCAATCTTATCATGTACCTGTAGACCGATTCTTGGCTGATGTTTTAGTTCGCGAAGAACACCTGTTAGAGCATTACTCGGTCGAACTCGCATGCGTTGCTATCTCAAGCATGTTTGTCAATATTACTGATCAAAACTATATGTCTTGATTTCTAGTTTACTTATGACTAAGTCTCGGTCTAGGATAGTTAAGTGTAGTTGAGCTCCAAACTCCATGGCGATCATCTTACGAAGACGAAGAACTACTCGAGGAACAAGTGGAACTTCATCCGACAAAAGGTATGTGGAGACTTGAACTCATCTCGTCACTCAACCTACTCTTGAGACAATAGTCGTATAAGTATGATAGTTTCATACATACACATTTGCTATTTCGAGCAGAGTTTACTCACCTATCTTTTTCTCGAAATATGTGTTGGTGAGCTTTCGCTTTAACCATTTTCATCTTTACCCGTGACGAAAGTCATGGTGGCGTTTCAATCTTGAAAATAGCTTTGATGACGATAGTCGTGAATAACGATTGTTATAACATTATAGAAGAATGTTTCAATGATTGAAATGTAGAGTTGAGATTACCAACTATGGATATAAGCATATATAGTGTGTTCGCACATTAGTGTATAAATCCATGTGCCGGAAACCAAGTGCGTACATATGTGCATGCGGTATTGGTGAAGGGGACAGGTTGAGTACGCGTACCCACAGAAGTTTTTATACCGAAAATTTCTGCTGAGTTTGTAAGTTTGCAAACTAGTAAACCAGTCACCTTAGGTACGCATACCCGTACGCGTACCCACGGAAGTTTTCGAACCGAAAATTTCTGCCGAGTTTGTAAACTCAAATCCGGTAGCTAAGGTACGCATACCCGTACGCGTACCCAAGATGGTTATTTCTCAAATCGGTAGTTCATGAACTTAAAACAATAAATTATAAGGAATGCAATCTTTGCAAACCGTGGCTATATTGTTCATGAATTGATTCAAGTGGATCAAACCGATTTTGCTTCAATTGTGTCTATGAATAAAGACCTAAGCAATTGAACAACTCTTGAACTAGTTCTTATGAGTCATTTGAACTAGTTATGAGAAAGATGAATACGGTTAATATGAAAGTGCTCATATGTCTAACCATTGGTTAACTATTTGTGAACCAACTAAGTGTACACGTTTAGGTATGGTTACTCAAACCTGAATGAACACATTTCATTTGTGTGTGACAAGCTGAGTTTCGATCTAACGGTTAAAATATATTAGCTTGGGTGAATCATGTTTTTCATCAAACGGTGAATATTGAATGCTTTGTTACCAAGGTAACTTAGATTGCAAACCCTGATTTGAAAACTATATAAGGGAAACTCTAGCAACTGGAAAAACTAATCCCACACCTCCTGTGTGATACTAGTTGGTTTTGCTAGAGTCGATTCTCCTTTAACCTTAGGTTTCTTCTCAAGACCCTGTAGGTTAACGACTGAAAGACTTCACTGGGATTGTGAAGCCAAACGAAACTACTTCTCTTGTAGTTGAGCGATCTGATCTTGCCATTTTCAATTGTACGAGTTCAATTGAATAATTGACTTGAGATTATATCTCCGATAGGGCAAGATAAAAACAAATCACAAACATCTTCGTCTCATCGTTTGTGATTCCACAATATCTAGTTTTGCTACCATACGATTTAGATTATTGTGAGGTGATTGATAATACTAGGCTGTTCTTCGGGATTATAAGTTCGGGTTATCAATTAGTTCCTGTTCACCTTGATTTATTAGAAGACGGAACAAAAACTCATAGGTTTATCTGTGGGAGACATATTTATCTATCATCGTAGACTTTTCTGTGTGATACAGATTTGTTTATTGAAGTCTTCGACTTTGGGTTGTAACAACTCTTAGTTGTGGGTGAGATCAGCTAAGGGAATCAAGTGCGTAGTATCCCCGCCGGGATCGAGACGTAAGGAGCGCAACCGTATCTTGAATCAGTGTGAGATTGATTAGGTTCAACTGGTCCTGCACGAAGTTAGTTTGTAGTAGGCTAGTGTCCGTAGCGGCTAATACAAGTGTGGTGTTCAATATGGACTAGGTCCCGTGGTTTTTCCGCATTTGCGGTTTCCTCGTTAACAAAACTTCTGGTGTCTGTGTTATTTCTATTCCACATTATATTTCGTTATATAATTGAAATATCACAGGTTGTGTGTTAAGATAAATCAATTAGAATATCCAACCTTTGGTTGTTGATTTACATTGATTGACACTTGGATATTGGTATTTGGTAAGTTTATTTCTCTAGTATTTGATAAAGACTCGCAGATTTCCATTTGCTTGAGTAAACATCAAATCTAGAGATAGAGATATTAACTCCTTGATATACTTTTTATTAAGATTGAGTCTGACTGTCTAGTTGATTCTCTTAAAAGTATATTAGAGTTAGTCCATACAGATTGCTAATCGAAATATTGGGTGAGGTTGTTGTACCCCCGCTTTTTTCAACACCCACAATCATTGCATATTACTTACTACATAGCCTGATTGGAAGAATAAGTAAGCACGACGCACACATAGACTGTTTCCTAACACTGCACTAAAAGAATCGGTCCATACAAGTGCTTATAAAAAACCGATTCTAGGTTAGAAATTGTATAGAAAGGTTGCGAATTTTTTACCAAGAATTGGTTTATGTGGACATTTACTTGAATCGATTATGAACTTAGCAATTAAGAAATAAAAGGCTATATAATCGGTTTATATGCCACTCACATAATCCGATTCCAAAGAACAACAAAAAGCATACGAGAAAAGTGGGCATTTCTTATATACCATACTCGGGCAATATGAGCATGAACATCGACCAATTATGGCTAAATGTTCTTCAACCAGAAAACACATATAGAATAAATCGTTTGACATGGCCATGAACATCGACCGGTTATCATAAGAATCGGTCAATATGGACATGGACGTCGACCGATTATGGTTAAACATAGTAACCCAAGATTGTTTGTAGTTTTCAATTTTAAAATGGATATATCAATCACAAGTATGATTAAGAGTAATGGGTTGCAATCGATGATGTTTAGTTTGATTTTATTCTATTTTTAAATCGATCAATGTAGTTAGAATCGATTGATGAAGTTAGGTTTTAATTTTAGTCCGTGAGGAAAATGATTTTAATGGGTTTTAGTTTTGAAAGGACTTGAATAGGTTTAAAATTTAATTGGATAAGGCTAAGGATTCTATTTTAATAGTGAGGGTAACTTAGTAGTTTTACCTAGTTTAGACACCCCTTATCCCCTTAATGTAGGTGGGTGAAGAAAATGATAAGCCTCAAATAATATGTATAGGCCTCAAACTAGGGAGGTAGACAAATATATTTTAGTTCTAACAAAGTATTTTTTTTTTTTAATTATTGATGATATATTTGGTATCAACAATTGTGTTATTTGATAAAATTTCTCTTGAAAGTCACTATATGATAAATTTTTTGGTATGAATGGATTGGTTAATTTGACATAAATAAACAATTGTATGATAAACTTTTTGTTACAAACTAGAAAAAGCAAAGGACAAAATAATAAATAAACGGAAGAAGTAATTCTTTAGAATTGTGTACATAGTAAGAGATTGTTGTATGGACAAGATTTGGTAAGTAGAAAGCCTATCATATTTTGTTCCCACTGAATGGGATGTGGAGTGTCTAAATGGGAGAAACTACTTAATTATCCTATATTAATACCTACTGACCGACAACAAAAACATGTTCAAAATATGAAGAAATTGAACATGTTTTTGTTGTTCTTTTTTGGTACAACCGGTTAACGTGAATTTCCAAATCGATCGATTATAAAGCTTGTCATTTCTCAACTGTCAAACCCATAATCACTCAAGATAAATAGTTGTTAGAGCGTTGCTTGGTTGAACCTACAAGTATTGGTATGTCAAGCTTGTTGTCAAGTAGGGTAAAAACTAATTCTGCTGAAAATAGTAAATTGGGTGTGTCGATGAGAAAAGAATCTAAACCCCAAACAAATATACTGCACATGAGTACTTTAGATTTGAGAGATCAATCTGTACAATTCTGGCCTAAACTAAGAAATGGCCGTTCCAGTCTTGCTTCGGTCACAAAATGAACGAGGAGGGTTGATCTTAGGGAGGGAAGCCGAGAAGGTGTTGAGATCACAAAAATAGATTCTCGTAAGGTGTGGTTGTTTATGACTTATCTCGAGAAAATGGAATTTGTTGCGAGAGATGGTAAGCCGCAAATTCTCTCGTATTCTCTGGATACTTGTGTTGGTGATAACCGTTGTTGTTCAATAGATAAAATCTATTTATAATAATTCATAAGAAACACCCTGACCTCGTAGGAAGTGGAAGTAGTTGAGTGACGGAGAAGTGGGGATCATGTAAAAATGGTGAGATCCATGTCCCTATTATGAAGGAAAACCTACGGTTTACATCCACTACTTCTCTACTGCCATCAATTGTCCGCCTTTCCCGACACTTTCTCATAATGGGCGTGTTGCACGCCGCACGCTGTAAACCGCCAGACCAATACCCAGATGAACATCCCCCAGTTTGTGACATGTTTGATGTCTCGAGTATTTTTGTAGAAAATAAGGAGCAAGTTACATGAAGAATGGAACAAGTCCTACATGGTAGTTGCTGAGTGGGTCTTGCCTGCAAGACCTAATTATTTCGACCAATCACGCGCAAGCTAGGTGACAGGTGGTCCTAGGTGACAAGTCTAGTCATATGAATGAGACTTTCCGTGAGTCAGCGCTCAAAAAAATAGCATATGATGTTTTAGGTTAAATAAATTATTAAATTTATGAAATCGATATTCATAAAATATAGTTTGTAATCGATGCATGTAAAACATCGCTTTTAAGTAAGCAACTAAAAAATAATCGATGCATGTAAAATATAGTTGTATATAGCTCGTTCGAGTCGGTCTCGGACTTCACGGTCTTAAAAGGGACGTGATTGGTGTCTTTGAGCAACTCCCGGGAGAGCTGTTCGAGTAGGTTGAGAACGAGGTGGTTGGTCCTCATAGGAGAGGGGTGACCAGTAATCGTTACAGCACATCATTAGTTGTCCAAGATTGGATCTAAGCCGGTCTATCTAGCCGGCTAAGTCGGACATCTAAGAACGTTTTAAGACTGTCATTGACTGCCATTGACCTAATTAAAACCCTTTCAAGCCGCGTGACTAACCTTTTTTGGGCGATGATTCAGAGCAAAGCAAGTAAGCTAGGAACGACCTGATTAGCTGAAATAATAAAGGGACTTGCCTGGTCGCGTCAGGAGGGAGCCAAGCTTGTCAAATCGACCGACCAAGTCATGTGGTCATGATTATTTTGCGACTAACTTAGGAGGCTAAGATCTATTTTCTTAAGAAATTAAATGCGTCGACCAGCCTACTTCCATCTTTAATAAAAAACGGAGCTTGCAGCTTTAAAGCAATTTGATTGGTCGACGGGAAAGATGGGCCGACAGACAACTATATGGGGCAAGGACGGTCGGTGGTGGAAGGTGCCAGCTAGGGAAAACCGACCGGACAAGTGGCGTTGTGGCCCACCCTTTTTGCTACTGCCCAATTTCGTCACTGTTTTCCTCTTTTTTTGTCACCATTTTCCCCTTTTCCTATTTTACAACTTTTGGTAGGACTTTACTCCTACTAGCTCCATGATGAACCGATTTCCTAGCTTGCCTAGGTTTAGTCTCGACCAATAGGGATCGAGATATCATGCAGGCTCCGGTTTAGGCAAAAACCTAATTTTTGTAAATTGTCAAAATTAGGTCAAAAAATTGAATTTTGTAAATTGACAGAAATTTTATCAATTTGGTGAATTTTGCATATTATACAGAAATCACTAATTTTTATCTTGGAGAGAAGAGCAGCTTTGGTCTCACTGGGGCAACTTGCGCGCCTCTGATTGAGCACCTTTATGCACATCTTAATTCTGACACTTCGGGAAATTCATGATACTCAGCTGAGAGTGAACATTAATTGTCATATCATGTCAGTATTGTTAGAGCACTTCTCGGTCAAACTCGCAAGCGTTGCTATCTCAAACTTGTTTGTCAAGTTTAGTTGCCAAAACTATAAGTCTTGATTTCTAGTCTACTTATACCTAAGTCCCGTATTAGGATAAAATGTGAAGTTGAGCTTTAGACTTCATGGCGTCCATCGATTGAAGACGAAGAACTACTAAGGGGAGCTTGTGGAATGATAAGCACATAAGTGCTACATTTTATACCCATATTTATATTAGCCAGGACTCGATATTTTGGCTAACAATATTATTTTAGTGCTTTTGTAGAAAGTACAAGTGAACCCGATTGCTGGAGAAATAATTAGCTAAACCGGGAGTTCTAGTGGCGTTCGCGACAAAAGCATCCATGTACTGTGCCAAGAAGACATAGAGCTTAATGGACTGTGGGATGCCTAGTTAACCATTTAAGCTAGTGCACCACACATACGTCGCACATCAAGGGAATAGCAAAGCAAATAAAGGTTTCCTTTGTCAATCACGTGAGCCACTAGTGGTTAAAGCACTTGAAAAGGGGAAAGACTGACGTGTCCACTTCATCACGTTTGCATATGTGGTGTAATGTAAAGAATTGAGCATTTTCATTTCTAATATAAGAGAAAGATATTAAAAACTCATTGGACATTTCCCGAGAAGCAGCTGCCGTTATTCTCTTCATGGTGCGAGATTTAAACTCCATGGAGAGACTCTCAATAAATCAAGCGGCGGACAAAGGTTTTGAACAGAGGAATCGTTGGTGTTGTTCGTATGGCAGAGAAGTTGAGATGTTGTCTTTGGCTGGTTACGCTGGTAACTTGGAGCAGTTTTGAGTCGTGAAAAGGAAGAGCGGGGGAATGAAGATGTTGTTCATGGCGTTTTGTTCTTCGCTGGTTGAATGGAAGTGAACAGAATTTTGGGGTTCGGATTCTTGAACTGGTGGTGGTAGGTAACAAAGTGGCATCAAAGGATTTCGGGGGTATTGTTTGGCTTTGGTAAAGGATATTGTAGATGTAGAAAATCCTACTACTACATCCAAAGGATTTCAAACGTATGCAAAGAAGTAAATCAACAAAAGACATAGAAGAACACAAGATGTACGTGGTTCGGCATGATTACCTACGTCCCACGGGGTGAAATGATAATCTTATTACTTCACACAAGTTTACAAGGATGAAATGCTCTCAACAATACTATATCTCTTCTCTCACCTACTTCTCAATTGCTTGCCTTTACCTCTCTACACGATCTCTATTTATAGCTACAGGTGGTGATACATCGATATTACAGTGTTGGGCCTGGTGTAGCTTCCTGGATGTTCTTCTCGGACGACTAGCTGATGCTTCGGCCGATCTCCCTTTTTGTTCGAGTCAAGACATCTAGCCGAGTGGTGTCATCACCCGATGTCGTTCGTTTGGTGGAGATGGTCGACGTCGCCCTTTAGATTCTTGGCCGAGTCCCACTTTGACCGAGCTTTTCTTATCTCTTTACCAACTCTGTCAGTGCATTAACTACCCTCAAACCCGATGAGCATCACATCAAAAATTTTCTCCTCCTTTATGTCGACCTCTCGAGCTGTCTCCATTCCTCTTTCCTCGCGCCCAGATCTGATGAGATGATTCAGTGCTTCTAGTGCTTGCTTTTCTTGGTGCGCCCTCAGCCAGGATGGTTCCACCTGTCCCTGCGGATTATTTGCACCTACATTTATGCCCCTTCTTCCGCTCGTGTGATCGACACGAGGGGAAGAAACCGCCTCGTCTTCTCACGTCCTCAGTCATGTCGGGTTTCGCGCCATGCTGTTCCCCACCTTCTTCAGTTATTGCAACTGGTTTACCTTCCTCGCCGGTTACCACAGGTGAGGTTTATAAGTCCGACCCTTAAACCTTATTTTCTTTTTATTCTTTCCTTAGCCATTTTTTCTTCTCTCTCTCCGTTCTCCTCTGCTTTTTCTTCATCGCCATTAGTTATCCTTCCCACAGATTTCCTTCCTTCTTCCTTCACTGTCCTAGGTCTTCTTTGTTTCCGTTATCGCTGTAACTTCCTATTCCGGTCATATTTTTACTCCTCCTGCCATTTCCTCCACTAGTTTTCATGGCGTCTTCAACTCCTTCTATGACGGAAAAAAGGTGCGTGAGCTATGTGTTTTTCTCGACGACGACGGTGTACCGCTTTGATTCTTGTTTGTTATTGAGAGCCCTTCTAAGCATGATTATCGTGCTCTAGATTCTATCTTTTTCGATAATCCTTATTCGTTTTCATGTAAGGTCGACAAGAGAATCGCTAATGACTTGTCGGATGAGCAATTCATCCAACAAATTGAAAGGATAGTTCGACCTCCTTGGCTATGACGTCGAGGCTCTTGTCCCGGCCAAAAGGAGTTTTGAAGAAGGATGATGTTCTACGGTTTCCTCACTCGGCCGAGGCGACCATTGTCACCGGGGGCCAGTTAGAGCTCGGGCTGCGTTTTCCTTTGTACGATCCCAGACGTTCATTTTGGTATGAGGATCTTTCTAAGATCCGCCCGTCCCGCGCCTTGGCTCAGTGGAATGGAAATACCTTTCGTATCTTGTCCGAGTGGGAGAGACGCAGTCGAGGCGAATGTACTCCTACTACTTGGTCTACTTACGATCCTTCCCAGGCGGGTGACTATACTCCTGCCAGTTTTGCTGATAATTATCGAAGTGGAACTGCTACCAACGGTGACCTTGCTGGTTTTGCTGCTAGCCCTCATTGCCATAAGACTCTTCCTGAGGGTGTCAAGAAGCTCTTATTGGACGAGGATCCCGAGGGGAAAGGTTCCAACAGGCATGCCCGTCATACTAGCGACGCGGCTTGGGACCGAGTTCCTTTGGCTATTTCTGGTCCCCTTCTGAGTGGCAATTTTCCTTCTCCGGCCGAGTCTTATCCCTTCTGGATGGTCAATGTTGATCGAGTAAGTGTGTTTCCCGGCTCTTGATTTATCTGATCGGCTCAGGAGACTGGTAGGGCGATGTTTTGATTTTTGTGTTTTTGCAGCCCAAGTCCCAGAACGTTCATTTTGAGTCTCTCGTTCTTCGAAAAAGGGATAGGGGTTCTAACGCAGGAGCCAAGGAGGAGACAGGGAAGGTAACAAATATATTGCTTCTTCTTTGCAGTACATGTACTTGCCCCTATTTATTGCCTTGAATGGTTCTGACATTGGCTCATGCGCAGAAGTTGAGGGTCGATAAGGTTGGAGGTGCTTCGGTGAGGGATGGTGAGGATTTCGAGGATCGGCTGCCTTAATCGCATTTCATGAGGAAGTCGCCTCAGAAAACTTCTGATGTTTCGTCTACCCTTGTAGGTGGGAAGCCCAGTGGAAAGGGCAAGGATACTAAGGGCGATCTATCCGTCACGGAAAAAACTGTGCCCCAGCAGCCAGCTGGTAGAGGGATTGTTCTTGCCGAAGGTGTTGTGTATCTTGAGTCTGATGGTGACGATGATGATGATCTTTTTGATGGAGAGGACGAAGCCGATGGTGATGAAGAGGAGCCGAAGCAATCGGAGAAGTCTGGTGGAAATAGTGGTTACTCGGGAAGAAGAGAACACCACTTCTGGGGGCGAGTTTCTAGAGCCTTTTTCTCCCGTGGTTCCTGATTCAGGGAGTAGCACCTCTTTTACTGTCTCAGGCCCTATGTGAAATTCCCTTGGAGCTCTTATTTCTCCTGAATTTGCCTCTCTGTCGGATGAAGATAAGATCAAGGCTGTCTCGTTGTATGACACCAGCCTGAAGCGCACTTTCGACCTGCTGGTGAGTTGTGTTGATCAGGTTATGCATTCATGTTACGGGGTAAATGCTAATACTGTTGGTGCTTGTAGGATATTAATCACTCGTTGTTAAATGCTGCCATTCAGCGCAAGGAGGTCGCCGAGAGAGAGGGTCTTCGTCTCTTATTACAGCAACAGCGCGAGCGATCCCGGGGACTGGAGAAGCGACTAGCCGAGACCCAAGGTAGTTACTTAGCTTTCAAGTGTTTATGATTGATTCTGTAGTGCCAATATCCTGAGTTTAGTACTGCCTTCCTAGCCGAAACTTCTAGTGCGGAGGCCGATGCTGCCACGACATATCGCTTGTCAAGAGAGAAATTAATATAGAACGGGATCACGTTTCGAATTTACAACAGAGGATTGTCAATAAGGATGATAAAATTGATCGTCTGGAGACCGATATTGAGGGTCTTCAAACCCAACTGCATCGTTACGAGACTTTTGAGTATGTCCCCGAGGAGATTGATAATCTTAGGGCGAGCTTAGCTCGGTTCCAAGGTATCGCCGCCGATAAAACATTGTTGGCCGATAACTTAGAAAGTCAGTGTGGCGGCTAAGGCTTGTGTTCGAGATTTGCACGCAGATCGCCTTCGGATTCTCGGGGAGAAGAATGTGTCGAGAAGTGTAGTCAAGAATCCCTTGAGAAGCTTAGAGAGTCCAAGAAAGTTTCGAGGAGTTGGAGTGGGTTCGCGCTCAATTATCGGGTTTAGATAGCACACTCTGGGCAGAGAGCCGAATGGAGTGATCATAAGAAGTACCGCCCTCCAATGAGTTTAACGAGCAACGATATCTAGAACTTTCTTCTAAGATATCTTCCTCGAGTGTAGCTTGTCCGAGTCAAGAGACGAGTCAAAGTAAGTTAGAGTAGTCACCCCTTTACTGGAAGGTGGTGTGCCTTGTATTGTGTTTTCCTTGTCGTTGTTCTTAGTGCTGTTATTATGTGACTGACCGCTCTCGTGTTTTGGCAGCCGAGCAAAGGAAGGTGGCATCGCTGGAAGAGTAGATTTCCCGATTGAAGGGAAAGGAGGTGCAGTTGTTGGCAAGGGAGGCTCAATTACTCGGGCAGTTGGCCATTGTCATCACTAGCATGAAGCGGCATCGAGTGCGTCGGTGACATGTGACCTTGTTGCCGAAAAGGCGAAGTTTAATGATGAGCTTGTCGCGAAGGTCAAAGCCGGTGTAAAGGCGGTACTTGATAAGAAACGAGCTGATGCTGCTGCTAAGAGGGAGGTTCCGGGGTCAGTTCCTCCTAAAGAGTAAGCTTGTCTTTTGTAGCGCTGCATTGCTGTTTTACCCTTTGCCATGGGTTGTAATCCGCTCGAACACCTTTATTTTCTCGTACACTTTTTTAACGGGGTGCTGCGTCGCCAATTTGGTTGTTTTTCTTGCTATCTGACATTACTATTCATGTTACCGTTCTTATTTATGTTATGCCGATGATGTATGGTTTATTTGTATGACTAAGTTATGTATACATGCATAAACATGGGTAGATTGGTTAATCGTGAATGCCGTTTCTGTCGAACACACTCAACATGGAGGGTCATCGGGCCCAATGCCATGTCCCGATTGAGGTATCTCATCACTGTCTTTCAAGATCTAGTGGCAGGGTAGTTGGTCCTTCCTAGTTTCTATGGGATCGATATCCCAAGAAGTTATCAATTAACTTTCTTGGGCAAGTGATTTCGTCCACTTGCGAGGGGAGCAATGTTGTCTGCTCGATTGACGAGTACTCATGCCTCGACAATCGGCCACTGGTTTTCAACCACCAGGGCCCTAAGGCTACCTCGGCACTTGCACACTGCCGTTGCCTCGAGTTCGAATAGCCCGTCTTAATGTAAATCGCCCCAGCACTTGCACAATGCCATCGCCCCGGGTTCGAAACGACCATTCGAGTGTAAGCCGCCCCGACACTTGCACAATGCCATCGCCTCGGGTTCAAAACGGCCATTTAGACGCAATTGTCACATTTCCAACCCCACGTGGCCTTTCAAGGAAATAGCTTACAATGTATTATACCTGTTCTTAGGGATGATATATCTTTAGTCATTTAGCATTCCACGGTCGTGGTTCGGGTGTTCCGTCCGGTTTTAGTATCTTGTATGCTCCTTCACCGACCTTCTCGACAATGGTATAGGGTCCTCCCCACCGTGCTGCTAGCTTTTCGCACTTTTTATCACGTTCATAATTGGGTAGATCCTTTAGTACCAACTCCCCCGGTTGGAATTCTCTTGGTCGGACCCGCTTATTATATTCTCGTTGTATTCTTCGCTGGTAATTTTCCATCTTTTGTAGGGCCATCTCTCTTGTTTCTTCTAGATCGTCGAGCTTGGCCAAGATGAGATCTGCCGATATGTTTCGCCTCCATGCCTCGGTCCTTGTTGTAGGTATCATCGCCTCTGTCGGAAGGATAGCTTCTGTCCCATATGTTAACATGAAAGGTGATAACCCAGTCGCCTCTCTGCGAGTTGTCCTATATGCCCACAAAACGTTGTAAAGCTCTTCGCACCATTCTCCGTATTCTCCATCAAGCTTCTTTTTCAAGTTGTCGGCGATGGTTTTGTTTGTGATCTCGGCTTGTCCGTTACTCTGGGGATGAAGGGGTGTGGACTTGCTGTTTCGGATGTTGTAGGTATTGAATAACAAGTCGATGTTCTTACCCTGTAGCTGTTTTCCATTGTCCGAGACGATTGCCGCTGGTACTCCAAAGCGACATATGATGTGCTCCCAAATGAATCGAAAAACATCCCTATCCCGGATATACTTTAATGGGGCGGCCTCTACCCATTTAGTAAAGTAGTCGGTAGGCACGATCAAGTATTTTCTCTGCTCCGATCCGACGTGCAATGGTCCCACGATGTCGATCCCCCATTTGGCGAAAGGCCATGGGTCGACATCGAGTTTAGCGCCACTTCTTTGGTGCGTGTATCTTTTTCCGAATTTTTGACACTCGTCACAAATGAGGGCCATATGCTTCGCATCCTCATTCATGTAAGGCCAGAAATATCCCATAGTCTTGGCTCGTGCTGCTAGGCTACGGCCCGAGCTGTGGTTTCCCGCGGCCCCATAATGCAATTCGTTCAAGATAGTGTGCCCCTCTTCTTTACTCAGGCACCTTAATAATGGTCCAAGGTATGATTTTATGTACAGAGTGCCGTCTCGGAGCTCGTACGCAGCTGCCTTGATTTTGATTTTGTTGATCTCGGGTCGCCCCTTGGGCAGTTTTCCTGTTTCAAGATACTCGTGGATCGGTTTTCGCCAATCATCGGCCTTATATTGATCGGTAGTGGTTGTTGCTACATATGCGCCAATGTCTACCGTCTCGGGCACTGAAGGCATTAAGATTCTCATAATTCTGATGCCCTCAACACTTGCATCCGTTAGCATAGAAGCGATGTATGCTAGGGAGTCCGAGTGGCGATTATCTTTCCTACATATGTGCCGGAACTTGATAGTTGGTATTTGGCCGATGTAAAGTTGGGCGAGCTCCCAATATTTTTGTAACAATGGATCATGTATAGCGTACTGCCCGTTGATTTGTCGGATGACTAGTTGAGAGTCACTTGTTAATCTTACGTCTTGAATTCCCATCTCCACTATCAGGCGCAGAGCATGTATCACTGCTTCGTATTCCGTGACGTTATTGGTCGCCTTAAATTCGAGTCTAAACGAGTGGACCATCTTTTTTCCTTTTGGCGTCGTGAAGACCAATCCTAGGCCTGACCCGTCTTTATTTGATGATCCGTCCACAAAAACTTCCCATCGTGTCGGGTTACATGTCTCGAGTAGGTCGGATGGGTCCTCTTGGTCTTCCTCCATTCCTGGGATGTCTTCCACTTCATCTTCGCCGCTCAGGGGAAAGTCTGCCAGGAAGTCTGCCACTGCCTGTGCTTTAACTGCTGTTCTCATTTCATAGAAAATATCAAATTGTTTGACCTGTGCGCTCTACTTGGAGATCCGCCCTGATCTGGCTGCATTGTCGAGTACTGACTCTATGGAGGATTTGGTGAGGACCCGAATTTTGTGGGTTTGGAAATACGTCCGAAGTTTTTGAGTTGCGAACACCAGTGCTAATATCAGTTGCTCAATTCTGGTGTAGTTCCTCTCCGCTGGGTTCATAGTTTTACTTATGAAATACACCGACTTTTCTTCCCCTCCTACGTTCTTGACTAATACGGCGCTAATGGCGTAACTAGTCGCCCCTAGGTATAGGGTTAGTACTTCCTCGGGCTCGGGCCTTTGTAACACCGGCAGGCTCGCGAGATGCTGCTTAATTTTCTGAAATGCCTCCTCGCATTCCTCGGTCCATTTGAACTTTTCTCATTTTCTTAATGTCCCGAAGAAGTCTTTGCACTTGTCGGATGATCGAGAGATGAATCGCCCCAAGGCTGCCAAGTTCCCATTTAACCGTTGTACATCCTTAATCGTCACGGGTGATGGCATTTCTACTACTGCTCGGATCTTATATGGGTCTGCTTCGATACCTTTGTCGGTAATTATGTATCCTAGAAATTTGCTCGAGGTGACCCAGAAAGTGCACTTAGTAGGGTTCACCATCATCTTGAATCTTCTCATAGTTTGAAATATGTCCCGAAGGTCGCCGATGTGGTTGGTGGCCACCTTGCTTTTGACCAACATGTCGTCCACATATACCTCAATGGTGTTATGTATTTTATCTTCGAACATATCTTCTACTAATCTTTGGTATGTGGCGCCCGCGTTTCTCAGTCCGAACGGCATTTTGGTGTAACAATATAACCCTCTGGGTGTAAAGAACGATGTGTGCTCTTGGTCCTCAGGGGCCAAGGGGATCTGGTTGTACCCCGAGTACCCGTCCATGAGTGTTATTGCCTTGTATCCGACTATGGATTCTACTAGCTGATCGATGCTGGGGAGGGGGAAGCTGTCCTTCGAGCAAGCTTTATTCAAGTCGTTGAAGTCGATGCAGACGCGAACACCTCCATTCCTTTTGGGGACTATCACCATGTTAGATATCCATTGTGGGTATTGGGCTTTTCGAATGATTCCTGCTACTTGCAACTTTTTTGGTTCGGCCTCCACCGCTGCTTGTAGCTCGGGTGCAATTCTTCTCATATTTTGTCGGATCGGCTTGACCTTGGGGTCTATTCTCAAGTGGTGTGAGCAGATTTCTGGGTCAATTCCTTCCATATCGTGCATTTGCCAAGCGAATACGTCCATGTGTTCTTTTAAGAGAGTTATCAGCTGTTGTGTCTGTTCATCCGTTAATAGAGACCCCACTCTCACCATTTTAGGCTCTTCCTCAGTGCCTAAGTTAACTTGTCGGGTGGATTCTAAGGCCGAGAAATTAGGCTTTGGTTCGTCGACTATTGTCGGCTCCTTTGATTGCTATAAGATCTCCTCCTTGTCAGCTTGATATTACCTTTTCTAGCTCTTCCCCCGCTTTTATTTCCCTAGCTTTGTTCTTTTCCTGTCGTTTCCTCGATCGTCTTTCTTCATTCTACTGGATATCGATTTGCACGCATTGTCGCGCTGCCTGGTGGGTCACCCAATACCTCCACTACCCCTCGATAGGATGGAAACCGCAATCTTTGGTGGTAGGTCGAGGCGACCCATTTGATTCCCTCCAACCAGGGTCGGACAAGGATCGCTTCATAAGGCGACACAACGTCGACCACACAAAAGGTGGTGAGTGTGTCTAGGAACCCTTCCCCGTCCGAGACTCTGAGGGTGACTTCTCCTTTTGGCACCGTCACTGTACCGTTGAAGCCGTAGATTCGATAGGTCGACGGGATTAGGATGTCATCGGACAACTCCATTCTTTTGAAGGTGTCGTAAAATAAGACCTCGACTGAACTGCCACTGTCCATCAGTATCCTTCGGACACCCCATTCTTCAATGAGTAGGGGTATCACTAGGGGATCCCCATGTGCTTGACCATTTAATGGGACGTCCTTCGCTGAGAAAGTGATCGGCTGCATCATCCAAGATTCCATGGGCAGAGTTTTGGCCACACTGAATATTTCTTTTCCCGCCCGATCTCTTTTGTGGATCCTTGAAGTGATGCTAGTTCCTAGATCAAACCCCTGAGTTTCCGAGTGTGAGATGGTGTTGTAAGCAAACTGGGTGCCGCGATTGATCCTTATCTGATGCACTGGTGCGTCGGCTGAGCTGGTGTCGACGATGTTTTGACGAAATGTCGCAAGTATACGTCTCGGATCAGGTGCTGGATGATATCTTTTACCTCTCGACAATCATTGGTCGAATGGCCACGGAACTGGTGGTAATGGCAAAACTCAGGATGGTTCCTTGTTTCGTCGAACTGGACTCCCCTAGTCTTCGGGTATCGGATATCGTTTCTCTTTTCGACTTCCTTGAATATTTCTTCCAATGGTGCATTTAACGGAGTGTAAGATCTGGGTTCGTAGCGAGGCTTCTTTCCTTTCTCGACCCAAATTTTCTTGTTCTCCCCATGATGTTGTGTGCTCGGCCTTTTCTCAGATCGCTTTGGAGCTTCTCGTGGGGTTGTCTCTACTGTAGCGCTTGCTTCTTGTATTCCTCTATCTTGCGCTCCTTCCTGTATTTCCTCTAAGACGATGTAGTGTTCTTGCATCTTGCTGATTTCCTTTACGTTTTAGGCTTCGGTGTACATTGCTACCCAAATGGGATCGACTTCCCTAATGAATTTTCGAAACCGAATATCTGTTGATCGACCGACACCTTTCTGATGTCAGTACATAACTTCCTCCATCTGTCCGTTAGAGACCGCAGCGGTTCCCTGAATCTTCGTGCAAGCGTAAAGAGCTTATTAACTCCGGGCCGAGCTATACTGTTATGCATGTAAGTTTCAAGGAAGGTTTCCACCAGATCGCATAATTTCCAACGGATTCATCGGCGGTGGTGTAAAACCCGGCTCTTTGCCTCGTCCTCCAAACTTCGTGGGAAGAACTTGCACATGACCACATCGTAATTCTTCCATTGTAACAAGGACATGCTGTACATTTTGATGTGCTCTCCAGCATCGCCCGTGCCGTCAAACCTAGATGGGAAGATCGGCAACGTACACTTGGGCGGGAAAGGAGTCCGATCCAATTCCTTGGTAAACGGCGTCTTCTGTGCTTCGTTGATTACTTCTGCTAACTTATCGTCCTAGTTGTTTCCTGTCAGTTTCTTGACCATCTGCTCAAGTTGTTCGATCTTTTGTTTGGTTGTCGCATCCGTACCCTCATTGGTCGCCTCTTTCTCGGTCGAATAATCCTCGGCTGGGCCATACCCTCCCCTTGATCAATTAGGGTCGGGTATGCGTTCTCGGCTCGGGGATTGGGGTGGAGTGTTTCTCGACGGGGTGTGATTGCTAGAAGCGCCTCGGCTCGACGACCCTCTTGACCCCGCTCTCCTGTTGCGGAGTCGGTAGTTTTCATGTTCTAAGGCTAGATTTCTTCTTTGCAGCTCTCTCATAAGGTCTTCTTGCCAATATAGCGAGTAACATTGGGTCGGTGCTCTCATGGCTAGAGTGGCGATTCACTTGGTTTCATAGTACATTGGGGGGTGCAGTTGGAGGTCTTCCCGAGGGAACAACGAGGGGAACGATTGGAGCTACGGGATGATCGGCTGCCGCTGGTGGGATATCTCGGTCTAGGTCGCCCCTTCCTAAGCGCATTCGCCTAAGCCTCTCACCTTCTCGTTCTAGTTCACGCTGGTACTCTGTCGGTTGTCTTTCTCGCCCCCGTTCCTCCTGTATCTTCTGCACTTCCTCCTCTTCCTCAGTATCCGATGCAGTTCTTCCGTCCACCATGTCTCCCTGCATTATCTGGCTCGGGTTGATCCTCAGTATCCTAGGTGGGAGATCGTCGTCTCGGCCTAAATTGACCTCCTCGTCAGTTGTTTCATTATTTGTATTTGTATTTTTATTTTCACTTATTATAAAAAAAAAATCAATCAAAAAAAAAAAAAAAAATCAAAAAATTCAAAAAATATTGTAGTTTATTTTCTACCACCATGGTAAAGAAGAGTTCAAAAAGAAAAATCCAACAACAAGGAATTTGAGTAGAAAAGTCAAAAATTCTTGAAGTCTGTCAAGATCAAGTGAAGAGTTTTCATGTTCTAAGGCTAGATTTCGTAAAAAGATTCTTTTGTCCACACCTCTGGAGTCTCCTCTAAGGTTATCCTTCTTGACGGTAGCCTCCATCTAGGTCCGCCACACCACAACACCTATATAACCCCATTCACCAAAACCCCTTCCTAAGCGCATTCGCCTAAGCCTCTCACCTTCTCGCCTCCTCTATTTCTAGTTCACTATGAGAAATAGAAAGAGAAGAGGGTTTTGGTACTGGTCGGTTGTGCTTTGAAAGAAATTAGGGTTTGGATATTTTTGAGATGTATAAATAAGGTGTTTGTGTTTGTTAGGTTCGCCCCGTTCCTTGTAGTTTATTTTGGCCGAAACCCCGGATCGCATGTCTGCACTTCCTCCTCTTCCTCGCATCCGAAATTAGCCAAGACATTATCATGTTATTCTTCCATGGAATGAATCCACATAAGGTCAATGTCTCCTAGTAACTCCCAATTTGCACTTATCATTCCTTAGTTCAGCTAGCCGTAAAGGGTTTGTTGATCACCTCGAGAAGTAAGCCTTAGATATCCTAGGTGGGAGATCACCGTAGGCCGTCCAGGCCTCGGCCTAGTTAAACTCGCTTTGCTGTCTTTCTCGCCCGTCTTGATCGTCTCGGACCTCCTCCTTCTCATCTCGATGCGCTCTTCCCGTCCAATCCCAGATCCTCGCAGATCCCAGTAGTATCGTCGTCTTGCCTAAATTGACCTCCTCACCGTGCCTTTGCCTAGTGCCCGAGTCTCGTCCTGGTTATTTTGCCGATGATCTTCGTGTCGGGAATCCGTCAGTTCTTCTTGTACACTAGATCCCGCTGTGACTCGGTTCCTAAGGATCCTACTCGTCCCGGAGGTACTCGCCATCACCTTCAGTATTGCCCTTGTTCCTCGGCTCGCCCGTCCGTCCCTACCTACGTCAGCAAAGTACACAACACTTACTTCGAACCGTTTTCGAAAAGGTTAAGGATGAAGTATAGCAAGTCTGCTATGTAAGGTGGAAAAAGTTTTCACAGTACAATTCCATTTATGCTAGCGTGTTGATCTCAGCAATCAAGTGGGTTTGACCGCAAGAGGACAATTTTTTTGAAAAAGCTGTCTCAACACATCGCTTTCGGTACTTTTTCTACGCATTAATCATTATTTGTCCTAACATTCCTTGCGCCAGAAGTCATTAATCATCCGTATGTCAGGTCGGAAGATTTATTTCTTGACTATGGTTTGACGATACGATAACCTTTACCGATTGTCGTGCTGACCATCTACTGATGTTGTGAGGCTTTTAGCGTAGGATCAAGATGAGGCTTAATAATGAAGCACCCACTAAACTCCTTCCAGCCATAGTTTCCGGAAAACTGAAATCGATGACTTCGAGTTAGTCTTGCCTCCACCACTGTCATACTTTGTTTTAACTAACTAAGAAGATCCAAACAACGAAGTAACGTTTCAACTTAGCTTCTACCGGTCATCAAAGATGATCCATTCGGGAGCTTTAGAGGTGTTATTACGTTTTATCTTAGATCGACGGCAAGGCGACCTTTGACCAGAAAAGCTTTACCCCAACGAAATCATTTACCTTTACATAATTAGTCAAACTTACTCGACCGGAATCCCTTATTCATAAGGTAAGAGATCTCCCGGCTCTTGTTTGATGGAGTTAAGACGATGAAGATAACTAAACAAGTTTTTCCTTTTAAACTAAATTTCCGCGAGCTCTTCATGAACTTAAGTAAGTAAAAACAAAGGTAACAACATTGTGCTTTTGACCACAAAGGTGAACTTGAAACAACAAACCTAGCAGCCCACGGATTTTAACCATTAGAGATGAGAAGAAAATAGGTCAGCGAGGTGGAATTTCATTCTAGCTTCTACCAACATCAAAAGATGTTATTTCGGGAGCTTATTGATCTTCTAATAACTCGCTTAGACGACTTAAGAAAACAGCCTAGTTTGATGATTTAATCTTGGCGACTCAATTCAAAAGAAAGACAAGAAAATAGAACGATCCTACATCAAAACTCAACAAGGTTTTGCTAAGAAGACAAAAACAAGAAAATCTCGCAGCTTTGCCTATCAACACTTTTAACCAAAAGAGTTTCTCCCTTAGCTTCAACTAGCACGTAAGGTGACTTAGGAGCTTGGATTTCTCTCTTTTGGTAACCGATTTCAAGGTATCCGAAGATGTTACACGGTCCCCTTAGTCGGCGCCAAGGATTTCAAACGTATGCAAAGAAGTAAATCAACAAAAGACATAGAAGAACGCAAGATGTACGTGGTTCGGCATGATTACCTACGTCCACCGGGGGTGAAAGGATGATCTTATTACTTCACACAAGTTTACAAGGATGAAATTCTCTCAACAATTCTCTATCTCTTCTCCCACCTACTTCTCAATTGCTTGCCTTTACCTCTCTACACGATCTCTATTTATAGCTACAGGTGGTGATACATCGATATTACAGTGTTGGGCCTGGTGTAGCTTCCTGGATGTTCTTCTCGGACGACTAGCTGATGCTTCGGCCGATCTCCCCTTTTGTTCGAGTCGAGATATCTAGCCGAGTGGTGTCATCACCCGATGTCGTTCGTTTGGTGGAGATGGTCGACGTCGCCCTTTAGATTCTTGGCCGAGTCCCACTTTGACCGAGCTTTTCTTATCTCTTTACCAACTCTGTCAGTGCATTAACTACCCTCGAACCCGATGAGCATCACATCAAAACTTTTCTCCTCCTTTATGTCGACCTCTCGAGCTGTCTCCATTCCTCTTTCCTCGCGCCCAGATCTGATGAGATGATTCAGTGCTTCTAGTGCTTGCTTTTCTTGGTGCGCCCTCGGCCAGGATGGTTCCACCTGTCCCTGTGGATTATTTGCACCTACAGATATAAAGAAGCTACTGCCGAGTTGGAGGAAGGTGTTGTTGCCGAGATGGAGAAGAACTGAGCTCGAATGTAATTGGTGTTTTGCTGGCAGTGGTTATCCTCTCTTATTTCATCGGGTTCTGTCTACAATTGGTGTTGTTTCTGGTAATCGATTAGTGCTTTCTTTGTTGTGGGTGGAAGTGAATGGAGACGCAACCAACTGAAGAAGTTACGAGGTGGAAAACTCGGGACTTGACTCACGTGATCCAGGCAGGAAGGTGTTAATGTGTCCGAATTTGGAAGGTAGGTGTTATGCGTGTGAAAGAAAGAAGACAATGAGCGGGACTTGGTGCGGTGGTTAAGTTTGTATGCAGTCAGTGAGGGAAAGTTCTTAAACGGCCAGAAGATAGGTATGTGGGTCCGTTTGGAAACCAGTGTTAGTATCGGACTGGGCCTTTGGAAAGATTTGCTGGGTCTTATTTTTATACTCTTGGCTGCACTATAAAAGCAAAGAGAGAAGAATAGAAGAGGGGGGAGGTTACGGCGAGACTGCCAAAACCAGAAAAGAGAAAAAGGCCAACGAACAGAAGCAAAGAGGGATTGCGGCTACAGACAAAATCAAGGGTTTGCTGTTTTGTTTCGATTCCATTTGGATTTGCTTGTGATTTTCTTATATATGTTTATGGCTTTTGAGAAAGCCATGTCTTGCTAGATTGTTTTGTAACTAGGGTTTATGATTGAAACCACTCGGAGTTTAAGGCTATTTTGAATTGAATAAAATTGAGCAAAAAGACTATTATGATTTGAATATGATTAATTCTTAATATTGTTTATCGATTTATTATCGAAATATGAGTTGTTGCTTCACCGGTTTGTAGAACCTTTGTGCATAATTGTTAGGATAACAAATATATTTGTCTTATTGTCTGATATTTCATGCTTGGGTTAATTCCTTTGATGGGGTATGCTTAGAATAGCTAGATATTATTTGTGAACCTATATTTAGTCTCGTATAATTTTCTCACTAATACAATTTGATGGTGCATGCTTGGATTTAGTCTTTTGATGTGCCATGCTTAGGGTGTCCCAGTGATATTTGCGAGTCTAATACATATATTAGGTGATGTCGATAGAACAGACGATAAATAAATATTCATGAGTTCATTTCAGTAATCGAATAGAAATAGTGGTGGATACGATAAACCCTGGTTACCGACTTTTCCATTTGTCTCATTTTATTAGTTTAATTTTATTATTTCGTTTTCAATTATAAAAACTCAAAAACATTATTGTTGGTTATTCTTATTAGAGATATTGATTACAGTATTTCCACTGCTCTTCGTGGGAACGACCCGTACTTTCCTCTGTCTACTAGTTAGACACCGTGCGATTGCGGTTATTATATATAGGCATCTCCCATATCCTATCATGGAACTTCATCAACAAAAGGTATGTGGAGACTTGAACTCATCTATCACTCAAAAGTCTATTCTACTCTATCTCCTATTTGAGACAAAAGTCGTATAACTATATAGACTTCAATTAGACACATTTGATATTTTTGAGCCGATTTTAACTCGCTTACATATTTCTCGAAATATGTGTTGGTAAGCATTCACTTTAACCAAGTCCATATTATATTCTTGACGAAAGTCAAAAGATGATGATATGAAAATCGCCTGGTAACGTCTTATATGATTTGTGTGAGACAGTCATTTGGTGTACACTCTGAATGTTTCATATTGATCATTTGATCACTTGAAAATTGCTTTGAAGCTAATAGTTTGTGTGAGACAGCTATTGGCGTCTTCTAAGAAAGTTTCAATGATTGAAATGGGAGTGTAGAACAATTAACCATGATTGGATATAGCACATTATGCGTACTTGTATGCTAACTGTTGCAAGTTATTCCAAGTCCGGGAACCATAGTATGCATACCCGTATGCGTACTGGTTTGATAGTTGAAGTCTGTGAACTTAGTATGCATACCCGTATTGTACCGGCGTAAGCTCAAGTCCGGGAATTCAACTGAGTTTGGTCATGTACGACAGTTTACGTACCCGTTCGCATACTGGCAAACCCAGACCAAGTCCGGCTACTTAGGTATGCGTACAGTTTGCATACTTGAGTGGGTTATGTTCTAAAATCGGTTTGTTCATGAATTAATACATTTATAAAATAAGGAATGCAATCTTTTGCAAACAGTGGCTATAATGTTCATGAATTGATTCGAGCGAATCAAAATCGATTTTGCTTCAATTGTGTATACTTCTATGAGAATATAAACAATTGAACAACTCTGTAACTAGTTTCATTTGAGTCATTTGAACTAGTTGTGTTAAGATGAACAAGGTTGATGTGAAAGTGTTCATATGGCTAACTGCGGTTAACTATTGTTGAGCCAACAAGGTGTACACATTTAGGTACGGTTACCCATATCTAAATGAAGTCACTTTTCATTTGTGTGTAACAAGCTAAGTTCGATCTAACGGTTGAAAGATATTATCTTGAGTCTAATCAGGTTTTCATCTAATGGTGAATATTGAATGCTTTGTTACAAAGGTAACATTGATTGCAAACCCTGATTTGAAGACTATATAATGGAGAACTCTAGCAACTGGGAAACCTAATCCCCACACCTCCTGTGTGATATTATTTGCGACTAGAGTCGATTCTCCTTTAACCTAGGTTTTTCCTAAAACCATTATAGGTTAACGACTTAAAGACTTCATTGGGATTGTGAAGCCAGACCCAACTATTTTCTCTGTAGTTACGTGTTTTGATCTTGCTTTGTTCTATCGTATTGAGTACTATCTTCTCTAAGATTTTCTCGAGATTTAATCTCCGATTGGCAAGATAAAAAGTAGTCACAAACATCTTCGTCTCATCGTTTGCGATTCCACAATATCTTGTTTCGCTACCATACAATTAAGATTATTGTGAGGTGAATGATATTACTAGGATTTTCTTCGAGAATATAAGTGTGGCGTATCAATTGGTTCATGTTCACCTTGATTTATCAAAAGACGGAACAAAACTCATAGGTATTTATGTGGGAGACAGATTTATCTACTCAATATACTTTTTTGTGTGAGACAAATTTCTTTATCAAGTCTTCGACTTTGGGTCGTAGAAACTCTTAGTTGTGGGTGAGTTCATCTAAGAGAATCAAGTGCGTAGAGTTCTGTTGGGATTCATAGGCGTAAGGAACACGACTGTACCTTGATCAGTGTGATATTGGTTAGGGCTTGATGAGTGCCAAATAGTGCATATTTATACACCTTTTTATTGGCATTTTACTCATCTTTTGCGCTTATAAATCAGATATTATCCCATATTCTGTATTTTCTTTGTTTTCAAGAATAAATATTTGTATTAATTAATTTTGTGTTTTTAGGTAATAAATAAAGTCCGGAGAAACTGAGGAGCCAAAAGAGCGAAGAATTGGAGTCAAGTGCCCAAGGAGCAGAAAGCCGAAGCCCGCGCGCGAATCAGTTGCAACCCAACAAGGAAGACATGGGCTAGAGCTACCCACGACCCGGATCCGAACCCGCTCATCCCGAGCCGTTGAGATCTCTATCTTCCACATCCAATGGTCGCTGCCTCCACGTGCATCATAGATCGCTGCTCCCGTGCAACACTAGATCAAGCCAAAACCGCTTACCTCCCTGAGCCGTTCAGATCTCCATCAGCTCCATCCGACGCTCGCTAGGCCATTCCTATCGACTCCCGCTGTTCATGCCTCACAGCAAATCGACCCATACCCTATACCCTAATCGACCTACCCATTCTCTTCTCCATCTTCTCTTTCTTCACCTCACCCCAACACAGAGCTCTGCTCTGCAACACCACCTCCGCCACCATCTCTCCTTCTCCTCTTCTGTCACCATCATCCCCACTGACACCACAGCAACCATCAACCCCATCAGCCGCACCTCCTCTCTAGTGTTAGTTACCTCTCTCTTAGCTTCTCTCATAACCTAGAGGCTAATTTAGAGATAACTAAAACTAGGGTTAGCCAACAACCGATGCATGGCGTTCTCAGAGATGAATTGACAAGAGGAGAAGGCGACTCAGAGTATGGGTATGAGTGTTTTCGAATTATTTTGCAATTAATTTCTTTTTTTTTTTATGAATTAGGGTTTGGGAATTTTGGGGGTTCTTGCATGTATAAATATCAGAACTGTGGGTGTGCAATAGTTACGCCTGGATTAGCCAGTGCAGTCAATTAGGTTTATTTTGTGTTTTTATGATGTTGTAAATCAAGTTGCTAGGGTTTAGATGAAACCCTAACCTCTCACTGTGTGTCTCATACTCCATATGTTTTCTTGAATGCTTAACTATTTTTAAGATGAAATTTGATCTTAGCTTGTCAACCCTTAGCTCTCACAGTGCATACCAACGCCATGGATGCACTGTAGTTAGAACACCTCTGAGTTGATTATGCTACAACTTGAGCTTAATTAGACTATTGTTTATCCTCAGATTAGTTGTACTTTAGTCAGACAGTTAATACTTAGGATGAATACCTCTGTTGTGATCAAAATTATCAAGTGGAGAAACACCTTAGACATAGGGCAGAATTGACACCCCTCCCTTCTCTGTCATAAGGATAAGAATCATACCATGAGTTGAAGGCATAGTGTAGGTTAGTGGTGGAATCAAAGACCTTAGTATCCCATTGTCACCATTTGTAGTTCATTTTAGGTTCACACCATTACATCTCAGCCGTTTCGGCACAAAACACCCTTTTGTCACTCTGTCACACTTGAACTCAGTTGAAGAAAGCCATTTGATCAATACAAGAGCACCACAAGTCTCTGTGGTTCGACCCGTACTTGCCGCGTCTCCGATAGACGCCGTGCACTTGCGGTTATCACCGTAGGCCATATAATTCATACACTTTCGAGGCCTACCAAGTTTTTGGCGCCGCTGCCGGGGACTTGGCGCGTGCCCTGTGATTATTTGCCTTGCTTAACTGATTTCCCTTTCTCCCTGTATATACCCGCCTTTTATTGTTATTTGTATTCCCTGTATTAGTGTAACTTAGAGGTATTTTTTTTTATCACTTGTATCTTCTATTGCATACTTGCATTCTTATTTTTTCTATCACTTGTATTCCCTGAAGTTTGTTTAATCCATTGCTTAGTTAATCCATCTTTTTCCTTTGCATTTTATAGCTTTCACTATTCATAGCCACTTGCATATTAGTGTCACTTGTAACTTGAGATCCCAGTCAGTCCAAATCTCTCACTTGTAGTTTCACTTGTAGTTTCACTATTACTTTTCCCCTGTGTCAGTCTAAATTGCTCTCAGGCTTGTATTAATATTCGTTATCTTTGCCTTAATCTGCACATCCCAGAGAACTAAATTCTTTGTTGATCTACAGGTGCTGGCTGTGTTTGCTGTGCTTGTTGTGCTTGCTGTGCAACCTGTGCTGCTGTACAACTCAGCAAGGAAGGATAAAGGCACAGGACAGTGTGGAATTGGTATCATCCTCTAACTATGCTCTGTGATTGATGAATGTATGGGCGACAATCCATGAATGCATGTAACCCATGTTAGGCTAGCATCTACACCTGAGTTGTATGAATATAAACAAATTGTATGAGCTTGACCTGTGGTAATCATTCACATGAGTTG
This sequence comes from Papaver armeniacum, assembly GCA_023531295.1. Taxonomy (NCBI): domain Eukaryota; kingdom Viridiplantae; phylum Streptophyta; class Magnoliopsida; order Ranunculales; family Papaveraceae; genus Papaver; species Papaver armeniacum. Next base: position 447,790 of record JAJJWW010001001.1, read on the forward strand.
TATGAGTTTGTTTGCGCACCTGTGTGCCTTGTGTGAAAACCTGTTGTGCTCAACCTCAGCCCCCTGAAGCTGCAAATGTTGGGTCACAACTTGGAAAGCCAAGTTGTATGAGCATAACCCCTTGCATACCCTGCGCAACCTAGACCTTGTGAGCCACCTTGCTAGCCCCCTGAAGCTGCAAGTGTTGGGTCACTACTTGTAAAAGCCAAGTCATATGCTGCACTTTATGCTCTGAAAAGTCAGACCCCTGTATGCCCTGGAATCTATGCTTGCATCCTAGTGAGTCATCAGCCTTGTGCCTAGTGCATTGCTCTGTGCCTAGTTGCTGTGCCCTGTAGCTGTGAGCTCTGAGTTGACATCAACTCAGCCTGTTGTCATGAGCATAACCTGTGCAACCCTCCAGCCCCCTGAAGCTGTGGGGCTTTGTTGCAACTTGGTTAACCAAGTTTGATGCACTACCCTTTTGACATCAGCCAATCTGCAAGTAACCTGTGCTGTGTCAACCTGGCCTGCACATGCTGTGCAATCTCTGCCAGCAAATTCAAGTATTGCTGTGTGCTAAGTCTTGAGAAATCAAGAGTCATTGAGTGTGAGTTTTGATTGTCTTGTGCTGTGTTGTTTTTCACCTGAGCTGTTGGATCTGCACAAACTTGACTAAACTCCCTTTAGGCTACAAACCCTGCCAAGCTAAGCCCAACCACTGGGCTTGCACTCTGCATAAACTAGAGCCCACAAAAACCTAAACTGTGCATATGAGCTGAAACCCAACCCTTGGGCTCAACATAAACTGAACCTGCCGAACCCATAGTCTGCTGGGCTATACCCTTTTCGCCGGGCTGCGCACACAAACTCAGCCCACATACTGAGCCTTTTCACCTGGGCTGCAAACAGCTAGAGCCCACAAAAAGATAACCAAAACTCAGCCCACATACTGGGCCATCAATCTGGGCTTGCACTCTGCATAGGCTGAGCCCACATAACCTCTGCTGTTGGGCTTAAACTAAATTGAAGCCCACATCTGTTGGGCTGTGCACAACTGAGGCCTGCTGTGCTTCTCAAACTGGGCTGTTAGCCTTCCCACATAACCTGGGCTTAATCTAAACTGAGCCCACAGTTCACTGGGCTGGACTTTCCCAACAAACCAAAACCCACAAAAACCAAAATGAATCCCATTGAAACCAAATCCCAATAAACCAAAGCCCACATAAACCAAACTAGATTTTGAGTTCAATTTGAGTACTAAATCATGTCAGGATTTTGGTCTGCAACTGGGGATACCAACAAATCCCTTAGAGAGCTTGCTTACGGGCATCTTTCACAGGATGAACACCCCACATACCATAGTGACTTTAGGGAATTTTATGAGCCTTCTCAGGGCCCTGACCTTGAGTACTCATACCCTAACCATCATGAGCACATGTATCAGTCACCACAGTGGGGAGTTGAACAATTTTATACTCCCCCGACTCCTTGTCTACAATCACTAATGGAAACTCTCATGGAGCAAAATGCTAGGCTTAAACTGAATGCAATACATGACCATCCATATATCAACATGCATGATCATCCCTTCTCTAGTGAACCATGTGCACAACCATTTAATGATTATTCATATGAAACATGCATACCCACTATTGAAGACTCTCCCTCCATTGAACAATGTCACATGTTCTTAAAGATGAACCGGATTCATTTAGAAAAAGAAGAATGGAAGGCAGTTCATGATAGAATGATTATTGTCCCTAATAAAGAAAATCTCGAAAATAGTGTTTCTCTTCCTACTCATGCAACTAACACTGAATATGAACCTAATCTAGAGGAAAATGAGTACACTAGAAATGCTAATAGGGAAATGCATTTTTGTTATGATGATGATGATGATGAATATGATATGTTAGAAGAGCATGTGCATGCAGAAAATATGATGGAATCTTTTGGTTCAGAGACGTTAGGCGTCTCTTCTGTGAACCCTATGAATGATACCTCTTCTAACATTCATATATGTGATATGGATTTCGAGCTTGGCTTTGTGAAATTCTTGAGTGAATGTGAGCATGCTTCACAACTTGTTTGTGACTTAGGATGAGGATGAATCTTTGTTGACACTAATGTTCTTTTGGATCATGATATTATTGTTGTGTCCGATTCTCGCCCATATCACAATATGTTGCCTGCTACGATGATTATGACTTGGTGATTGATGAATTGTTCTATCTTGGTGAACATGATTTACCCTTTTCGACCTTAGGAAAGTGTGTGATGGTACAAATGATTTTATACGGGAAAATAACTTAGATGTACCTAACCTCTCTCCGAGTCACAAATTGATACTCCTCCACCAAACCTAGGTGTAGTTTGTCACAAAATTGCAAAACCAACTTTTCTGAAAATGCCTAACTTAGGCCTAGAACTTTGTGCTTCCCAAGTCCTCTTGGACTATTTTGCATCAAAGTATAACACTCTTAAGGAGCCACAGGTTGGAATATGTATGTCTCACTTTTGTAATTAGCAAAACTCATTTTGAGTTAGACCTTTTGCATGATGTACCTTTAAAATTGCAAGATTTTGTTCTCACAAACACACCCGTTCACAAATTTAGGTTTGGGGGAAACTCCTTCACATCTGCAGTCTTACTTGCACTCTCTTGTTATATCTGTGTAAGGCTGTTGATGTTTGTATATATTTCTATTGGGTTGATCCTCAACTCTTTAGATTGTTAGTTTATGGTGAATTTTTGTATATAATCCAGTAGGACTTGTTAAATTTTCTTTTCTTGATTCGGTTGAGTCTTCTTGCACATATATTATGCTAATCCGATATGATCTCCGTTGAGAATATTGGATTCTAGCCTTGACGAATGAAGCTCAACCTTGCTCCCGCCGACATCCGGTAATCTCTTCCCTTTTATCTTATCAAAGCATAGTTCTCGTGGTACGTATTTGTTTAAATTTTTCCTATCTCGTGACACATTGAGGACAATGTTTGATTTAGGTTTGGGGTGCATTTGCATTTAGAGTTTTTAGTTTTTATTTTGCATTTAGAGTTTTTAGTCTTTTATTTTCAAAAAAAAAAAAAAAAAAAAAAAAAAAAATATTCAAAACTCTTTTTGTAAAAACCTCCAACTTTAGAGATTTTAGAGTCACTAACATGCTTTTAGCTATGTTTACATAGAGATTCGACCGAAATAACAGAACTTGGAAGTCTTAGGAGAACACAATCGGGTTCCTTAGTTGATTAGAGCGTTAAAGTTGGATTTAACCATACCGGAGGGCGAATTAGGTGCTGTTTAGATATTCGGTAGTAGAATGTGATCACCCATAGTGGAGACTACCCATTTTACATCAAGCGAGGTACCGACCTTCACTCTTTGTGACTTTCTAGAAAAGATTTTAGAGTGCGTGTCACCGTACGTCAATTCCAGGGTAGGAATGGTGAGCTACCCAACTTCGCACCACTTTCAGCACTACTTTTGATCTCTTGAGTGCTAATTCCGTCAATCATGAGGGTGACGTCTAAAGATGAAAACTCCTTCTAAATATCGATTTGCAGTTAGCATCTCTCTCTCTCTCTCAATCAGCAAGACCCATAGAAACACATCATCGTCAGCAAGCGGAGCATTAGCAGAATATTTGAAGAAAAGTTGAGATAGTCCAAGGTTACATATTTCAAAGGAAAAGAAGATGAGAATTAATGAAGTTTGTGAAAATTTAAATTTTATCGTTGTTAGTGTTTGTTAAAAAAAAAAAAAAAAAAAAAAAAATCAAAATGTGTTGTATTATTTTTATTCCATGTACTTGAAAAAAAAAAAAAAAAATTATTATTAAGTTTTTGTGAAGTTCAGAAGTTCGTCATCAATAGTTGAAGACTGAAGACCGAAGACCGAAAATTGAAGACATTTTTATGGTTCTTATGAGAGAGTGATGTTAATTGCCGATCGGGTGAAAAGGTAGTGAGTACTCCCACCCCTTGCTAATGGTTGATTTCCTTTCTTAGATATCATTAGAAAAAGATTCTTTTTGTCCACACTTTTGTGGAGTCTCCAGATTTTATTTCGGAAGGTTATCCTTCTTACCTACAACGTGTGCAGGATTTCTCTCTTTATTCCCCGCTCGCACACATGAGAGACTAAAAAGCGATCTTTTTGAGTGCAATTATCATAAAACCCTAATGGTGAGAGGCGAAGTTGAGACTTATGATCACAATCGAATCCGAATTCTTTCATATGGTATGGTTACTTCTAGCTCAACACTTAAGGATGAGAATGCGTTCTTTGGTAGTTCTAACTTCTGTGCTAGCACGCAGAAACTCTATGTCCTCATAGCTTCTAGGAGGCTTGAGACTCTTTTACACTCTGAAGTTGGAGAAGGTTTTGTGGGTACACCTCTGGTAAACCCTCACGAGACTACAACTCGTCCACTAGGGACACCTAGGGGTTTAAAGGCTTAGTGCATACGCTAAATGCATTCGAGAGACTGCGACAGGGGGTGTAGTTAGGATTTCTTATTTTCTGTTTCACTTGAGGACAAGTAAAATTCAGGTTTGGGGGTATTTGATGAGTGCCAAATAGTGCATATTTATACACCTTTTTATTGGCATTTTACTCATCTTTTGCGCTTATAAATCAGATATTATCCCATATTCTGTATTTTCTTTGTTTTCAAGAATAAATATTTGTATTAATTAATTTTGTGTTTTTAGGTAATAAATAAAGTCCGGAGAAACTGAGGAGCCAAAAGAGCGAAGAATTGGAGTCAAGTGCCCAAGGAGCAGAAAGCCGAATCCCGCGCGCGAATCAGTTGCAACCCAACAAGGAAGACATGGGCTAGAGCTACCCACGACCCGGATCCGAACCCGCTCATCCCGAGCCGTTGAGATCTCTATCTTCCACATCCAATGGTCGCTGCCTCCACGTGCATCATAGATCGCTGCTCCCGTGCAACACCAGATCAAGCCAAAACCGCTTACCTCCCTGAGCCGTTCAGATCTCCATCAGCTCCATCCGACGCTCGCTAGGCCATTCCCATCGACTCCCGCTGTTCATGCCTCACAGCAAATCGACCCATACCCTATACCCTAATCGACCTACCCATTCTCTTCTCCATCTTCTCTTTCTTCACCTCACCCCGACACAGAGCTCTGCTCTGCAACACCACCTCCGCCACCATCTCTCCTTCTCCTCTTCTGTCACCATCATCCCCACTGACACCACAAAGAACCATCAAACCCATCGCCGCACCTCCTCTCTAGTGTTAGTTACCTCTCTCTTAGCTTCTCTCATAACCTAGAGGCTAATTTAGAGATAACTAAAACTAGGGTTAGCCAACAACCGATGCATGGCGTTCTCAGAGATGAATTGACAAGAGGAGAAGGCGACTCAGAGTATGGGTATGAGTGTTTTCGAATTATTTTGCAATTAATTTCTTTTTTTTTTATGAATTAGGGTTTGGGAATTTTGGGGGTTCTTGCATGTATAAATATCAGAACTGTGGGTGTGTAATAGTTACGCCTGGATTAGCCAGTGCAGTCAATTAGGTTTATTTTGTGTTTTTATGATGTTGTAAATCAAGTTGCTAGGGTTTAGATGAAACCCTAACCTCTCACTGTGTGTCTCATACTCCATATGTTTTCTTGAATGCTTAACTATTTTTAAGATGAAATTTGATCTTAGCTTGTCAACCCTTAGCTCTCACAGTGCATACCAACGCCATGGATGCACTGTAGTTAGAACACCTCTGAGTTGATTATGCTACAACTTGAGCTTAATTAGACTATTATTTATCCTCAGATTAGTTGTACTTTAGTCAGACAGTTAATACTTAGGATGAATACCTCTGTTGTGATCAAAATTATCAAGTGGAGAAACACCTTAGACATAGGGCAGAATTGACACCCCTCCCTTCTCTGTCATAAGGATAAGAATCATACCATGAGTTGAAGGCATAGTGTAGGTTAGTGGTGGAATCAAAGACCTTAGTATCCCATTGTCACCATTTGTAGTTCATTTTAGGTTCACACCATTACATCTCAGCCGTTTCGGCACAAAACACCCTTTTGTCACTCTGTCACACTTGAACTCAGTTGAAGAAAGCCATTTGATCAATACAAGAGCACCACAAGTCTCTGTGGTTCGACCCGTACTTGCCGCGTCTCCGATAGACGCCGTGCACTTGCGGTTATCACCGTAAGCCATATAATTCATACACTTTCGAGGCCTACCAGGGCTCAACTACATTCCAGTCCGAAGTTAACTTGCAGTAGGCTAGTGTGTGTAGAAGCTTAATACAGTGTGGTTTTCAAATATGGACTAGGTCCCGGGGTTTTTCTGCATTCGCGGTTTCCTCGTTAACAAAATTTCTGGTGTCTGTGTTATTTCTTTTTCGCATTATATTTTCTATAAAATTGAAATATCACAGGTTATGCATAGTTCAATCAATTAGATAATCCAACATTTGGTTATTGATATAAAATGATTGACACTTGAACATTGGTCTTTAGTACCGTTCAAATTGTTTCTCATAATAATCAGGCTCACAGATTCTATCTGTTTGATTTGTTGATTACATTGAGAAACAGAGATAGAACTCTTGGATATATTTCCATTGATTGAGCCTGATTGTCTAGTTGATTCTCTTGGAAATTGTATTGGAGTTTGTCCATATATATTGCCTAAGAGAAATATTGGGTGTGGTTGTTAGACCCTCGCTTTTTCAATTGGTATCAGAGGAGGCAAACACGTTTACGACCTTATAAGTCTGTGTTTGTAGCAATCTGACTCTATGGATAGTAGTTCTATCTCTAACAACGCACCACCGGTTCAGAAACATTCTGACTTGGTTCAAAGCCTTGTTTCTCATGAGAAATCTCTCACGTCTTCTCCATTGTCTGAAACTGTGTATAACTGGGAAAAACGCCTAGATGAACAATTGGATGATCTTTTAGATGGAAGTGATTTAGATGAGGGACAAGATGTTGATGAGGAAGTCTCACAATATATCAAGCTTTTCGACCATCTCATAAAGAAATAGAAGTCAATAGCTTGCTTGGCTGAATTTCTGACTGTTCTCTGTCAAGAAAACAGGAAATTGAGAAAACTCTTTAAGGGATACGATTGTGGTTATAATCTCTTACAATCTCTTCTTAAAGATCGTGAATAAGATGTGCGTTCAAAAAACTCTGAATGTGATAATCTTCGCCGAAATCTCTTTGTGTTGAAAGAAAGACTTGCAAAAACTGAAGCAAGATATGACTATTTACAAAACTGTTTTAATGACAGAGAAATCGGATTTCTCGCCAGAGAGAAACAATTGGAGGCTGATCTAACTACTGCTCTTGATAAGGTCAAATCATGGAAGAGAATCTAAAAAGATTCAATGCTAGCTCTACAAAGTTATCCACTATGCTAGGAGCATGTAAAGAATATCGTGATACGCGTGGTCTGGGCTATAAAGGAATAGACGCTCCAAGTGCTAGTAAGATCAATTTTGTCCGTGCTAATGACAATTTCCTAAGTGAAAATTTCACTGATATCAAAAGTGAAAAACTACCTTCAACAACAGATGTTTATAAAAACAAAGATTGTCAACCTTCAAAAACAGCTCATGTGAGAACAGTCAAAAACATCCCCTTCAACTGTTATTATTGCGGAAACAAAGGTCACCTTGAAAGGAGATGTCATTTTCGATTGCGGAATGAAAAACTTCATAACATTCTTGTCTGGATGTCTAAAGAAGTAATCAAACTTGCTTTTCATTATGTCGGTGTTAAAAGTCAGGTCTGCAATCAAGAAAAGTGCTGTGATGGGCCAATTCTTGGTTGTAAATATGGCACAAAATCTGTTTACAATTGTAAAGAGAATAATGTTATATGGACGGTGGAAAAAATAGACAGCTCTATGATGAGAAAAAGGTTTCGGAGAAAGAAAAAAACCTCAAACTCCTCTCCTCTCACTGGAGAAAGTCTTGAATCTAAAGTGTCTGTTCCCGAATACATTCACATTAATAATCATGTTTTGGAGCTCAAGACTAGTATTAATAGACTCAAGCGCCGTATTAAGTAGGCGAGAAAAGCAGCCGTATCACGTATTTCATGTCCTTCCCTTATTAATTCTCTTGAGAAAACTTGTGATTTTTCTGATGTCAGTCAAGAAAGAAAAAGGGAAAATGGCAATGCCCTTGATGAGCTATATGCTCGTCAAATCACAACATGACTACCTTCTTATGTGTGTCCTCTCTGAGACCGTGTGAAGATGCACATATTTCACAAGAAGCGAGTTTCTTCTTGTCTAGTGGTATGTGTGGTATTTTCTTTTGGTTTATTAATAATTTGATCATCTCACTATTGAGACCTGCTCCGGCCATTTGTTACACTATGTAACATAAGTGATCAATGTTTCTTGAGGAAAATTCTTTATAAAACCTCGTTTTGCTCTTCCCTAATGACAGTTGATTTGTTGTCCATCAACTATTTTCTTGTGCTCTATATGAATTAAGATATTCTGTCATATGTTTAGAAATTGTTTTTGATTTTTATCAAAACCCTCTTCTAAAATAGGCTCAATTGGCCTCTTGGTTTTTGAACCAGGTTCATAACCAAGAACGCACGTGCACCCGACCCTTTACCGAACGTATACGAGTAACCTTAGGGTTTCCCTATGAAAGTCTCTTATATATACCTTTGACTTGGACTGTCGACCTGACTTTGGACCATTGACTTTTCTTGACCTTGTTGGCTGACGTAGACTGTTAGTTGACCATTGATGCTATTTTGACTGTTAGTTGACCAGGCCTTGTTTTAATGGGCCGAGCTTAGTGCGCTTGAGCTTAGTGCCATGTTGTCTTAGTTAGATGTGTTGGACCCTTTATGGTCCGGATTAACCTTTGGTTCCTTCTACAAAGTTGTAGATATTCTTAAGACACATCTAATAGACTATAAAACCATTCCAATTCAATTAGTAAACCTTAGATGTGTTAAGGATTGATAATGAAAAGGTGTAGAACCATAAATGGGCTTACAACCATTAGATAATTCACTTAGCCTATAATTATAGAATTGTATAAGATAGTGTTTGAGCCTTGTGTGAGCCTTTTGGATAATATTTAGACTGCTTGTGTGATTAATAGTTAATCATTATTAACAACGATCGATCTAAAGAATGGACCAGTGGATTATGGATCTGAAGGTATGCGAGGCTTGTCATCAAAAGAGGTGGGAATCGATAACGAACTCTCTTGTATTCATTATTGTTTTACAAATCTGTCTTTTGTGAAATTTATGCATATCTTTGTATGCTCTGTGTGGTATGAGATGTGTGCCGACACAATATCCAGTATTCTATATCTAGGGCGATACACCGCAATATTACATGAACAAAATTATTCTTCCTTTATGTCCTTTTCTATGGCTAGGGCGATACACCGCAGTATTACCTATTCGGTGTGGAATTGGCATCAATATTACTCTTCCTTATGTGCGGCAACACACATCTCATACATGGATGTTTACTGTTCTTTTAAATTACTTTGGAAAAAGTTAAGTTTCTACAATATGTTTTACTGTCTTTCCGTGTATTATCGTTTTTCAATAAAACCTGCATTGTCTTCAAATCATATTAATGATGACTTGAAAGTTAGTTGTTATTTCTGCTGGGCACCCCTTTTAGGGATGATGTGGTCACCCGTTCCCACTTTCAATTTCAGTGACAGATCAGAGTTGCGCAGCGAAAGCTTCAAGGGTTGAGTTCACTAGTTGATTAACTTCTGCTATGTTTATTATGTTGTATATTTTATTTGTAAACCAAATGACTATTGTATATGTATCATTTGAGAGGAATCCTTGTATATATATATTTCTGAGCGGGGCTAGTTTTGGGTTAAGTTTTTGTAGCAGATTTCTAAATTGAATGTTTAAGTAAATGATTTAGATTCTTAGTGCCTCTTTATTTAGTTAATCTCTTGGATTAGTCAGCTACTAGCTTACGGGGCGCTACAAGTTGCTATCAGAGCTCATCATTAGATCTTATAGGGTAATAATAGTATTAGCCAGTGCTAGTTAGTGAACTAGATTAGCTTAAAAGTGGTTTGGGTTGTGAGATAAATCTTAATTAATCACTAAAAGTTATCAATAATTAAAAAAAATGATTGATTGATTGATTTGTTTGATTGATTGTTTGTTTATGTAAGGAAATAAAAATTGTAGGGTACACCAATAACTTTAGCTAATTAGGATTCGAGAATAATAAGTCTAAAAAGGTATGAACACGTAAACAATCTAATACTATAAAAATAGTGAGATTAGTATTATTGATGAATCTTGAAAATCGAATAAAAACTTATTGAGTATCTTGACTTATGCGTATCTTGACTTATATGTAGAATCAACAATATATAATTACATAAATGTTAATAATATCTTTGGGACTCAACAATATTTGTAAGAGAAAGTAGAAACCCTCGATGTTAATAATAAAAATATTATAATAATAGTTATAGATGATAATAATTTTAATAAAGTAGTGTTAGCATTTCTCAATAAGTATCATATTGTACTTGACTTAACAAAAATTTCAATAACGATATAGAATGATAAAAAATAATAATTATGATTAAATAGCTATGAAAAATTATTAACACTTATCTACGGTTAAGTTTTGTAAATTAAACAAATTACAATTTGAGACACATGTTTTGCGTGTAAACTAGATAGTTACTATAATACTTATTAGGTGTTAGAAGTAAAATGGTAAAGATATAATGTATGAAATTTAAAAAGACTTAATTCGTTAGTCACCTTGTACCGAAATTATGTTTAGTCTAACAAATGATCCAGTAAATCTTTAAAATGGAACAAATATACATGAAGTAGTAAGAATAGTATTCAGATGTTTGGTGTGGTATTAGAATTAAAAGAAAAAAATAAATTCGTATATTAATAGGATACCATACATTAACAACAAAATCTAAAGACTATTAAGACATGTTAAAATTTATGCAGACTCAAAATTTAAATCATATTAAATTACCAACGCCAATATTTATCAAGATATAGTATACATATTCAATATGGATAAATAAAATCTATTATATCAATCTTTATGCAAGTGTGGAATTGTATTTAAAAGATTAAGGCTTAGTGTACCAATCGAACTATCAACTTAAGAATAATGAGAATAATAATACGAATAATTAGACTAACAGGAAATTTAGAGTAGATTATATTTGGAAAATCTATATATGGTATTACAGTAAAGATAAAATTATCAAATATTGATAATTGGCGTAAAATCGAATTGGGATTACTTATATTAGTAAAATAAATAAAGAAATAAATTCAGATGACTAAATTACTTAAAACGATGTAAACTATTTATATATTTTACGGAGTAAATTTATCAGACCTACACCAGTGAGGATAAAAGTTTAGAGACTAATTAATTATAATAAATTAATAATTAGTTAATCCAGCACTGGGGAATAGTGAAGGTTGTGTTTTCTCTGTTCGTAGGAAGGCATTGTTGGGATTGGCCAACCTTGACAGGGCAACTGCATTCAGAGATGACCGATCATAGAAGTTTTGTATAATTATTTATGTGATTGCAGGAAATCCTACAATACATCCCTCACAATAATTCATAATATTCAACACATCTTTAAGATCAACAATCACACTTTTTATTAATTGAGTTTAAGAATTTTACAAAGGGGAAATGAAATCAAGAATACAACTATCGCTCTCGACTTTCTCTCTCCTCAAAACTTCCCGTCACTCTAAAAAGATCCCCTCCTCATTTCTTAAGCCTATTCGGCTCTTTATATAGGACATTACATAGTGGATGACAGCTAAGATGTCCTTTATTTTCGGATCTAGCTTGCGACACTCTCGCCAGTGTACGAATGTTGAACCTCGCAACACTCCTAAATCTCGCTAGGTCTTCACATCTTTCTCGTGTTCAGGCTGTCGTCATCCGTTGCGTCATTTTTACTACCAATCTGCGAGATCTTCGCAGTGTGTCGTTCAAGGATTTCTCAAGGATATTAATGTTGCGATATTCTGATCCTACATCTTGCCTCTTCTCATGTCTTCTCTGCAAAAGAGAGAATGTCATGAGAATTAGTGTTTTCAAAATGCCGCAACTGTTCATTTTTCACCAGATTTTCTGCCGACAAGATTCCATGAATTAAGCATAACCGCTTACACGGTTAAATATTCCCCTATTCACCGGCACATTAAATGCTAACCGGTCATCATTTTCTTGTCTATTTAAGAAGAATTCCATCATAAGAATGTTTTCTTTCTTTTACTTCGTCTTCTTCATCTCTACATTCTCTGTGAATCTTTTTGTTGTCTGCAACTTTTTATTACTGTTCATCTTTCTGTAAATCTTCTCCATCTTTACGCTCTTTTGTTCTTATGGAGCCATCAAGGTTTGTTGATTTTACTGAAACTGATCTTTTTGGGATTGATCTCTTCTACTGAAATTGTCTTATTTGATTTTACTCATCTTTGAACAATTCCCATACTGTTTCTGTTTCTGTAAAAGCACCTCTAGCACCAAGATCACAACCCAAAACCCTAATGTTCCCAAGGGTTCGCAGCCAAAAATTGTTGTAAACAAAAGAAAACCTGCGAATAGCAAGGTATTAAGAAACATTTATTCTTTTAATAAAAATATTGTTGCCTCTGTTTCTTATGTGACTTGTGATTCGCAGGGTGATGGAAATGGTGATAGGCCCCCCAAAAGATCTCGCCACCTTAAAAATGTTGAAACTTCTGTTCCATTTCCTAAATTTAAGCTTTCAACACCTCCTGTGGTACCTTCACAAGCTGAATCCCCTCTCCTTATTCGCGAAAGTGTCGCCGCAGACTTCTCCCCTGTAACTGACCTTTTTATAAATGAAATTCCTCGTGATAACCCTGTTGCGAATGAACTCTTCTCTTTTTCTGCTTTCAATGTCTCTTCTCTTGATACTGCCTCATCCCCAGTCATTAACCTTCATCAAATTTTATCTTCGGATGACACATCTATGACGAAAGATGATTCAATTCTCCTATCTTCTGTCATCATCACTTCTTCATCCGAATCTCTCCCTTTTACTAAAGAAAATCTGGAAGGGATGGATATTGCTTTCAAGGTTTTATCAGATATTCTGGATGATGTCAAGAAAACCTCCAACGATCCTATCAAATCTGATGTCTGCGAAATTTTGAGTAAATATTTTGGCTCTGACAGAATGGTTTCGCAAACATCCTTAGAAAAGGAAGTTGAAACTTTGAAGAACAACCTCCAAGATATGACCTTGAAATGTGACGCTCTTCATCTTGAAAATCAAAAGCTTCAGAATGTTTCGCTGGACCGTGACAATCTTCGCAAGAAGAACGAAGAATTAAAAGGTACAACTTTTTTTTTTTTTTTTTTTAAAATCCCTTGTTCGGCCTTTAAGCTTTAAACCAGAAACGAAAAATGGATATATATCAGTTTGAATCAATTTGAAGAAGCTCGAATGGATAGAGATGCTTGGATGGATCAATATAACCAATTAGATAATCTTCATACATACTCTGTTGATCAAGTAGATAATCTTACCAAGGAGAATGCTCAATTAGTTCAGAAGCAAAACTTATTAAGTAATGAATTATCTCGCCTTTCTTACTCTTTGACTAAAGCTAATCTGGAGTTGGAAACTTTATCAGATGAGAATGAAACCCTATCTCAAGAGAGGCGATTTCTTTTAAATAAGATGGCGATCTCTTCGCAACAGCTTAACATTTGTCAAAAAGTATGTAATGAGCACGAACAATCTCTCTGTTCGTTGAGAAGTAAACTTAAAGAAGTTACTGGTGAGAGGGACAAACTTATTCAAGGCAGAATAACTTTAAGTGTAAAGGCAAGCCAACTCAAGGATCAATATTCCAAGCTAGAAGAATCCTACTCTTCTCTTGCGAAGGAAAACACCTTACTAATTTCTAATGAAAAGAATTTGCGATCTCGACTGAAAGGTTTGGTTGGAGATAAGTTTGACAATGCCATGGACCACTTGGAGAATAGTTGCTTGGATTTAGCCCAATATCTTATCTTGCAAAAGGAAGGTAGTCATAAAATTTGAATGCCTCAATCATTTTTTCTTTGTTAAGTCTTTTTATGATATCTTCCTTGCAAATTCTTCGCCTGAATGATTTTCTTTATTCTTTGTTTTTGCAGAATCTGAGAAAAATCTTCGCTCCTCCCTTTCTACTTTGGAATCTAGCTATGCCAAGATTCGCAAAGAGAATGCATTACTTGCCTCTACCCTTGCTCGTTCTCGCGACCGGGCAGAAAGAAGATTTGATTATCTCTCTTACTCCAAAGACATACAAAGTAGGAATCACCAGAAAGCACTCCTTCGCCAAGTTCATCTCAGGGCTGAAGTTCTTGTGAATGATATCTTATTGTACAAATCTCTTGCTCCTATATCTGTCGAACCTTTGGAAGTAGACGATGATGAAGTTCCTTGTTCTCCTGGTAGTGATTATTATTATGAAAGTGGCGAAGATTTCGAAAATGAAGAGGAAGTTCCTCCTAATGATGAAACCACTGCTAATAACCCACATGAAGAAGAAACCAGAATAAACCAGAATGAAGGAAGGACTGGCGAGACTGAAAAAGCTGGCGAAAGTGAGAAAGCTGGTGAAGATGATAAAATTGTTGAAGAATGTCCATTATCTCCTTCTAGCGAAAAAATTGATGTTGAGGCTTGAACTTCTTTTGTAATTTTACTTCTTTTGATTACTTCATCTCTATAACTTCTTGCAAATGGTGTACTTCAGTCATCTTTGAGATGTATTTACTCTTTTATTATTTTGCTTACTAGCGAGGAAGATAATGCTTGTTGTTTAACAATTCCCATACTGCCTCTCATTATCTTTCTTGCGATGAAAGATCTGCATAAGTAACAGTTAATTCTTATTTTTTTATTTTATTTTTTATTTTTTTTAAATTATCATGTGGTCTTATTTTGCCTTTGTAGTTGCAGGAAATCCCACACTACACCCCTCACTCAGTTTTGTTGGACTAATCCATTAAAAGATATGTGATCAAGAATATTTGTTAATTGATTCCATAAAATGTTTACACAGTACAATAGAATTACACTTGGGAATTAAAGCGCTCTTAAATTTTCTCTCTCCTAATGACTTGCTTCACCATTCAAAAAGATCCCCCACTTCAACAGACTCATTTAGCCCTTTATATAGGGTAATACATAGTGGATGACAGCTAAGCTATCCTTTATTTTCGGGAATGTCTCGCGAAGTGTCGCAAATGCACAAATATTTATTCTCGCGACACTTCTTAGCCTTCGCCAGGTTTCATGTCTTCCATTTGTTTTGTTGGTCGTTATTCATCGCGTCGTTTATCTTAACTCTCTGCGACTCCCTCGCGATGCCGTCGTTTATTAATCCCGCGAACCTTGTACATTGCGATATTATGGTCCTACATCTTGCCTCTTTTTCCTTGAATATTGCTTGAAGAGCGATTTTAAGGAAAAATTCATTGTTGTACTTTTCTTGAAAGAATACTTTTCTTGAAAAGTACGTACTTGCCTCTATTCTTTTGGCGAAGTTCTGGAGCTTCTTTGTAATATGTATATGAAGTGTCAGTTCTTGCCTCATGAGTTTCGGAAAATAATCAATCTCGCAAGCTCTTCTCGTTTGTTAGGAAATATGTTGTGCGATATTTGGATCCTACTGAAATTCCTTTTGCCTGGTTTTCTTGGATTTAGTAGTGACCGTTTACACGTGTCTATATTTACCCCTTTTACCGGCGCATTTGATGTTATCCGGTCATAATATTTTTCCTCGTCTATTTATAGGAGTGTCCCCTGTGAAGAATTTTCCTTTTTCTTTTTCGTCTTCTTCATCGTCTGCAAGTGTTCTTCTTCTTCATCGTTCTGCAAGTGTTTGCCTACTTTTTTCTCTTACCATCTTCTTCACCACTTTTGCTATTTCCTACCAGTTGTTGTTCTCATGGCATCCAGGTTTGTTAATCTTGCCATATCTGATTGATTTTGTGATTGATTAGCTTTTCTTGTTGAAATCACACCGGTATGATTGACTTTGTAGTTCTCTTTCTGCCATTATTGTTTAGCAAGAACCAACCCAGAACTAAATTTACCGTGAAGGACCCTCTTCTTTCTTTGGGCTCGCCGCCGAAATCTACTTCGCAACAAGAATCCCTTACGCAACCAAAGCCCTTTTCGCGAGCAAAATCTATGGCTACAAAAAGAAAGCCTGCGAGTGACAAGGTATTTAAGAAACATTTGTTTTTTATTAACAATATATTGTTGCCTCTGTTTCTTATTTAATTTGTTATTCGCAGGATGATGGAAATATTGACAAAACTCCTAAAAGGCTTCGCCAACCCAAGCCTATTACTCCCGACGTTCCATTTCCTTCTTTCAAACCTTCGTCTCCTGCTGCGAAATCTTCGCAAGATAGTTCTGTACCTCCTTCCTGTGGTAACATTACCCGCGGCAACATTCCTATACCTCAACTCCTCATAGACCAAGTTCCTCATAATAGCCCTACTACAAACAATCTTACACCTCCTCCTATTATCAATGCCCCTTCTATTTCTCCAATCACTTCTCTTCCCGAAACCTCTTCTTCTCCTGAGGCTTCTTTGACAAAGGATCACTCGTCTTCTTTGATTGAGCAAATTCCTCTAACGGCAGAAAATTTGGAGGGGATAGATGTGGCCTTTAAGGTTCTTTCAGATCTCGTGAATGATGCCAAAAAGACTTCGCCGATCTGTCAAATCCAACGTCTGCGAGATTTTAAGCAAGCACCTTGGTTCTGATAAGGTCTCGCAAGCATCTTTGGTTCAAGAGATTAATAAGTTGAAGGATGATCTCCAAGTTATGACCGCGAAGTGCAATAGTCTCCACCTTGAAAATCAGAAATTTCACAACATCTCGCTAGATCGTGACAATCTTTCCAGAAAAAATGAGGAATTAAAAGGTATACTCTCGCAACTCCCCCCCTTTTTTTTTTTTTTTTTTTTTTTTTTTTTTTACAACTCAAATTCTTGTTCGCCCTCCAAGCATTAAACCGTAAACGAATAATGGAGATATATCGACGGAGTCCATTGTTGAAGAAGTTCGAGTTGAGAGAGATGCTTGGATGGAGCAATATAATCTCTTAGATAATCTTCATACTTATGCAGCTGATCAAATAAATAACTTGTCGAAAGAGAATTTTGATTTATCACAAAAGCAAGACTTGTTAAGTAATGATTTATCTCGCCTCTCTTATGCTTTGACTAAATCTGATTTGGAGTTGCAAACTTTATCAGATGAGAATCGAACTCTTTCACAAGAGAAACGTTCTTTGTTGAATAAGGTGGCGAACTATTCGCAGCAGTATGATGCTTGTCAAAAATTATGTGAAGAACAAGAACAAGCTAATCATACTTTGAAAGACCAACATGAAGAAATTATGACGAGAGAGATAAACTTATTCAAGGTAGAATAACTTTGAGTGTAAAAGCGAAGCAATTCCAAGAACGATGTGTCAAATTAGAAAAATCCAACTCTACTCTTGCGACTGAAAATTCCATACTTGTTTCCAATGAAAAGAACTTGCGATCACGATTGAAAGGCTTTATGGAGATTCATTTGATGATGCTATGGACTGTTTGGGGAATAACTTCACGGCTTTAATTCAAGATCTTACTTTTCAAAAGGAAGGTAGTCAAATTATTTGACTATCTTAATTCTTTTATTTATTCCATGAATGCTTTATTATCCTGAGAGTGCCGATAATATTCGATAAAAATTTTCTTTAATTTTGTGTTTTTGTTACGCAGACTCTGAGAAAAAACTTTGCTCCACTATCTCCACCCTCAAGTCGATTATTCGAAAATTCGCAAGGAAAACGGGTCGCTCGCCGCGTCTCTTGCTCGTTCTCGGGCGACCGTGCAGAGCGAAGGTTTGATTATATGTCCGATTGTAAGGATATTGATAGTAAAAATCGTCAAAAGGCTTTGCTTCGTCAATTCCATCTTAAAGCGGAAGTCCTTGTGAATGATATTTTGTTTGTTGAAGTCTCTTGATCCTATTCATGTCGATCCTTTGGAAGTAAGTGATGATGAAGTCCCCGATTCTCCCGATAGTGATTATGACTATGAAAGCGGCGAAGATATCGCTAATCTCGAAGTTATCAACAAAGATCTCGATTGAAAAAATTGCTGATGAAAATCCACCAATTTGGCGAGAATGAAGGTCTTGAAAATATTTGATGAACATCCATTGACCGGTGAAGGTGAAGCTGAGAAAATTATTGGTGAAGATGATAAAATTGATGTAGAGAATTAACTGCTCTATAACTTTTGCTGCGATTGTCTTTTTGTTTTGAAAGATTAAACCCCTTGTTGAATAATTCTCTTATTTTCTTCTTCTTAACTATGACTATAATCTCGCAAGTTTATTCGCCTTCAATTTTACGAAATGATCTTTACTCAGTCATCATCGTTTTGAAATGTATTCTTCACTGATGTTGAATTTTATATTGCGACGAGGTCGCAGGTATCTCCATGAATGGAGAAATCTGCTTTTCTCGCCTTATCATTTCGGTAGTCTTTATTTTATCTCTTCTTGTTGCGACAAGATCGCAGGCCGCCTTTACATTTTCATGCAATGGCCCATTGACCTTGCCTTATCATTTTTGTGTGGTCTTCCAAGTTAGACCTCCCTAATTAGAGGTCTTCCCCGCCACCTTTTCATCGCGACAAAATCGCAGGACGTCTTTACACTTGCATGTAAAGACCCATTGATCTTGTCTTATCATTTTCCAAGTATTTTTGCCTCTGCAGGATGTTTTAGTTGCGACAATATGACAGGCCTAGATACCCTTGCGAACATAAAGCCCCATGACATTGCCGTCTTGCGACGAAATCGCAGGACGTCCGTACACTTTCGTGTAAAGACCCATTGATCTCGCCTTACCCTCGCGTTAGTATTATTGCCTCTGCAGGATCATTGCACAAATATGACGAGCCTAAATTCTCTTGCGAAAACATAGCCTTATGACATTTGCGTCTGTTTTGACACTCCCCTTAATGGAGAGCGTCGCCCTTATCATCTCCCGGTTGCCCCTTCAAGGAGGCGAAACATCGGCCATACAAGACTAGCTCCTCCCATCCGGTCTTAACAACAACCAGTTGTTTTCGCAGCCTCTTATCCCTTATACCTATAGGGTTTATGGTTACGAGGCTGCACCCTAAGTGGAGTTTTCTTCGGGCGAGTGCAACATATGCCAAGACTTGCCAAGAATGGCCAGGGTAGGTTCATCCATCCCGGCACTCGCTCAACCGTGTACCTCGGCGCCTTGAGCATACACTGACTCCTTAAAAGAGACCCTCGGTCGCCCAACCAGGGTATAACCTTATATATATAGTTGGGAATCCAAGGTACCTCTTCCGAGTAGGCTTTTATGGGCCCCAAATTTTCATGACTCAGGCTTCAGGAGCGGTGTAACCTTTCCCCTGAGCCATGTCGAGAGATACCCCCTTATATGACGCACTTTAGGTCTTACATTTGCCTCTTACGAAATGTTATTCGCGAACTAGGGTGTACGCCATAAAGGTTCGTCCCATTCTTTTGTTCATTCATTTTTGTTAAGTCATTCATGACTCTTTATTATTCTTATCGCGAGATCTTCGCGGATTTTCTCTCGCATTTTATTGAATTTCGCAAATATTTTGCGTAGAAGTACTTCATCATAATTCATTTTTCCTCTCCCATTTTTATGGGTAATATTTCTTTAGATATAACTGTTCCATGGTCTATCCAATTTTTGTCCCACATCATTTCCTTCAGATCCATCAATCTATACGCCCGTACCAACTACCTCTTTGATGATATAAGGTCCATCCCATTTTCTCGCCAACTTGCCTCCACTTTCACGTTGGTATATTGGGGTTTCTCGCAACACCAAATCTCCCGGTTGGAACTCACGTATTTTTACACGCTTGTTATATTCTCTAGCAAGTCTTCGCCGATAATTCTCCATGTGTCGCAATGCCTTTTCTCGTTTTTCTTCCAATTCATCCAATTTGATTAGAATGTTGTCTGCGCTAAGATTTTTCTCCCAAACCTCTTTTTTGGTTGTTGGAATCACGACCTCGTTGGGAGTATCTTGCTTCAACTCCGTAAGTTAAGCAAAAAGGGGACATTCCCGTGGCTTCTCTTCTAGTTGTATTATAAGCCCATACCGCATTGGGTACTTGTTCGCACCATCCCCTTTTGTGTCCTTCCAACTTTTTCTTCAAGATATCGGCAATTGTTTTGTTTGTTGCCTCTCGCTTGGCCGTTAGCTTGCGGATATAATGGAGTTGATTTCCACATCTTATCCGAAATGCATTAAGCAAAGAACTCTATATTTTGCCCTTCAAATTGCTTCCCATTGTCGGATACCAATTGTGCGGGAATCCCAAATCGCATATAATATTTTCAAATATGAAAGTAAAGACATCCTTATCGCGAATATGCTTGGACCGCTTTCACCTCCGCCCATTTTGTGAAATAGTCCGTCGCGACGATTAAGTACCTTTTTTGTCCCTGTTCCGGTAAAAATGGTCCTACAATATCTAAACCCCACTTTCCAAAAGGCCATACACTTGTGGAAGAATTTAACAGCGCCCGGCGCATGTATCTTTTTCCCATGTCTTTGACAGGTCCTCGCAGCGTCTTGATATTATTTTTGCGTCCTCATGCATATACGGCCAATAATATCCTTGCGTCTTTGCCTTGTATGCCAAAGATCTCCCGCCGCTATGATTTCCGGCATCCCCACTATGCAAAGATCTTCAATATGGTTTCTCCTTCTTTCCTTGTTAGACATCGAAGCGAAGGCCCATCAAAGGATCGCCGATAAAGCACGCCATCTCGTAATTCATAATTTGTTGCCCGCTCTTTAACTTGTGTGCCTCCAATCTATTTTTGGTACCTCTCCTTCATTAAGTACGCGTGAAGTTCTACTCTCCAGTCTTTCCTCGCGACATTGCATTTCATCTTCTACCATCATTATATCTCGCTTCTTGTTCTTCCTCTTTATTAATTGATGGCGCCAAAGTAGTGTCTCGTATTTTGATATTCCTCGCAATCGGTCTGTCATCATACTTGATATAAAGGCAAAAGCGTCTCTGCGAGTCTATTATCTCTCCTTGATATGTGCCTCCATTTTATTTTTGGTATCTGTGCCGACAATTCTTCGACATGCTTCTTATACTTTTTCAAAGATGGATTATTTGTAGTATATTTCTCATACTCCGGTGAATTGCTAGTTGCGAATCCTTTGGTAATCCTTATATTCTCCAATTTCATTTCTATTGCAAGTCGCAGAGCATGTATTATAGCTTCATACTGTTTCATTATTCGTGGATTCAAACTCCAATCTAAAAGAGAAAGCTAATTTATTGCCTTCTCGGTGAAATCATAACGATTCCCACTCCATTTCCTTCTCCATTTGATGATCCATCTACTAATATTTCCCATCCGTCTGGGTTCGGCTTAAGCAGTGTCTTTTGGGTCTCCATACTCTTCTTCTACATCCATCATTTCATCTATCGCTTCATCTTCTTCCAAAGGAAATTTCGCTAAAAGTCTGCGACAACCTCGTGACTTAGTTGAGGATAATATCTCATACTTGAGCTTACAATGGCTTATTTGAGCATTCCATCTTTCAACTCTTCCCGATCTTTTTGAATGTTTCATCACCGACTCAATTGGTATTTTTGTGACTACCTTAATGGTATGTGCTTGAAAATATATGCGAAGCTTGAATGTTGCATAAACTAATGCTAGGATTAATTTTTCGATCTTCGAATAATTTCTTTCTCATGCATTAAAAGTTTTCTGATGTAATAGATTGGTTTTTCTACTCCTCAAGGTCCGTTCGCAGTAGAAACCGCACTTAAGGCATGCGAAGTTGTCGCGAGATATATTAATAATTCTTCTCCCGGGTTTCGCTTTCGCATAATGGATATATCCATTAAATGTTCTTTGATCCCTTGTAAAGCCTTTTCACATTCGTCCGTCCACTTAAACTTCGATCCTTTTTTAACGCCGAAAAAGTGTTTACACTTATCGGATGACCGCGAGATGAACCTTCCTAGTGATGCTAACAACCCATTCAAATTTTTGAACATCCTTTACCGTCGCAGTGTCGGCATATCGCGAATCGCTTTTACTTTCTCCGGTCAACATGTATTCCTTCCTTTGATATAATGTAACCCAAGAACTTCCCCGACGCAACTCCGAAGGTACATTTTTCTCGGATTTACTTTGATGTTAAAACGCCTCATCTCGCTCAAAAATTTCTTTGTGTCTCGCACGTGATCCTCCGGCTCTTCTTACTTTTTACCAAAGATGTCATCTACGTATACCTCTAGTGTTTTGTGTATCCATTCTCGCGAATACCTCTTCCACCATCCTTTGATACGTTGCTCCAAAGATTTCGCAGACCAAACGGCATTTTAGTATAGCAAAGATAATCCTCTTGGAGCGAAGAAAGCAAGTATGCTCTTGATCTGCCTCGGCGAGAGGAATCGGTTGTAACCTTTATACCCGTCCGAGAGATGATACTCTTTCATTCCCTCCGCGATTCGACTAGTTGTGGAATATCTGGCAGTGGAAAACTGTCTTTAGGGCAAGCTTTATTTAAATCAGTGAAATCAATGCAAATCCGTATTCCCTTGTTCTTCTTTGGAACTATAACCATATTCGCTATCCATTCAGGATATTTTGCTTGTCTAATAATTCCCGCATCCAGCATCTTCTCAGCTTCTTCTTCTATCCGAGGGTGATATCTGTTGCTATCTTTCTAATTCTTTGTTTAAATGGCTTCACATTTTTATCAATTTCTAACTTGTGACAAAGCGATTGACGGATCTATACCAGTGCATTTCATCCATATCCCACGCGAAGATGTCTTTATAATCTCGCAACAGATCGACAATTCTTTTCTCTTCATCTGCTTCCATGCTAGTTCCAATCTTTAGCATCTTGGGTTTTTCCTTAGTTCCAATATTCACTTCTTTGGTTTGTTCTGCCGCGACGTAATCGGCCTTCTGGTTCTCCCATAGGGGTTGGTCCTTTTGGTTCTCTCGCAAGATCATCTTCTTATCCCGAGATCTCGCTGTGTATGCCTTTTCCTTCCTTTGCTCTTATCATGTAAACTCGAATTCTTCTTCTTTCTTAGTTGCCTTCGCCATCTTTTTGCGGTATTTTGATATATTCTTTCGCTTGTTTACTTGTTCCTCGCAACACTTTACTTCATTTTGATAATATATTCTTCCTTTGGCAGCGTCCCCTTTGATCTCGCCGATTCCAGTTGGTGTAGGAAACTTGATACATTGATGAAGCGTTGACGCCACAGCTTTTATTGCATGTACCCATGGTCTTCCTAGTAATATGTTGTATGGTGATTCCATATCCACTACACTTAATGTCACCTGTGTTTCAATTCCTCCTAACGGAATACGTATTTTTATCTCTCCTTTTACTTTTGTTATGGAATTACCAAAACCTTGAATATTGTATGCCGCGAAAATCATATCTTCGTCTTTATATCCCATCTTTTTGTAAGCGTGATAGAACATGATGTTCACTGACTTCGTATCGATTAAAACTCCATTCACCATCCATGTTTTCACCGTGTTCTCCGATTTCTCTCCTTCCTTATACGCGTTTATTGTGATCACCAGTGGAGATGTGTGATCCAAATTTTCTTTGGATATTTCCCCCCCGTGAATGTTATCTCTTGCTTTTCCCAATCCTTCAAAGGTGATGCCATTTCTCTATCCGTAATCTTCTTTCCTTCGAAATCCCGTTTGTGTATTCTTCCTTTGATATTTTCATGAAATTCGCTAATCATTACTCTTGTGTCTCGTGTTGCATGCCATATCTTTTTCATCCGATTTAAGATTTTCCTTTCTCATTTTCCTGATTCAAAAAACTTTAATTGCAATCTTCTCTCTTTTACAAATGATCGTCCTGTTTTTCTAGCGCATATGTAGTTGCAGAAATCCCACACTACACCCCTCACTCAGTTTTGTTGGACTAATCCATTAAAAGATATGTGATCAAGAATATTTGTTAATTGATTCCATAAAATGTTTACACAGTACAATAGAATTACACTTGGGAATTAAAGCGCTCTTAAATTTTCTCTCTCCTAATGACTTGCTTCACCATTCAAAAAGATCCCCCACTTCAACAGACTCATTTAGCCCTTTATATAGGGTAATACATAGTGGATGACAAACTAAGCTATCCTTTATTTTTTCGGAATGTCTCGCGAAGTGTCGCAAATGCACAAATATTTATTCTCGCGACACTTCTTAGCCTTCGCCAGGTTTCATGTCTTCCATTTGTTTTGTTGGTCGTTATTCATCGCGTCGTTTATCTTAACTCTCTGCGACTCCCTCGCGACGCCGTCGTTTATTAATCCCGCGAACCTTGTACATTGCGATATTATGGTCCTACAGCCTTCCTAGTTAAAGGTCTTATTATGCCACCTCTTGTCATTGCGACAAAATCGCAGGACGTCTTTGCATTGACATGCAAAAACCCCTTGATCTTGCCTTAACCTTTTATGATTTTTGTTGCGACAATATGATAGGCCTAAATATTCTTGCGAAGATAAAGCCCCATGACATTGTCGTCTTGCGACGAAATCGCAGGACGTCCTTACACTTTCATGTACTGACCCATTGATCCCGTCTTATCTTTTCTCTGGTATTATTGCCTCTGCAGGATATTTTTCATGCGACAATATGACAGGCCTAAATATTCTTGCGAACATAAAGTCCCATGACATTGCCGTCTTGAGACACTTATCACTCTCCTAATGGAGGGTGCCACCCTTATCTTCCCCCTGGTTGCCCCTTCAAGGAGGCGTACCTCTACCATACAAGGTTGGCTCCTCCCATCCGGTCTTAACAACAACCAGTTGTTTTCGCAGCCTCTTATCCCTTTTGCCTATATGGATTATGGTTACGAGACTGCACCCTAAGTGGGGTTTTCTTCGGTCCGAGGAGCAAAGATACGTCAAGACTTGCCAAGAATGGCGAGGTAGTTCCAGGACGCCCGGGCACTCTTGGCTCAACCGTGTACCTCAGCGCCTTGATCAGATGCCGCACTCCTTAGAAGAGACCCTCAGTCGTCCAACCTAAGTCATTAGCTTAGGTTGGAAATCCAAGGTATCTCTCCTGGATGGGCTTTATTGACCCCAAATCTCCATGACTCAGGTTCCAGGGGCGGTGTAACCTTTTCCCTGAGCCATGCAATAGGTACCCCATTCTATGACGCACTTTAGGTCTTACATTTGCCTCTTGCGAAATTTTGATTTCACGAACTAGGGTGTACGCCATAGTAGGTCCGCCTCTGTCTGATTATTTTGTTGATTCTTTATCTCTTGCCATTATCTGTGCGAAATTTTCGCATGCTCTTTCTTTGTTTTGTATAATCTCGCAATAATTCTTTCACAAGATTTTCATATAGATTCATTTTGCTTCAATCATACATCATTTTGCAGTCTACTCTTTCCCCACAATCTTTTACGGGTAATATCTCTTTAAGTATAAAATGTTCCATGGTCTATCAAGTTTGCGGCCCACATCTTTACCCTCAGGGTCCATCAATCTATATGCCCCTGTTCCAACTATTTCCTTAATGATATAAGGTCCATCCCATTTTTTCGCAAGCTTTCCACCACTTTCTCGCTGATATATTGGTGTTTCTCGCAGCACCAAGTTACCTGGTTGAAATTCGCGTGTTTTGACACGTTTATTATATTCTCGGGATAATCTTCGCTGGTAATTTTCCATATCTTTGTAGAGCTCTTTCTCTTTTTTCTTCTAATTCATCAAACTTGGTTAAAATAATACCCGCACTAAGATTTTTCTCCTAAGCTTCTCTCTTTGTTGTTGGAATAATAACTTCTGTTGGTAGCACAGCCTCAACTCCATATGTTAAACAGAAAGGTGACATTCCCGTAGCTTCTCGCTTCGGTTGTGTTGTAAGCCCATACCGCATTATGCACCTGTTCACACCATGCTCTATTATGCCCTTCTAATTTCTTCTTCAATATATCTGCGATTGTTTTATTTGTTGCTTCTGCCTGTCCGTTGGCATGAGGGTATAAAGGAGTTGACTTCCCAAATTTTATCTTAAATGCATTAAGCAACAGTTCTATATTCTGTCCTTCAAACTGTTTCCCATTATCAGATACCAATTGTGCAGGGATTCCGAATCTGCATATGATATTCTCAAATATGAATGTAAAAACGTCTTTGTCGCGAATGTGTTGTACTGCCTTTACTTCTGCCCATTTTGTGAAATAGTCTGTAGCAACAATCAGATATCTTCTTTGTCCAGACCTCGGTAAAAACGGTCCCACAATATCTAAACCCCATTTTCCAAAAGGCCATACACTTGTTGAAGATGTTAATGGTGCTCCAGGTGCATGTATTTTCTTTCCGTGCCTTTGGCAATCTTCGCAACGTCTTGATATTTGTTTCGCATCTTCGTGCATATGTGGCCAATAATAACCTTGTATTTTCGCTTTGTATGCCAAAGATCTTCCGCCGCTGTGATTGCCAGCATCCCCATTATGTAACATCTTTAACACTTCTTCTCCTTCTTTTCGTGTCAAACATCTGAGTGAAGGTCCGTTAAAGGATCTCCGTGCAAAAGATCCCATCTCTTAGTTCGTAATTTGTCGCACGACTTTTTATTTTGTGCGCCTCCAATCTATTCCTTGGTGTTTCTCCTCTCATCGATATGCATGAAGTTCTCGCTCTCCAATCTTCGATATTGGGTGTTTGTTCTCCATCTTCTATGATCATTACATCTACCTATTCTTCTTCTTCTTTATTGATTGATGGTGATAAAAGTGTTCGTATCTTTATGCATCTCGCAGATTGGGTCTGTCATCATACTTGAGATAAAAGCAAAAGCATCTCATGAGTCATTATCTTTTCTTGATATGTGTCTCCATTTTATTTTTGGGATTCTCGCCGACAATTCTTCAACAAGTTTCTTGTATTTCTTCATGGATGATTCATTTGTAGTGTATTCTCCTTTTATTTGACGAATGACTAGCTGCGAATCACTGGTGATTCTCACATTTTCCAACTTCATTTCTATTGCGAACTTCAGGGCATGTGTCACAGCTTCATATTCTGTTTCATTATTGGTGGATGTTAACTCCAATCTAAAGGAAAAAGCCATTTTGTTGCCCTCTGGCGAAATCAAAACAATTCCAATTCCATTACCTTCCCCATTTGATGATCCGTCCACCAATATTTCCCATCCATTTGGCTCTGTTAATAGATCTCTCGGATTTCCATGTTCTTCTTCTACATCTATCATTTCTTCAACAGCTTTATCATCTTCTAAAGGAAATTCTGCTAAGAAGTCCGCAACAACTTGCGATTTGGGTGAAGATAATATTTCATATTTGATTTTGAAATGTCCAATTTGTGCATTCCATCTCTCAACTCTGCCTGATCTTTTTGAATTCTTCATTACTGACTCGATTGGTATTTTTGTCAGTACTCTTATTTCATGTGCCTGAAAATATATGCGAAGCTTAAATGCTGCATAAACTAACGCCAAAATTAGATTTTCAATTTTTGAATAGTTTTTCTCTGCGGCATTGAAGGTTTTGCTGATGTAATAAATTGGTTTTTCAACTCTTGCGTCTACTCGTAGTAACACATCACTTAATGCATGCGAAGTTGTCGCAAGATAGATTAATAATTCTTCTCCAGGTTCTGCTTTTTGCGAAATAGATATATTCGTCAGATGTTCTTTTATTCCTTGAAAAGCTTTCTCGCATTCGTCTGTCCATCTAAACTTCGTCCCCCTTTTGAGTATGTTGAAAAAATGTTTACATTTGTCTGATGATCGCGAAATGAAACAGCGAATCTAAGAGCCCATTTAACTTCTGTACATCTTTTACCGTCGCTGGTGTTGGCATGTCACGAACTGCTTGCACTTTCTCGGATCAACTTGTATTCCTTCTTTTG
Organism: Papaver armeniacum; assembly: GCA_023531295.1. Lineage (NCBI taxonomy): Eukaryota > Viridiplantae > Streptophyta > Magnoliopsida > Ranunculales > Papaveraceae > Papaver > Papaver armeniacum. The sequence goes on from JAJJWW010001001.1 coordinate 475,853, forward strand.
ATACGATGTAGCCTAAAAATTTTCCCGATGCAACCCCAAAGATACACTTTTCGGATTTACTTTGATGTTAAAATATCTCATTTGTTCAAAAATTTCCTCGATCTTGGACATGATCTTTTGCTTCTTTACTTTTATTAACATATCATCCACGTACACTTCTAATATTTTGTGTATCCATTTCGCAAACACCTTCTCTGCCATCCTTTGGTATGTTGCTCCAAAGATTTCGCAAACCAAATGGCATTTTTGTATAACAATATAACCCTCTTGGAGCGAAAAAAAAGATGCTCCCGATGTTCTTCAACGAGAGGGATTTGATTGTACCCTTTATATCCGTCTAGAGAAGATATTCTATCATTTCCTGCTGCTGATTCGACCATTTGTGGAATATCCGTAACGGAAAAACATCTTCTGGATGTGCTTTATTTAGATCAAGAAAATCTATACAAATTCTTATCCCCTTTTTCTTCTTTGGTACCACTACCATGTTTGCTATCCACTCTGGATATTTTGCTTGTCTTATGATTCCAGCATCAAGCATCTTCTCCAACCTATAACACGCCATAGACGGGTCTATTCCAGGCATCTCATCCATGTTCCACGCGAAAAATATCTTTAAATTCTCGCAACAGACCAATAGTTCTTTCTTCTTCATCTGCCTCCATCTTAGTCCCAATTTTTAGTATTTTGGGTTCTTCTTCGATTCCAACATTCACTTCCTTTGTTGGTTCCGCCACAGTGTAACTTTTCTTAGGTTCTCCCATAGGTGTGGGTTCTTTTATCTCCTTCGCAGGCTCATTCCCTTCTCCCGAAATTTCGCTGGGTATTCCTTTTCCTTCCTCTGTTCTTATCATATAATCTCTAAATTCTTCTTCTTTCTTTGCCTCATTTGCCACTTTTCTGCGATTTTTTCGCTTCTTTGCACGTCCTTCATACTGTTTCACTTCAATTTGATAACATAATCTTGCTTTATCAGCCTCCCCTCTAATTTCGCCAATCCCATTTGGCATAGGAAATTTAATGCACTAATGTAATGTTGATGCTACAGCTTTAATTGCATGTATCCATGGCCTTCCCAACAGCATGTTGTACGGTGATTCCATATCCACTACGCATAGTTCCACTTGCGTTTCAATCTCTCCTAGCGAAATTCGCACCTCTAATTCTCCTTTTGGTTTTGTTATAGATTTGCCAAAGCCATGAATATGATAGGTTGAAGGAGACATTTCTTCATCTTTGTATCCCATTCCTCTGTATGCATGGTAAAATATTATATCGTCCGAACTCCCTGTATCAACCAGAGTTCTGTTTATCGCCCATTCTTCTATAGTTTTTGCTGATTTCTCCTTTTCTTTCCGTGTGGTTACTGTGATTACCAAAGGAGATGTGTGGTTTAAATTTTCTCTTGGTACCTCTGCTGTTGTGAATGTAATCTTCTGTTTCTCCCAATCTTTCAAGGGTGATACCTTCTCCATCGTTGTGATTTTATTTCCTTCAAAATCTCGTTTATGTATTCTCCCTCTGATATTTTCATGGAATTCATTAATCATTATTTTTGTAATCAAGCTACACTCCAACTTTCTATTACATTCCTTGATTTTAATTTTCTCTACTTTAACTGATTTATCCATTTTTTTAATCATTTTCTTGATTTGAACAATCTTAATAACAATCTTTAATCTTTAATCTTTAATCTTCAATCCCTGTTTCTAGCGCCATTATGTGATTGCAGGAAATCCAACAATACATCCCTCACAAGAATTCATAATATTCAACACATCTTTAAGATCAACAATCACACTTTTTATTAATTGAGTTTAAGAATTTTACAAAGGGGAAATGAAATCAAGAATACAACTATCGTTCTCGACTTTCTCTCTCCTTAAAACTTTCCCTTCACTCTAAAAAGATCCCCTCCTCCTTTCTTAAGCCAATTCGGCTCTTTATATAGGACATTACATAGTGGATGACAGCTAAGCTGTCCTTTATTTTCGGATCTAGCTTGCGACACTCTCGCCAGTGTACGAATGTTGAATTTCGCAACACTCCTAAATCTCGTTAGGTCTTCACATCTTTCTCGTGTTCAGGCTGTCGTCATCCGTTGCGTCATTTTTACTACCAATCTGCGATATCTTCGCAGTGTGTCGTTCAAGGATTCTCAAGGATATTAATGTTGCGAGATTCTGATCCTACACTCTAGGTAACCGATGGATATAATTTCACTTAGAAAGATTCGTAGGAATCTCCCTTGTCACTAGAGACATGTATTTTTTTTAAATAGAGATTAGTATAAGAAACTTAGATTTCCCAATTTGATAGAACTTAAATTAGAGTAATTGAACCTAAAGCTATACAAATTTTAGATCTTAGTTGTTGAAAGCCATGTAGGTTTGTGTTTTGTTTTATATTGTTTGCGCTAAGATAGGAGATAGGATTATTCTTTAAGGTGGGGAGTTTTTGAAGACCAGAAGGATGGTTTGATTTTCGAGGAAGAAAATATATAGGGTGGGGAGAATGTAAGGACCCTCAAGCTCGTCAACGTTATTAGACTAGTCAAGAGTCGTCTTAGCCGCTATTAACTCGATTAGTTTAACACGAACGTTAATTAATAGGAATTAATTTAACAACGATCTACATACGAAATTAGTATCACTGAATATGTCTCGAAAAGTTAGGCATATTGGACTAACCTCACGCGTCATTCGGACACTGGGTGAAGAAGATTTATCAATTTGTTTTCGGAGGGTAAAATAGTAATTTTGGATATTACCCTTGTGGATGCACGTGTCGAAGCTAGTGGGTGTCTAAGCAAATTGGGTTGTCCTTATCCCCAGACCGCTCGAGAAGAATTCTTTTTTCTTCTTTTCTTCTCATTCTTTCTTCGTTCTTCTTCTGCTCTTTCTCTCTTTCCTCTTCAGGTTAATTTTGGGAGATGAAGTATTACTCTGAGATCGAGATAACAAGAGTCTGATCATGAATCAAGAGATGGTGGAGGTGTTGTTGCTGTTTGAGTTAGGAGGAAGAAGAATCGAGAAGCCAGTGAGTTAGGGTTTCTGAAAGATGAAGTTTGATTGAAGAAAAATATGGATTTGGGTATGAAATCAACTAGTTGAAGGTGGGTTTTGTACATCAAGAGCAAAGAGAAGAGTTGGTGTTCAATTCTCGATTTACAGTGAAGAAAAGGTAAATTGAAGATTTAATTTAAGGTTTCGGTTTTGATTGATTTCCTTTATGAAATTTGGATTGTTTTGGTGTTATATTTAATAGGTTTGTTTTTTTATTAAGGTAAAGATGATTGTTTAGATTTAATTTTAGTTTCGCTAGGAAATCAGTTTTAAAGGTTAGGGTTTCAGTGAATTAAAGGTGAAGATTAGGGTTCTTGAGTTGGGAAATTAAGGTTGAAGGGGATGAATTGGATAGAGATGGGTAATGATGAGAATTGTAGAACGGAAAAGAAATGGATTTGTGGCTATAGTTTAGGTATTGCTGAGATACATGGGATGTGAAGTTTAATTTTGAACTGAAGGAGATGGCTTGGGCAGTTATGGGGTGATTTGGTAAATTAGGGCTACTGTTAGTGAATCAGAAATAGAGTTCTGTGACCAGAGGGTGATAAAGATAGTGTTGTTGTTGATCAGTTGTGGATGAAATAGTATTGAAGATGTTGTAAATTGGGTTGGTAGTGAAGCTATAGATGCCTAGGTGTTTTTATTGGTTGATGTCTGCAATTGAATGAATGTGAGATGATTGAGCACATATTATATGAGGATAATAAAGTGGTAGAAGTAGAAATGAGATTCTAGTGGTGGTGGTTGCCTGAGAATGGAATTGCAGGTGGTGATGCTGGAGTCTGGACGCCTTGAAGTTTGTATTGATGTTGCTGTGGTAGCTGACGTGAGGATATGAAGTTGATGTCGAAGATGTTGATTTCATTTGAGTTGATTGACAGGGAATTGATAATGAAGATGATTGTTTTGAGAAGTGTTAAGAGTCATAGATATTTATGAAGAAGCAAGGGAAGTGGTGCAGATAAAGTTGTGTACATGAAGCTGCAATGGAGGACAAGATACAATGGACTGGTATTGTGGGTGATGAGGATGCTGATCACGATGAGATGTTGAATCTCAGATGTGGAGGTTAAGTCATATGATGGTGTTGGGTGTGTATGTAATTGCATATAAGATATGAGTTGAACTATTGATTCCAGGGAGCTGTTCTGGTTTGTAGAACTTAACAAGGGTTTAATGTTGAAGTGTAGGTGGTCATGTGAAATGATATTGGTGTGTGTGTTGAAACTTTTGAAATGAGATTCTCAAGCTGAATCTGTTTATGATGTTGCTGGTATGGTGACTTCAGATGAAGTTTTGTTTGGGTTGAAGTTCTTTTGGATAGTTGATAATGGCGTTGAGAAGTAGAATAGATTATGTAGATTGTAATTCAGTTGAGTTGAAGATTTACAAATTGAAGTTAGAAATACTTTGGTTTGGTTTGAGTCTATGTTGCGTTTTGGTGTTTGGAATGAAAGTTTAACTTAGGGATTTGACCTATTAGTCATCCCAGTCAGCTCAGCTGACTTAGAGTGTCTGACTGAGTTAACTCAGTGATCGGACTTGACCAGATCTAACTCAGTGAACCTTGACTGAGTTGTTTACCTTGACCTTTGACTTGGACTGTTGACCTGATTTTGGACCATTGACTTTTCTTGACCTTGTTGGCTGACGTAGACTGTTAGTTGACCCTTGACTGTTATTTTGACTGTTAGTTGACCAGGCCTTGTTTTAATGGGCCGAGCTTAGTGCGCTTGGGCTTAGTTCCATGTTGTCTTAGTTAGATGTGTTGGACCCTTTATGGTCTGAATTAACCTTTGTTTCCTTCTACAAAGTTGTAGATATTCTTAAGACACATCTAATAGACTATAGAACCATTCCAATTCAATTAGCAAACCTTAGATGTGTTAAGGATTGATAATGAAAAGGTGTAGAACCATAAATGGGCTTACAACCATTAGATAATTCACTTAGCCTATAATTATAGAATTGTATAAGATTGTATTTGAGCCTTGTGTGAGCCTTTTGGCTAATCTTTAGAGTGCTTGTGTGATTAACAGTTAATCATTATTAACAACGATCGATCTAAAGAATGGACCAGTGGATTATGGATCTGAAGGTATGCGAGGCTTGTCATCAAAAGAGGTGGGAATCGATAACGAACTCTCTTGTATTCATTATTGTTTTAAAAATATGTCTTTTGTGAAATTCATGCATATCTTTGTATGCTCTGTGTGGTATGAGATGTGTGCCGACACAATATCCAGTATTCTATATCTAGGGCGATACACCGCAATATTACATGGCCAAAATTATTCTTCCTTTATATCCTTTTCTATGGCTAGGGCGATACACCGCAGCATTACCTATTCGGTGTGGAATTGGCATCAATATTACTCTTCCTTATGTGCGGCAACACACATCTCATACATGGATGTTTACTGTTCTTTATGGATGTTTACTGTTCTTTTAAATTACTTTGGAAAAAGTTAAGTTTCTACAATATGTTTTACTGTCTTTCCGTATTATCTTTTTTCAATAAAACCTGCATTGTCTTCAAATCATATTAATGATGACTTGAAAGTTATTTGTTATTTCTGATGGGCACCCCTTTTAGGGATGATGTGCTCACGCGTTCCCACTTTCAGTTTCAGTGACAGATCAGAGTTGCGCAGCGAAAGCTTCAAGGGTTGAGTTCACTAGTTGATTAACTTCTGCTATGTTTATTATGTTGTATATTTTATTTGTAAACCAAATGACTATTGTATACGTATCATTTGAGAGGAATCCTTGTATATATATATTTCTGAGTGGGGATAGTTTTGGGTTAAGTTTTTGTAGCAGATTTCTAAATTGAATGTTTAAGTAAATGATTTAGATTCTTAGTGCCTCTTTATTTAGTTAATCTCTTGGATTAGTCAGCTGCTAGCTTAGGGGGCGCTACAAGTTGGTATCAGAGCTCATCATTAGATCTTATATGGGTGATAATAGTATTAGCCAGTTCTAGTTAGTGAACTAGATTAGCTTAAAAGTGGTTTGGGTTGTGAGATAAATCTTAATTAATCACTAAAAGTTATCAATAATTAAAAAAATGATTGATTGATTGATTTGTTTGTTTATGTAAGGAAATAAAAATTGTAGGGTACACCAATAACTTTAGCTAATTAGGATTCGAGAATAATAAGTCTAAAAAGGTATGAACACGTAAACAATCTTATACTATAAAAATAGTGAGATTAGTATTATTGATGAATCTTGAAAATCACATAAAAACTTATTGAGTATCTTGACTTATGCGTATCTTGACTTATATGTAGAATCAACAATATATAATTACATAAATGTTAATAATATCTTTGGGACTCAACAATATTTGTAAGAGAAAGTAGAAACCCTCAATGTTAATAATAAAAATATTATAATAATAGTTATAGATGATAATAATGGTGATAATAATTTTAATAAAGCAGTGTTAGCATTTCTCAATAAGTATCATATTGTACTTGACTTAACAAAAATTTCAATAACGATATATAATGATAAAAAAAAAAATTATGATTAAATAGCTATGAAAAATTATTAACACTAATCTACGGTTAAGTTTTGTAAATTAAACAAATTACAATTTGAGACACATGTTTTGCGTGTAAACTAGATAGTTAATATAATACTTATTAGGTGTTAGAAGTAAAAGGGTAAAGATATAATGTATGAAATTTAAAAAGACTTAATTCGTTAGTCACCTTGTACCGAAATTATGTTTGGTCTAACAAATGATCCAGTAAATCTTTAAAATGGAACAAATATACATGAAGTAGTAAGAATAGCATTCAGATGTTTGGTGTGGTATTAGAATTAAAAGAAAAAAATAAATTCGTATATTAATAGGATACCATACATTAACAACAAAATCTAAAGACTATTAAGACATGTTAAACTTTTATGCAGACTCAAAATTTAAATCATATTAAATTACCAACGCCAATATTTATCAAGATGTAGTATACATATTCAATCTGGATAAATAAAATCTATTATTTCAATCTTTATGCAAGTGTGGAATTGTATTTAAAAGATTAAGGCTTAGTGTACCAATCGAACTATCAACTTAAGAATAATGAGAATAATAATACGAATAATTAGACTAACAGGAAATTTAGAGTAGATTATATTTGGAAAATCTATATATGGTATTACACAGTAAAGATAAAATTATCAAATATTAATAATTGGCGTAAAATGGAATTGGGATTACTTATATTAGTAAAAGAAATAAAGAAATAAATTCAGATGACTAAATTGCTTAAAATGATGTAAACTATTTATATATTTTACGGAGTAAATTTATCAGACCTACACCAGTGACGATAAAAGTTTAGAGACTAATTAATTATAATAAATTAATAATTAGTTAATCCAGCACTGGGGAATAGTGAAGGTTGTGTTTTCTCTGTTCGTAGGAAGGCATTGTTGGGATTGGCCAACCTTGACAGGGCAACTGCATTCAGAGATGACCGATCATAGAAGTTTTGTATAATTCTTTAGGTAACCGATGGATATAATTTCACTTAGAAAGATTCGTAGGAATCTCCCTTGTCACTAGAGACATGTATTTTTTTAAATATAAATTAGTATAAGAAACTTAGATTTCCCAATTTGATAGAACTTTAATCAGCGTAATTGAACCTAGAGCTATACAAATTTTAGATCTTAGTTGTTGAAAGCCATGTAGGTTTGTGCTTTGTTTTATATTGTTTGCGCTTAGATAGGAGATAGGATTATTCTTTAAGGTGGGGAGTTTTTGAAGGCCAAAAGGATGGTTTGATTTCCGAGGACGAAAATGTATAAGGTGGGGAGAATGTAAGGACCCTCAAGCTCGTCAACGTTATTAGACTAGTCAAGAGTCGTCTTAGCCGCTATTAACTCGATTAGTTTAACACGAACGTTAATTAATAGGAATTAATTTAACAACGATCTACATACGAAATTAGTATCACTGAATATGTCTCGAAAAGTTAGGCATATTGGACTAACCGCACGCGTCATTCGGACACTGGGTGAAGAAGATTTATCAATTTGTTTTCAGAGTGTAAAATAGTAATTTTGGATATTACCCTTGTGGCTGCACGTGTCGAAGCTAGTGGGTGTCTAAGCAAATTGGGTCGGCCTTATCCCCAGACCGCTCGAGAAAAATTCTTTTTCCTTCTTTTCTTCTCCTTCTTTCTTCGTTCTTCTTCTGCTCTTTCTCTCTTTCCTCTTCAGGTTAATTTTGGGAGATGAAGTATTACTCTGAGATCGAGATAACAAGAGTCTGATCATGAATCAAGAGATGGTGGAGGTGTTGTTGCTGTTTGAGTTAGGAGGAAGAAGAATCGAGAAGCCAGTGAGTTAGGGTTTCTGAAAGATGAAGTTTGATTGAAGAAAAATATGGATTTGGGTATGAAATCAACTAATTGAAGGTGGTCTTTGTACATCGAGAGAAAAGAAGAAGAGTTGGTGTTCAATTCTCGATTTACAGTGAAGAAAAGGTAAATTGAAGATTTAATTTAAGGTTTCGGTTTTGATTGATTTCCTTTATGAAATTTGGATTGTTTTGGTGTTATATTTCATGGGTTTGTTTTTTTATTAAGGTAGAGATGATTGTTTAAATTTAATTTTAGTTTCGTTAGGAAATCAGTTTTAAAGGTTAGGGTTTCAATGAATTAAAGGTGAAGATTAGGGTTCTTGAGTTGGGAAATTAAGGTTGAAGGGGATGAATTGGATAGAGATGGGTGAAGATGAGAATTATAGAACGGAAAAGAAATGGATTTGTAGCTATAGTTTAGGTATTGCTGAGATACAGGGGATGTGAAGTTTAATTTTGAACTGAAGGAGATGGCTTGGGCAGTTATGGGGTGATTCTCATTTTCTCTTCTTTGCCGTCTTTCAGCTCTCCTTTGTACTCTATCATATTCTTCATTGATATTACCATTATTGCGATTTTGTTCACGCCTTCTTTCTCGATTATCATGATTATTCCGGCGAATTGCCTCTTGTAGCTCTTGTTCTTCCACTTCTGCTCTCAGTCTTTCCCTCTCGGAAGCTAGACGTGCTTGTTTAGTATAATGTCTTTCGATTTCATCTTCAATTATTTGTCGATTTCTTTGAACTTCTCTCCCATGTAATGTTCTCCTTGCTTCTCCCTGATTTTCTTCGCCATCTCGATTATTTCGTTCCTGACATTGCCTATTTCCCTGATTTCCGTTGTTTTGTCCATTTTGAAGAATTTCACCATGTTGAATATAACGATCTTCTATTATTTCTCTTCTTTCACGACGTTCTTCGTATGGATTTTGTATTTTCTCTCGGGTATCTTCATTAGCATTTTCTACAGGAGAATTTCGTCTTATTTTTTCTCTAACTGATCTTGAACTTGATCTTGTAGTGCTTATTGACCTTCTATTTTGTAATCTCATGTTTTCCATCCTCAACTCATGATTTGCCTTGTCAGATTTGCACGTTCTTCTGCTTCTAATCGCCTTTCTTCATGTATTCTTTGCCTCAATGCCTCTAATGCTGCAATCTCTTCATTTCCATGAATTATTCCTCCAATTACTTCTTGGTCTCTCTCCTCTTGTTCATTGCTTCTTAATTGCTGCTCTTTTCCCATTTCATCTACAGAATCTGATCGCCAAGTATGTACACTCACTCTGTCATAATCCACAGTTCTATTTTTTATTGGTGTACGTTGAATTGGCGGTTGAACTTGATTTTCTCCATTGTTTCTTGTGTTCACTCTTGAAGATTCCTCCATTTCATCTCTCCCTTTTCCAGCAAGTCTCCTACTCATTCTAATAGTTGTTGGTTGTTTTGATGTATTTCTTCTTCTAGCCATTTTTCAATCTTAATGAGTTGTTGAAAATTATATGAAATTCTTTATCTACTACTCCAAATTCTTTCAAATCACAATATCAACCTTCAATCCCTGTTTCTAGCGCCATTATGTAGTTGCAGGAAATCCTACAATACATCCCTCACAAGAATTCATAACAATCAACCCATCTTTAAGATCAACAATCACACTTTTTATTAATTGAGTTAATGGTGAGTTTGGATGTAGAATTTTAAAGGTGGAATTCATGGGTCCGTGGGATTTGGTAGAATTACGTTTCCCTCTGTATGTTTGGTTACCCGAATCCTTGGAATCACGTTTCCTACGGGATTCAGTTTTCCAGCAAATCCTCCATATGGAGTCCGACCCCTCCCCCTAAGATTTGCTGGGAAACTTATCAAAGGATTTATGAACCCACTTTTTTTTTAACTTTAAATCCCATATATATGCAATTTTAAGATTTGAGGGTAATGTCAAACGGTACAAAGACTTAAATACAAGAAAACTCTATAAATCCTAGGAATTTATATTGAGTTACCAGACACACAAGGAATTTACATGATTCATAGAATTTGTAATCCCATAGGATTATAAATTCCTGGAAACGGTGAATTCTGCAAACAAACCCATCATAAAGAATTTTACAAAGAGGAAATGAAATCAAAAATACAACTATTGCTCTAGACTTTCTCTCTCCTCAAAACTTTCCCTCCACTCTAAAAAGATCTCTCCTTCTCTTAAGCCTGCTCGACTCTTTATATAGGATATTACATAGTGGGTGATAGCTAAGTTGTCCTTTATTTTAGGATCTGACTTGCGATATTCTCGCAAGTATACAAGTGTTAGATTTCGCAACACTCCTATAACTCTCTAGGTCTCCACATCTTTCTCGTGTTTAGGCTGTCGTCATCTGTTGCGTCATTTCTGTAACCAGACTGCGATATCTTCGCAGTATGTTGTATAAAGATTTCGCAAAGGTATTGATGTTGCGATATTCTGATCCTACATCTTGCCTCTTCTCATGTCTTCTCTGCAAAGGAGAGAATGTCATGAGAATTAGTACTTCAAAATGCCGCAGCCGTTCATTTTTCCATGCTCTTCTGTATTGACATGATTCTGTACTTTTATGCAGAATTTATTACACGTATTTCCTATTCCTTTCATTTCTTGCCACGTCTTTTTCAACCGTTCATGTATACTCTTCGCATTAAATGTGCTTATCTTCTCGAGAATTCTTCTCTCTATATATATTCTTCTCATTCTTCTCTTCTTCTTTTTTACTTTCCTTCTCATTTTTTCAGCAACTTTTCTTCACCGTTTCTTCGTAAATTCCGCTCCTACTACTGTAAATTTTCTTGTTTCTTATTCTTTTGATCTTTAATTTCTTCTTCATTCCCATACTTAAAATGCCTCCAGTTGGTCGCAAATATGAGACTTCTCTCGAAAGAATAACCACTATTCCCAATCAAGAATCTAAATCCATTCTTTTTGCCAAATTGTTTTCTAATCATCATTGTGATGATAAAGAAATCATAGTTTCACTTGGTCAGATTCTCGCTGGCCTTCCTATCCCTCTTTATGATCCAAATCTTCCCTTGTTTTATGAAATTCTTGCTCATGCGAACTTCTCGCGACCATCTACCAATTAAGTGGTGTTGATGGTGGATTTTCGTTTAAGGTTAAATTTGTAAGTAACCAAAAAATCATGTGCTGACATCTTGTAAAAGATAAAGCCGTTTATAAGTGACGGATACTCCTCACTTAATTCACCAAGAATGGAGCATGTAGCAACAATCTCATTCTGTGAATACATGAAATTCCTCCAGGTTGGAGCATGCAAAGAACAATCCCTTCCCTGTGAATTTCATATCAACCTTGTATTTCCTGTACCCATTATCAGTGTGGCATGACGACTGAGTGTTACTCTTACAGAGTAACACGAACCTCCAAGCACTATAATGAATCCATGTACGAAATACCCGTACATGCTGATTCTCGGTGTGTTATACTAGCCCGAGCCCTCTCGGTGTGTTATACTAGCCCGATTGAGCCCCTCTCGGTGTGTTATACTAGCCCGATTGAGCATCCGGACTTGACGGTATCAGTCTCCGGATATGATATGATCGCAGTCATCCAACTCCACAAGCATGATTGGATGACCACAGATCAATTCCATCACCCCCAAGCAGGTATGGAATACACACGGCCTTAGCTTGCCAAATATGATCTGATCGCAGTCATCCAACTCCACAAGCATGATTGGATGACCACAGATCAATTCCATCACCCCCAAGCAGGTATGGAATACACACGGCCGACCCGCATGGTCGACCATTGGCCTTCGCTTGCCAAGAAACCGTCCATACCAAGCATTAGAAAACCCTAAATTAGGGTTTGCGGCATATTACATGTGTTGCAAAACGGTCTCAACCGTCCATCTTCGCAGCATAGATGGAGGGTGTAGATGTAGACTCAAAGGGCCCGGAGCATGTCGACACAATCACCGTGTGACCGCCTACACACTTGACCAATCGGTCAAAGCCAACCATGGTTGGTTACAACAAAACCGTCCGCCCAAAAGAGCATGGTCGCGCGGCTTTGAAAGCCAAAATTAGGGTTCAAGCCATCACGCGCGTCCATCTTCTCCTAAGCACGAATGGAGGGTCACAGATTAGATTAAGCAGTCCGGTTATACCAAAGCATGACCACCGTGGACCCATCTACCTCCTCTTGCGGTCGGCCAAGGCATATCATGCCTGGCCAATCCAAAACGCCCGCTCAAACATGCGTGGTTACACTTCCCAAATTGCAAATCGATCTCGACCACTCAACTTCACCGGACGAATTGGGTGGCTTAGATCGCGTTTTCATGAGACGGTGAGACATGGGCGTGAACATCAGCCCGCCACCTTCACGCAAGCCAACCGGCCAAGACCGACCAAGCTAGGTCGTCTTGGAAAACGCGCCGGAAGAGAGCATGGCGCGCGGCTTCTTTGCGGCATCAAACTCTTATCGCAAATCGATCTCAACCACTCAACTTTACCGGTCAAATTGAGTGGCTTAGATTGCGCCTTCTTGGGAAAGTGAAGTATGGACATGCACACCGGCGTGTTGTCTACACACATGCCCGGTCGGTCCTCTTCAAAACCTTTCCCATGCTTAGTTTCGACCAAGCTAAAGAGTGATGCTTGCGCACCTCTTTAAAAACCCTAATTTCATCAACGGTCGCAGATGAGTGTCTCAAACATCATCTCATCCGTCCGCCTTCACCACTTGGTTATACAACCCTCGGTCGAGTTATTTGGTTAGTGAGGAGTCATTACCCATCACTTTACCACACCGCAATGCAAGCACTCGCATAAAATACACACGATACTTCACAAGTATCGACTTTCTCGAATAACGCAGTTATTCAATTCAAGCATTACATGCTATCTTTCGTGGATCCACGATCCACATTCCAGACATCAATCATGTCACAAATCGGGGGATGCATATTGGGGTATTGGTCTGGCGGTTTACACGTGCGGCGTGCAACGCGCCATCACAAGAACGTGTTAGGAAGTCATGGACGGTTAGAGATAAACAGAAAAGTGGGCAAGACCGGTCGTGTGTTACCGACACACAACTCCACTACTCCATCATTCCACTACCTCCACTTCCCACGAGAAACGTGAATGAGGCTCAATGACTTGTATAAATAGGGTCTCCACCCTATTTCCAACAACAACAAGGAATAACGGAGACAGGAACAACACAAGTTCGTCGATTTAAACCAAGTGTTGATACCGTCATATTCAACCATCTTTCGTCACAAGTCATAGCAAGCCAACACCTTCACAATCTCAACACCTTCTTCGCTTCCCTCCCTAAGATCAACCCCATCTCCTTCACTTTGTGACCGAAACAAGTTTGGAACGGCCATTTCTTGGTTTAGGCCGGACTTGCACTGCATTGATCTCTCGAATCTACAAGCACTCACCGCGCAAAGTGCATTTGTTGAAGGTTTAGATTCATTCCTCATCCACACCCCAAATTACCAAATTCTCGCAGAGTAGTTTTCACCCATCAACAATTGGCGACCACAGTGGGAGATTAATCTCTCGGTTGTAAAGTCAATTTCTTCAAAATTCAATTCAATTTCATCAATCTCAAAAGGGTAGATCTTAGAGTCGATTCAATCAAAAAATCACTATGGTGGAATTAAGGTCTGGGTCAGCAATCAATTCTGATGGAGCCGTTGTGGATAACAATCCTGGTGTTGAAGTACCACGGTGGAGCTACCGTGGTCAACACATCTCGTGGAGCCGTCACTTCTACCACCGAAGACCAGTGTAGAAGCAGATATCCCAAAGAGGAATAACTCCTCCCATCACCGAGCAGAGCTTGCCGCAAATCCCGGCATCTCTTCGAGCGTAACGCCTCCAGTGGTTACCAGAGCAACAACTTTCACTCCTCCACCAGGACGAGGAGCCGGAGACACAAGAGGAAGGCCGCCGTCTAGTACCATTGCAGACTTGATGGAGAAACAGGAAGTTCTTGCTAAAACTCAAACAGATATGGCCGCAACTCAGAAAGAGGTACTCACTTTCCTTAAAACTTTGATCGAACGATTACGCAAGATTCACGGCAACCCTTGGAGTCGGCGAGAGATGCATTCAATACACCCGGAGCAGGTGTTTCCACTCAGACTCACATGAATGAAGAAACTCGTGTTGCTCCTGAGCGCCAAGGGGAGAGAGGCCAGTCTTCCAACTTCATTACGCGTGAAGATCTAGAGCGACTTCTCCAAAATCGAGGAAAAGGGGACCGAACGGACATACACCAACATCAGCCGCCGTACCCTCAAGATGTGCAACGAATTCCTCTACCAAGAGGTTACACCTCTCCCCAGTTCTCCCTCTACGACGGTACTGGTAATGCTCGTGAACACATTTCTCGATTCTTGGAAGCCTTGGGGAACATGAATACAATCATGTTTTACGCCTAAAAGAATTCTCAAAATCACTCACGGGAGGGCATACACACTGGTACAACAACATTGCGCCTAACAAAGATATCCAATTGGAGCGAGATGGTCAGTGCTTTCTACAGGAAGTATTTCTTCGTGTCTGAACAAATCACGTTTTCAGACCTGGGAAGAATTCTCCAGCGGAACAATGAA
This sequence comes from Papaver armeniacum, assembly GCA_023531295.1. NCBI lineage: Eukaryota > Viridiplantae > Streptophyta > Magnoliopsida > Ranunculales > Papaveraceae > Papaver > Papaver armeniacum. The sequence goes on from JAJJWW010001001.1 coordinate 490,935, forward strand.
CATCCCAACGACTTCGTTAAAAGATTCAGAACCCAAGCACTGGACTGTCACGACCCGAATGTTACCGAACGGCAATTGGTGGAATCATGCATCAATGGGATGATACCCATATACCGCGCTCTGTTAGAGAATCTGGGCTTTCAAACATTCTCTCAACTCCACGAAGCCGCAAAACGTTCAAAGAACAACGCACCAAAGCATTACTAGAAAGAACCAGAGTTGTTCGAAGTGAAGATTTGCGTGAAAGTCGAGGAAGCAGGCGTCTCACAAACAAACAATACAACACCGGCCCTTCGTGAGTGTGGTAAGCGGAGGAGAAAAGAGGAAAGCTTCGATAACGGAACAACAAACCAAGCGAACATCCTCGGCACACAAGACTTCGTCTCGAAAAGGAACAGACAAAACTCCCGCACAAAACGCCAAAGACACGGGTTTTCCTTTTCCCATGAATGAAGTGATAGAGCTCTTGGAAGCGTGGATCCAAGATGATGCCGTAAAACTACCCCCTATCAGGCGTCCTCCGACCGAGGAAGAAATAGCAGATCCCAGATACTGTTGCTACCACAGGTTCGTCCATCATCCAACCAAAGATTGCAACAGGTTGAAACAAATATTCAGGGAAAAGGTAGAGACCGGGGAACTCCAGCTTGGAAACGAAGGCGTTCATAGGGATCCTCTACCTATCAGGAACTGCATGATTTCTGGGGACTCTATTCGCAAGACCGTGCAATCTATGATGGAGCACATGTGTGAAATATTATATTTCTCCAAGGGGCAGCGTCAAGACATATTTGCGGCCCTCAACCACGTTGTGTCGCGGGCGCTCGTATCCCGAACCGGTCCAAGAACCTCGGTCTTTCCCGAAAGATGCGAGCAAAGGAACTGGGGACTCCTAACCGTCACTCGTTTGAGAGGCGTTGAGTTTGATAACGCGCCGATCGATACGGCTTCCGAATTTAACATCATTACTTTGTCAAGACCTTGAGAGCGGCAAAGATTTCGAGCGTGGAGGCTACTCGTCACCCAACTGTGGTCAAAGATTCGGGAGGAGAGCTTAGAGATGCGTATGGATACATCGACCTTGAAGTCAAATTGGGAGACGCCTCAACACGAGCAAAGTTCTATGTAGTCAAAGATCATCCCAACTACGACATGATCCTAGGAAGCTCTTGGATGCAGGACAACAAAGCCATACTGGAGGTCTGTCCTCTACCGGCGTCAGTACCTGAGAGAATCTCCAACACGCCTTCTGGACCCCCTGATGACTGTTTGCTGCCGCATCGACAACTTCCCGACGTAACACAATTTTCCGGAGAGAGCCTGTCGGCATACACTGAAAGGTTCCGGTCTCAAGTAAGTCTCATCACACAACCCTCCTTGCAAACTACCGCCCCTCATTCTGACAAATCCTGGGGACTGGCTCCAACCGACAAACCAACCCCGGCTAGGAGATGTGAATGGGAAGCCGCCCCTTTCAAACGTTTTATCAGGAGCATAGAAGCTGTCTTGGTCAAAGACAACAAGGCCAAGGTCCAAGTGTCTGCACGCTCAAACCCATTCGGAATTGGAGACCTAGTGACGAAGGCGACTACATTCAATGTTGGAAACATGACGGTGAAGATGACCACTCTACCTGACTCACCTACCAAAAGAGAAGATGAACCGTACCTTGTAGCAGATGTTATCCTAGGTGGCTACTGCAAGCTCATCAACGCTGATAACCTGGAGGGCATAACAGTTCACTCACGATGGCTCAAACCTTACCGAACTTAAGATATTGTGCTACCACTTTCCAAAGATCCTACACACCTTAAAACGCCGTGCTATATTTTTCCAGCGTGTTTCCTTTTATAATTTCATGTCATATTTGTAATCCCTCCAGAAAATGATTGCAATACTTGCATTCATAGCTAGGGTTTCAATTTTCAATTTTCAATTGAAGCATTATTTTCATCTGAGAACCTCTTTACTCCTAAAACACCAACCCCTGAGTCAGCTTAAATCAGTCCACTGGAGCAAGAAAAGAAACCCTAAGCAAACATCTCACGGGATGAAGGGAATAGAACGTGTGCGGAAAATGATTTGAGCCATCTGCCCAGCAAAGCCAGGAAGATATTGCATCACAGGTCCGTGGATATTCCATTACAGTATAACTTCTTTTATCATTAAGAATTATGTATGAAGGCGCACCCTTGCGCCCGAGAAGGTTCGATTCTGATCTTGGCAAAGGATTGTAAAGAAAAGCTTTATTCAAATAATCAAAGAAAAACCTTGAACTCGGCCGCCACCGAGTACAAGGAAGATGTTCGAGCATGCGAATATACTTGGAAAGAAAAACAAAACAAAAGAAATTTCAATCATCAAGAGGGTCGGTCTCGCCCACATCGCCGTCAGCTCCGTCAATTGCCGATGCACCTCCCTCCGGGATCTTCCTCAACTTCTCGCATCGGGCATCCCACGCAGCAGCCAGCAGCGCACTCCATCCCAACATCTTCGGCAGGAGCATCAAAGGGCATAGCAACACCGGGGCCACGCAAATTGCCTTCGAATGCTCGGGCTCGTCTCAGATCGGAATCAAGAATTATCACGCCGTCCCGAACCAGGGTAATCACACTTGCCTTGATTCAAAGGTCGTTCATGCTCAACTCTCCGCCTCTTCAACCGCGCCGCAAATCTCTCTCGCCTTGCGCTTACTAGTGTCTGCGCAGCGTTTCCTCGCGCCTCCGCCGCTCCTCCATGTGAATTGCAGGTGAAAGTGCACGATACGTCCTCCTCGACAATACGAAGGTGGGAGATAGACATCCCCGTATAGCACGGCCGACTTCGCGAAGTGGAAGATCAATCCTAGCCATTACTTCTCCATGCGCATGGTTTTCGGGCTTGTCAACTTCAAAACTTCTTTCTCGGGAAGCAATGAATGAGCGTCTACCGCTTCCATGATAATCTGCAGAGAAGAAGAGGTTATGAGCACACAAAAAAAAAAAAAAGAGAGAGGATCATCAAAAACTATCGATCAGCTAAACAGAAAATCAGAGCAGTACCTGAGATACCTGGGATATAGAATAAACGACCACGTTGAGATGATTCTTTATAATCTCACAAGTCGACGAGAATCCCTTAAGGAAGAGAAGTCTCTACTTACCACCTATGAAGGCTACTAACTCGGGATAACAATCAACAAGGCTTATCAAATATACCTGAGGAAGGCCGTGTATAACTAAGGAAGTACACCTGAAGGAGCGGCCGAGCTCATACATGTACAAGAGGAACCAAAGCGACTCACCGGATCAAGTCCTGCTTCCTTCGCATCCTTAATCAAGACCGACCAGTTCCGTGGAAACGCCCGACAATGTGAAACTATCCAAGTAAATATGTATTCACTCTAGCTTGGTCATTTCTGTATGTCACCATCTCATGCCTACCACACAATAGTGTAACCATTATATGCTAGGCAGGGGACTTAATGTTGATGGTGGATTTTCGTTTAAGGTTAAATTTGTAAGTAACCAAAAAATCATGTGCTGACATCTTGTAAAAGATAAAGCCGTTTATAAGTGACGGATACTCCTCACTTAATTCACCAAGAATGGAGCATGTAGCAACAATCCCATTCTGTGAATACATGAAATTCCTCCAGGTTGGAGCATGCAAAGAACAATCCCTTCCCCGTGAATTTCATATCAACCTTGTATTTCGTACCCATTATCGGTGTGGCATGACGACCGAGTGTTACTCTTACTGAGTAACACGAACCTCCAAGCACTATAATGAATCCATGTACGAAATACCCGTACAGCCGATTCTCGGTGTGTTATACTAGCCCGAGCCCTCTCGGTGTGTTATACTAGCCCGATTGAGCCCTCTCGGTGTGTTATACTAGCCCGATTGAGCATCCGGACTTGATCAGTATCGGTCTCGGATATGATCTGATCGCAGTCATCCAACTCCACAAGCATGATTGGATGACCACAGATCAATTCCATCACCCCCAAGCAGGTATGGAATACACACGGCCTTAGCTTGCCAAATATGATCTGATCGCAGTCATCCAACTCCACAAGCATGATTGGATGACCACAGATCAATTCCATCACCCCCAAGCAGGTATGGAATACACACGGCCGACCCGCATGGTCGACCATTGGCCTTCGCTTGCCAAGAAACCGTCCATACCAAGCATTAGAAAACCCTAAATTAGGGTTTGCGGCATATTACATGTGTTGCAAAACGGTCTCAACTGTCCATCTTCGCAGGCATAGATGGAGGGTGTAGATGTAGACTCAAAGGGCCCGGAGCATGTCGACACAATCACCGTGTGACCGCCTACACACTTGACCAATCGGTCAAAGCCAACCATGGTTGGTTACAATAAAACCGTCCGCCCAAAAGAGCATGGTCGCGCGGCTTTGAAAGCCAAAATTAGGGTTCAAGCCATCACGCGCGTCCATCTTCTCCGGCACGAATGGAGGGTCACAGATTAGATTAAGCGGTCCGATTATACCAAAGATGACCACCGTGGACCCATCTACCTCCTTCTTGCGGTCGGCCAAGGCATATCATGCCTGGCCAATCCAAAACGCCCGCTCAAACATGCGTGGTTACACTTCCCAAATTGCAAATCGATCTCGACCACTCAACTTCACCGGACGAATTGGGTGGCTTAGATCGCGTTTTCATGAGACGGTGAGACATGGGCGTGAACATCAGCCCGCCACCTTCACGCCAAGCCAACCGGCCAAGACCGACCAAGCTAGGTCGTCTTGGAAAACGCGCCGGAAGAGAGCATGGCGCGCGGCTTCTTTGCGGCATCAAACTCTTATCGCAAATCGATCTCAACCACTCAACTTTACCGGTCAAATTGAGTGGCTTAGATTGCGCCTTCTTGGGAAAGTGAAGTATGGACGTGCACACCGGCGTGTTGTCTACACACATGCCCGGTCGGTCCTCTTCAAAACCTTTCCCATGCTTAGTTTCGACCAAGCTAAAGAGTGATGCTTGCGCACCTCTTTAAAAACCCTAATTTCATCAACTGGCCGCAGATGAGTGTCTCAAACATCATCTCATCCGTCCGCCTTCACCAGCTTGGTTATACAACCCCTCGGTCGAGTTATTTGGTTAGTGAGGAGTCATTACCCATCACTTTACCACACCGCAATGCAAGACTGCATAAAATACACACGATACTTCACAAGTATCGACTTTCTGAATAAAGCAGTTATTCAATTCAGCATTACATGCTATCTTTCGTGGATCCACGATCCACATTCCAGACATCAATCATGTCACAAACTGGGGATGCATACCGGGGTATTGGTCTCGGCGGTTTACAGCGTGCAGCGTGCAGCGTGCAACGCGCCATCACAAGAACGTGTTAGGAAGTCATGGACGGTTAGAGATGAACAGGAAAAGTGGGCAAGACTGGTCGTGTGTTACCGACACACAACTCCACTACTCCATCATTCCACTACCTCCACTTCCCACGAGAAACGTGAATGAGGCTCAATGACTTGTATAAATAGGGTCTCCACCCTATTTCCAACAACAACAAGGAATAACGGAGACAGAACAACACAAGTTCAGTCGACAGAAACCAAGTGTTGATACCGTCATATTCAACCATCTTCTGTCACAAGTCATAGCAAGCCAACACCTTCACAATCTCAACACCTTCTTCGCTTCCCTCCCTAAGATCAACCCCATCTTCTTCACTTTGTGACCGAAACAAGTTTGGAACGGCCATTTCTTGGTTTAGGCCGGACTTGCACAGATTGATCTCTCGAATCTACAAGCACTCACCGCGCAGTGCATTTGTTGAAGGTTTAGATTCATTCCTCATCCACACCCCAAATTACCAAATTCTGCAGGAGTAGTTTTCACCCATCAACAAGTGGGGACTGCATTCGCTTAATACTTGAATTCGCCAACCGCGGTGCTGGTAAAGGATCTCTCTATCCAAAAGAATTTTGGGATCCTAAATATGAGGATTTAGAAATACTCGCCGAAAAATACACCGTGGAGAGTTTCTTTGAAAATTATGAAGTAATAAACATGAAAAATGATAAAACTCGCTGGGGTGCTCGCTTGAAGAGGAAAGAAAATGTTGCCAGCGATAGAATACTTATGCAGGACATTGATTGGCATTCTGGCAAGAATAATATTCCTCGTCACTCTAAAGACGACAGATGGTGCGTCTTTCCACTGGTTTTGAAGGGACCTTATATTTCAGGTTCAAATGTGCTTCATGCGAATCTCGCCACTTATCAACCTTGGGTATTTAATTGTCCCGAGAAAGAAAAAGAAGTATTTCTTCAAATCTTGCTCACTTCATCATCTTTCATTTGTTATTACTTTCTTGTTCTCTAATTCTTGCGAAAATTTTAGATTAAAAAGCTGAGATCGAGCTATAATAGGACTGGGAAGGCTAGCACTTTATCTACTCTACGCTCCATCACAGATGAAGTAAGAAACATTTTTTATACTTTTAACAATATTGTTGCCTCTGTTTCTTATCTTCATTTGTGTGCGAAGGTTGGTGTTGTATTTGTTGAAGAAGAAGAAGGATCTAAGGTTGCGAGGACCAAAGGCAAAGGTAAAGGTTCTCTTCGCAAGGAGAAATCTACTGCCCCACCTTCAAAAAAGCGAAAAGTTCATTCTCCTTCTCCTTCAAATCTTCATTCTAGCGAAAGTTCTGATGATGATGATAATGACATTGATGGTTCTTTCGCAAGAGAAGATTTTCCGTCTGAATCTTCAATGGCACAATTGTCTAGTATCTTCTCTGACTCCATGCAAGGGATCGGGGATGATCATCTCACTGATACATGCAGAGCTCTTGCGAACATCTGTGATGCCCCTTTACTAGATGGTGGTGATTCTCTTCATGGGGTCTCCAGATCAGTGACTCCTAGCTTTCTGAATTCTCTTGGTATCTTGGTATGCCTTCATTTCTCTTTTTCTTCATAATTATGATTTAAAGTTATACTATATCTTGACAATTTATTTATTTTCCTTCGAAGATTGGGAAGGCTTATTTCGCTATTGCCTCAGATTTGGAAAAAAGACGTGGGATTCTTGAAAAGAAGAATCTTCAACTTCGCAAGAGAAATCAAGAATTAGAAGCTGAAGCTGTTGCTCTTCGTGAAAAGAACAAACAATTAGAAGCTGATTCTTCTACTCAAAAGAACAAAATATCTAGTCTTCAAGATGCCAATAAGCAACTTTATGGTATGAAATTTTTCCCTTTTCCTTTATTTTGTTTTCTCATTATCCTCCCTCATCTTAATTTATCATTTTCGCAGACGTTTATGATCTTTTTGATGAAGCCATTCTCCTTCATACATTCCCCAATTCTATGGATAATAATACCCTTCTTGAACACCTTAATAATTCTTTGAATAGTTTTTCAAATGACAAGATTAAATCTCTTCCCATAAATGAACTCAGATCCAAACTTCGCCTCTTAGAAATTGACCATAGATCCAGTTTGGGCTTAGCTAACAAATTTAAACATTTCTATCTTGACTCTAAAGAGAAAATCAATACTTTAAGAACCAAAATCTGTGATCTCATAGATGATAAAGATCGCATCGCTAGTCAAGGTGCTCAAGCGTTAGCGAAATTCCAAAAAACTCTTCTTGAGGTTCAAATTGAACGAGATGATTCTAACCGCATAAATGCCATACTTAGCGAAAGAGAGAATAAAATTCGCTCCCTTCTTCTCATAAATAATGATGATGAATTCGCTTGGGCTGCAAAAGTTCTAAATAAGTGGTAGTAAAGTTCGTTCAACTCGGACTTGATGAGATTCGATTTTAGACTTAAAAATAAAAAACTCTAAGAATAAAGATAATATATACAAAAGTTTGTCACGATATCGAGAGGTACTGAGACTCGGGATTCCACCATAAACTCATTCATTTGGTTCATATAATGACTCATAACAATTCTAGCTCTTTTGTTGACTCTTTTCTTTGCCAAAAGTAGATTTCTAAAAGATTAGATGTAAATCACAAGCATGGTATATCAAAAGCTCTTACGTCTAAGCATACACCATCAAACGAAATCACAACTAATTAGTAAAAATCATAAATCAATTAAAATAAGTGCAAAAAGTCATAAATAATCAATTATAGTTACCAAACAGTTGTGATAAGGGTTCCTCCGTCATCCCAGTGATGGGGTTTAGCTCTTCATGGTGCAAACACGCTCAAAATATAGAAACATGGCTCAATAGGTGTTTTTAATGAAGAAATTAATAATACAACGGATTTGTAACGCTTGGATGGTGTTACAGAGGTCACTGTTACAAGTTCCTAGACTGTAGAACAACGATAGTTTTCTGCTGTAGCAGAACTGCGACTGTTTCTGTTGGTCTAATGTTCTTCAGCTTCTTTTCTTCTCTGAAAATGCAGAAAACGACTCTGCACTTTCTTTTCTTCTCTGCAACTCCACCTGCAGCTTCCGTACCGACCCCACAACTGCTCGATCCCTCTCTGGTCCTCCTACCACCCTATTTATATCAAACAGAGGTGAAAAATACCAAGAAAATCTCTTATTCTCCTCCACGGCAAGTCACGATATGGTTTCCATTTTTATTTCTTCTTTACGCGTCAATCACAGATGCTGAGTTGTTACAGACCCTTGCGAATACAAAATGAGATAATAGGCAGGATATCTTTCCCGTTTTTACTCGTAACTTCTTCAAATAGAATCAACAGAATCCAAGATTATTTGAATACCCTGTTTAGTCGAGATTCGATGAAAACTTCCTTTCTTATGTTTCTAAGATCGATACCTTCCCTGTTTAAGCATAAGCACTCAATACCAATCCAATCTGCACGTGAAAACTCGTACAAAATCTTCCAAATAATCGACAGAACTTCCGATAGATTCCCATAATGTTCTTCACCTCTGTTTTAACCGATAATCAATAAATCTTTCCTTTTATAAGATAATGAATCTCTTACCAACCCTGTTGTGTCAAAACAGGCCCAAACCAAATCGTTTCCATGAAAATCTTCGAGTAAGACTCTAACAGAATCTCGCCCTGTTTCCGTAAATAACTTCTCCCCCTGTTTACCAGAATCGATGAGAACCTTCTTTTTCTTTGCGTTTTTGAGACTTCTAACAATCCTCGTTAACCCGTAATGTGCCCAAATAATCCAACTCGGCCGATTTAGTCTCAATAAACTTCGTCCAATTATGCTCCGGAAATATTGCAGGTGAAAGAAAACTTCCCGCCAAACAGTTTTTTTAAATGAAGAAGAAGGTGCCGCTTAACCAACTGCAGGGGTGCCAATAGCCGTGAGGTGTAAATAGCAATTAGGGTACCCCTTATCAGTGGAGTACCCCTTAGTAATTGAGATACCCCTTATCCAAACTCAGAGCCCAAGTATCCTTCAGGTGCCTTTATCAACTTTTCGAGCCGATTTCTCCACACATGTTTATTTCTCCAAAAACACCTACAAAGATATAAAATACCAAAATAAGCACAAAATCAATTACTAACATTACAGAGAATTGAGACTAATATAGACACATAAATGCATCTATCAAATACCCCCAAACTTATTATTTGCTAGTCCTCGAGCAAATCAAAACTAGAAAATAAAATCCTAACTCATTGTCGCAGGCATCGTCGATTGTATTTAGCGTATGCAATAAGCCTTTAAACCCCTAGGTGGACCTAGTGGCCGAGTTATAGTCTCGGGAGGGTTTACCAGAGGTGTACCCACAAAACCTTTATACTCCAGACCCTAACTATCTACGAGAACCTTGGAAGGCACTAAAGAATCTCCTTGGTTGGCATACTTATTGATTACGGGAGGAAGTACCACGATGCGAAATTCCAATTGTTGTACACGAGTTTGCACTCAAGCATACTAAAATTCATATATAAGTCACAGAGCTCTACTCAGATAGTTTCTGGACATCATAACCGGAGTCAACCAATCACATGGATAGATTAAGAAATGGACATAGAAAAACATAGATGGTTTTGATGTTGACTAAGGTGAATGGTGTTTCTCATATATGTCTGAAGGCCACTGCCAAAACGAACCTATCCTAATGGACTGAGATACTAGTCTGACTAATACCAACACAACTGACATATACAAGGGAACCAGTGGTCGATAATCCTAACTCTAGGTCAACTCAACTGGCATATACAAGGGTTCCAGTGGTCGACTTTATTGAATTTATTCCGGATGGTCTGATGGTCTGGTCTCATTTTTTTTTTTTTTTTTTAACTTTTCCTTTTTTCAATTTTCTTTTTCACTTTTTTTTATTATTATTATTTTTGTATCTCAGTCACTCTATTTCACCCTAGCAGTGGTAACAACTTGATTCGTGAGCCCCACCTAATCACTTAGAGAAACATATTTTAAAGAAAACAAAATAAAAATAGAAGTGAAAAGGATTCAACGAGATATGGCGAAACTATCATGTTTTTTATTTAATTCTAACACCTGAGCTCTGTGCTTTTATGAATAGACTCTTTAGATGTTTCCATCTAATCAGATTGGTTCCTCAACTCCTACAACCAAAATGCTTCCATCCACTTAGATTGGTTAGTGCCATCCTTAATAGGCATAAATTTATAGGCTCTGGAGTTTATTAATGCAACTAAAAAGTTTCTCCCATACCCCCAAACTTAAATCTAACATTGTCCTCAATGTTCTAAAGATAAAATTAAAAACATGAACAAGGAGAAACGGTTACCATTTGAAGCAAAAGAGATAAGGAAAGATATTACCGTGTCGCATGAATATTGGGTTACCTCCCAAGAAGTGCTAAGTTTAAAGTCTTCATCCAGACTAAGAAAGGATTAGTCACCTCATAAAATCATAAAGTAATAGCCGAAATATCTGTGGGTCATCAAAACCAAATAGAGCTATCACAAGTAAAAAGAATCTACAACATGACAAGAAATTTAACAAATAAAGCACACCCTTGTCTAGTTTCTTGTTTAAGACAACTACATCTAGTTGTGGTTCAGGTTCAGGTTCTATAACTGGGTCCAAATAAAATATTTTCACGTGCTGGAATTCTTCAAAGCTAAGATCCGGTTCAGGTTGTAAAGTCTGTAAAAACTCAAATAAGAACTTAGAAGCACATAATAATAACCTGAATAATTGCGGATCCTTAAAGTCAATCAGTTTTGACTCACACAATTGACCACGATGAGAGTAATGGTCATTCTTAAGCAAATGTGTCGTTTCTTTTCTCCTAAAATAATTAGGTTTGGTCTCAGAACTTAATAACTGACACATTTTGAACTCATACATTCCCACAATTGGTTGAAAAATATTTGGTGGGAAAACAAAATCAATCTGGGTATCATAGCCTGGGCTAACCACATCAACCAGAGGATGGGTTTCTAACAACTGAACTTCCCTATGGACATCACTAGGTTCAGGAAAACGTGTATGAAGATAATCTTTTAAAATGGTTGAGGCACATATGTCAAGTCCCAAGTGAGGGACCTTTCTAAGCGTTAAAGCACATGGAGAATGATAATCACCCCCAAACTTAGATATTTCAGTGTCTTTAGAAAGACTAGTCACAACTTCCCTAATTTCTAGGTCATAAGATTCTTGAAAATGGTCAATTGATTCTTCTAAGTCAGGTTCATCCTCACTCATCTCTACGAGTTCATTTTCTTTGTCTAAGACTAATGTTTCTAAATCGCTAGACTCTAAAACAATATTCTCGAAGAAACTCGTTCCTCTAAACCATTATTATCTTCGTAATCAAAAGGAAATAATACATCGTCTAAAACGGGGGTATCTCTAGTCAAATCCTCGTCCTTTTGAATATGTGAATAATTATTAAAATTATTTGGATTTGAACTAGAAACATTATCCTTATTAAGCTCAATTGGAGTAACAAATTCCTGATCACTATGCCTACTTATTTCAAATTCTTCATCAGCACTATCCTCATCATAATCATTATTGTAGGATCAGAATATCGCGACATCAATACTTCGCGGGATTAATAAACAACAGCATTGCGAGGGTGTCGCAGAAGAGTAATATAAATGACGCAATGAATGACGACAGCCAAAACATGAGAAAAGTGTGAAGATCTAGCGAAGTTTAGGAGAGTTGCGAGATTGTATACTTGTACACTTGCGATATTTCGCAAGTCGTTTCCGAAAATAAAGGACAGCTTAGCTGTCATCCATTGTATACTACCCTATATAAAGAGTCGAATACAGTCTGTTGTAAGGGGGATTCTTTTTCAGAGTGTTAGTCAAGTCATTAGGAGAGAGAAAGTTTGTGGTGATTGTAATTTCTTTAGCTCTTTTCTATTTTACCCTGTAAACATTCAAGGAAATAATCAATAAAAATTAGTGTTATTCATCTTCAAATGTCTTAGTTGTGTGGATTATTGTGAGGGGTGTAGTGTAGGATTTCCTGCAACTACAATTATAATAACATGAAAATGGTTGAACCTCATCTAAACAAGTAGTGTTGCCAATTTTATCCTCGTCATCTTGATTATGCAAATAACTATCCTCATTTTCTAAGGTACTATTGGAAACACTATATTGGAAATTAAGACTATCTTGAGCAGTTCTTTCCTGGGCCTCTAACAACATTTTCTGAGTCGACTCACACGACTTCCTGATTTTATCTAGGAAAGAAGGTTCACACGTTGCATTGCTTTCGTCCATAACTAAGTTATTCATCTCAGCTGAACTACGTGTCGACTCAAGTAACTTTTGTGCTGACTCAGCTAACTTACGTGCGGACTCTAGTAGAGAGGAATTTTTCTCGTATGACCGGTGGGCGTATGGATAGTAATTGGGCTCACCATGATATGGACTATAGCCTTCAAAATGCTGATGTTCCCAACCACTATTCACATTATGTTCAAAGTAGTAACGTCCATTTTGAAACTCAGTCGGATATTCGTTGTATTGGCTATTGTAATACCAATTCGACATTCTATTGCAGGGGTGTGAGTTGTCACACAAAATAAAACCCACTGACAGGGGATTCGTGGGTGGATAGAGTCTTACCTCCCATACCAGACGGGCGATGAACCGTTGAAGTCGACTCAAGCCACCGACTCCTATGTCAGTGTACGAACCAGAGGGGCCGAGACAGTATCGTAACTATCGTCCTTCCCTGCAAACAGTTTATATTTAAATTTTAACCCTTCCTTAGGGTTTCAAAAATAATGTCCAGTCCAAAAAAATAAAGTCCAAAAAGTGTCCAAAAAGAAAAAGAAAAATTACAAAAATACAACCCTATTTACAGTTTCTAAAAATAAAACAAAATAGCTATATACAAAATCTTCTTCTTCACTCCTTTTGAATTCCTCTTTTCTTTCCTTATTTGGAAGATGCTTTCCTTTTGTAGCACTTTTTCTTTCCTTGTAGCTTCACTCCAAATCTGAAAAGAATCAAAAAATACCAAAGGCGTAAAAGAGAAAAAATAATAATAAAAATAAACCTAAAACAAATCTAAATACAAGTCCGCGTCGGCGGCGCCAAAAATTGATGTGATCTCAATAATGTTGTAGAAAGTGGTAGTAAAGTTCGTTCAACTCGGACTTGATGAGATTCGATTTTATACTTAAAAATAGAAAACACTAAGAATAAAGATAATGTATACAAAACTTTGTCACGATATCGAGAGGTACTGAGACTCGGGATTCCACCATACTCATTCATTTGGTTCATATAATGACTCATAACAATTCTAGCTCTTTTGTTGACTCTTTTCTTTGCCAAAAGTAGATTTCTAAAAGATTAGATGTAAATCACAAGCATGGTATATCAAAAGCTCTTATGTCTAAGCATACGTCATCAGACAAAATCACAAATAATCAAGAAAAATCATAAATCAATTTAGAATAGTGCAAAATTCATAAAAGAATTAAATATAATTACCACATGCGTAAAGAATGGCTTCCTTCATTGTCCCAGTGTTGGGGTTTAGCTCTTCATGGTGCAAACACGCTCAAAATATAGAAACATGGTTCAATAGGTGTTCGTAATGAAGAAATTAATAGTACAACGGATTTGTAACGCTTGGCTGGTGTTACAGAGGTCACTGTTACAAGTTCTAAGACTGTAGAACAACGATAGTTTTCTGCTGTAGCAGAACTGCGACTGTTTCTGTTGGTCTAATGTTCTTCAGCTTCTTTTCTTCTCTGAAAGTGCATAAAACGACTCTGCACTTTTTTTTCTTCTCTGCAACTCCACCTGCAGCTTCCGTACCGACCCCCCAACTGCTCGATCCCTCTCTGGTCCTCCTACCACCCTATTTATATCAAACAGGGGCGAAAAATACCAAGAAAATCTCTTCTTATCCTCCACGGCAAGTCACGATATGGTTTCCATTTTTATTTCTTCTTTACGCGTCAATCACAGATGCCGAGTTGTTACAGACCCTTGCGAATACAAAATGAGATAATAGGCAGGATATCTTTCCCGTTTTTACTCGTAACTTCCTCAAATAAAATCAACAGAATCCAAGATTATTTCAATACCCTGTTTAGTCGAGATTCGATGAAAACTTCCTTTCTTACGTTTCTAAGATAGATACCTTCCCTGTTTAAGCATAAGCACTCAATACCAGTCCAATCTACACGTGAAAACTCGTACAAAATCTTCCAAATAATCGACAGAACTTCCGATAGCTTCCCATAATGTTCTTCACCTCTGTTTTAACCGATAACAAATAAATCTTTCCTTTTATAAGATAATGAATCTCTTACCAACCCTGTTGTGTCAAAACAGGCCCAAACCAAATCGTTTCCATGAAAATCTCCGAGTAAGACTCTAACAGAATCTCGCCATGTTTCCGTAAATAACTTCTCCCCTTGTTTACCAGAATCGATGAGAACCTTCTTTTTCTTTGCGTTTTTGAGACTTCTAACAATCCTGTTAACCCGTAACATGCCCAAATAATCCAACTCAGCGATTTAGTCTCAATAAACTTCGTCCAATTATGCTCCGGAAATATTGCAGGTGAAAGAAAACTTCCCGCCAAACAGTTTTTTTAAATGAAGAAGAAGGTTCCCCTTAACCAACTGCAGGGGTGCCAATAACCGTGAGGTGTAAATAGCAATTAGGGTACCCCTTATCAGTGGAGTACCCCTTAGTAATTGAGATACCCCTTATCCAAACTCAGAGTCCAAGTATCCTTCAGGTGCCTTTATCAACTTTTCGAGCCGATTTCTCCACACATGTTTATTTCTCCAAAAACACCTACAAAGATATAAAATACCAAAATAAGCACAAAATAAATTACTAACATTACAGAGAATTGAGACTAATATAGACACATAAATGCGTCTATCAAGGTCTCCACATCTTTCTCGTGTTTAGGCTGTCGTCATCTGTTGCGTCATTTCTGTAACCAGACTGCGATATCTTCGCAGTATGGTGTATAAAGATTTCGCAAAGGTATTGATGTTGCAATATTCTGATCCTATAGGTATGAAATCAACTAATTGAAGGTGGGTTTTGTACATCGAGAGCAAAGAAGAAGAGTTGGTGTTCAATTCTCGATTAACAGTGAAGAAAAGGTAAATTGAAGATTTAATTTAAGGTTTCGGTTTTGATTGTTTTCCTTTATGAAATTTGGATTGTTTTGGTGTTATATTTCATGGGTTTGTTTTTTTATTATTAAGGTAGAGATGATTGTTTAGATTTAATTTTAGTTTCGCTAGGAAATCAGTTTTAAAGGTTATGGTTTCAGTGAATTAAAGGTGAAGATTAGGGTTCTTGAATTGGGAAATTAAGGTTGAAGGGGATGAATTGGATAGAGATGGGTGAAGATGAGAGTTGTAGAACGGAAAATAAATGGATTTGTGGCTATAGTTTAGGTATTGCTGAGATACATGGGATGTGAAGTTTAATTTTTAACCGAAGGAGATGGCTTGGGCAGTTATGGGGTGATTTGGTAAATTAGGGCTGCTGTTAGTGAATCAGAAATAGAGTTCTGTGACCAGAGGGTGATAAAGATAGTGTTGTTGTTGATCAGTTGTGGATGAAATAGTATTGAAGATGTTGTAAATTGGGTTGGTAGTGAAGTTATAAATGCCCAGGTGGTATTATTGGTTGATGTTTGCAATTGAATGAATGTGAGATGATTGAGCACATCTTAGATGAGGATAATAAAGTGGTAGAAGTACAAATAAGATTCTAGTGGTGGTGGTTACCTGAGAATGGAATTGCAGGTGGTGATGTTGGAGTCTGGACGCCTTGAAGTTTGTATTGATGTTGTTGTGGTAGCTGATGTGAGGATATGAAGTTTATGTTGAAGATGTTGATTTCATTTGAGTTGATTGACAGGGAATTGATAATGAAGATGATTGTTTTGAGAAGTGTTAAGAGTCATAGATATTTATGAAGAAGCAAGGGCAGTAGTGCAGATAAAGTTGTGTATGTGAAGCTGCAGTGGAGGACAAGATACAATGGACTGGTATTATGAAGAAGCAAGGGCAGTCGCCAGAATAATCATGATAATCGAGAAAGAAGGCGAGAACAAAATCGCAACAATGATAATATTAATGAAGAATATGAAAGAGCACAAAGGAGAGCTGATAGGCACCAAAGAAGAAAAATCGATAGATATAATGGTGTGCGAATTCGCGAAAGAAATGAAGGAGAAGATCGCAGAGAGATACGAGAAGAGAATGATGAACAAGAAAGTCAAAGTAGACATGAATGCAGGCGAAGAGAAGCAGAACTAAAAAGACCAGTAGATTCAAATTCTGATGTAAATGAGCAAATTTTGAGAGAACTGGCAGAAATGAGAGGAATGATGAACAGTAAAAGGGGTGGAGGAAAGAGACAGTTGGACGAAGCAATAGAAGAAGCTGCGAAAACTCCGTTCACACAAGAGATACAATTAAGAGGAATACCACCGAAGTGCAATTTACCGATATTAACCAGCATTTTCGATGGAACAACTTGTGCGATACAGCATATCAAAGCTTATATGAGATGTATGCTACAATGGGAGAATCATGATGCTATATTGTGCAAATATTTTGCATCAAGTCTGACAGAGAAGCTTTGAAATGGTTTGAAGGGCTACTAGAAAAATACAATAACATCTTTCAATCACTTACATGCTATATTTTTAGGGGCATATATAAGTAATAATTCCTCGCGACCAGGTATTGAATATGTATTTGGGTTAAAACAAAGGGTTGGTGAAAGTTTGAAGCATCTAACTGCGAGATGGAAGACAATGTGTAGCGAAATGGCTGGCCGAGTGGAGGAGAGATATCTCATCTTATCATTCATTAATGCTATGTTCGCGACAAATCTATTGTATATTCAAATTTTTAGAGTCAAGAATACAATCACCATGACTGAGTTGCGAGAGCTTCGGAGGAGTATATTGCTCTAGAGGAAAAGCAAAATGAGATGGAATCATACCCTGTCGCGAATACAAGTTCAGGAGTTGTGAATGCAAGTTTGTTACCCAAATTGATAAACACTGTGGCGAGTACCTCGCAAGGTCAACAAGGAGTGAGGATACCAAATGATGGTCAGCAAAAATTGGTAGCTATGGGGAGTCGCGATCAGGAAGAATTTGAAAGAGAAAGAAATTTCTACAACCGTGGCGGAAATAATAAAATTCAAAGGCTTGATCAACCGCAAGAAACCTATGGAGGACAGAGGCATAATCCACAAGAGACTTATGGAGGTCAGAGGCAGAATTATCATAAAGGACAGCGAGGTCATAGAGTCGTATGGGAAGAAATCAAGATGCCACCACTAAACGCTAGCGTGGAGAAGATATGGGAAGCTATAATCCTAATGGAAAACATACCTGCACCATGGAACATGGGGAATGAACCACCTCCAGGTGACAGAAGTCATGAATTCTGTTCCTATCACCATTTTCATGGACACTTAACGAATGATTGTAGGAATATAAAAAGAATTATCCTCAGAATGATAGATCAAGGGAAGCTAAATCAATTCTTAAAATGTGAAGAGAAGACTCAACCATTACCAACACCTCCACAAAATCACAGAGTAAATACGACAAAAGGGAAAGCGACATTTGTAGTAGAAGTTGGAACGAAGGCCAAAAACTTGTTCTCAAGAACTCTATCGTACATTAAATACAGGATAATTGAAGATTTTCATGATAGTGTTCTCAGCAGAGTTTTCGCAAGAGATGTTGACAATAGAGAAGTAATGAATATCGCGAAGTTATCGCCACTGAAAGAATGGCAAGCGCAGATTATTTCTTTTACCGCAGAAGAAGTACCTGAAGGTGGCGAGTTGCATGACAGTCCATTAGTGGTAAGATTAGAAATTAATCCAAAACCTGTTAGTGATGAAAGTGATGGTGCAAAAAATTCATGGGCAATAAATAGAATCTTAATTGATACTGGAAGCTCTGTAAACATCCTTTTTTACCACACCTACAAGACTATGTGGGGCAAAGATGAAGATTTGATACCTTCAACATATAAGATTTATGGTTTTAATGGTACTGCTAGTAAACCTAAAGGAGGAGCTCGCATGCGAATGGATTATCAACTGAAATCTTGTTTTGCATAGTCGATGTGGAATCCCCTTATAATGCATTAATTGGGCGACCATGGTTACATGATATCTTGGGCGTAGCATCAACTTACCACCAGTGCATCAAATTTCCACATCCCAGTGGTGTTGGAGTTATAAAAGGGGATTGGGCTGAGGGACAAAAATGCTATGAAGTCGATGTGGAGTCTTGCGAGGAAAGGGCTGTTCAACAGAAGAATTGGAAAAAGAATATCAAAGAAGAACAAAGAAGAGAAAGACTGATGGTGGACACAATAGAAGTGAGAAATGAAGATATCTTGCGAAATCAATGCTTGAAGACAATTCGAAATTGCGATGGTCTCGCAAAAGGGAAAGAAATATCTGGAAATTTGAATGAAAAAACAGAGAACAACAGGAGTAAGAAGTGCAAGAAGTAAGTAATTGATTTTAGAGTTGTAAAAAAAAAAAAAAAAAAAAAAAGTGATGATCGAAGAAGGAGTACGCGAGAGTCTCGCGATTCATGAATGTAACGAAAGTTTAGTTAAATAATTACAGCGAGATCACAACAAATGAAGCAAGATTATGTGAAAATTTCTCAAAGAAGACGAGAAGAAATAATCAAAAATCAATGAATGATTAAAAGAAGTGACATAAATGAATGAGTGAGTGAATGGGACGAACCTTTATGGCGTACACCCTAGTTCGCGAAAGATATTTCGTAAGAGGCAAATGTAAGACCTAAAGTGCGTCATATAAGGGGGTATCTCTTGACATGGCTCAGGGAAAAGGTTACACCGCCCCTGGAACCTGAGTCATGAAGATTTGGGGCCCATGAAAGCCTATCCGGGGGAGATGCCTTGGATTTCCAACTATATATATAAGGTTATACCCTGGTTGGACGACCGAGGGTCTCTTCCAAGGAGTCAGTGTATGACCAAGGCGCCGAGGTACACGGTTGAGCCAAGAGTGCCTGTGGCATTTGAAGTGTCTCGGCCATTCTTGGCAAGTCTTGGCACATGCTGCACTCGGCCCGAAGAAAACTCCACTTAGGGTGCAGTCTCGTAACCATAAACCCTATAGGTATAAGGGATAAGAGGCTGTGAAAACAACTGGTTGTTGTTAAGACCGGATGGGAGGAGCTAGTCTTGTATGGCCGATGTACGCCTACTTGAAGGGGCAACTAGGGAGATGATAAGGGCGGCACCCTCCATTAGGGAGCTGATAAGTGTCAAAAGACGCAAATGTCATGAGGCTCTATTTTCGCAAGAAAATTTAGGCTTGTCATATTTGTGCGATGATCCTGAAGAGGCAATAATACTAACGCGAGGGTAAAACGAGATCAATGGGTCTTTACATGCAAGTGTAAAGACGTCCTGCGATTTCGTCGCAAGACGGCAATGTCATGGGGCTTCAAGTTCGCGAGAATTTTTAGACTGTCATATTGTCGCAACAAAAGCATCTGCAGAGGCAATAATACTAAAGAAATGATAAGACAAGATCAATGGGTTGTTACATGAAAGTGTAACGACGTCCTGCGATTTTGTCGCAAGACGGCAATGTCATGGGGCTTTATGTTCGCAAGAATATTTAGGCCTGTCATATTGACGCAATATGAGGGGTGGCAAAATAAGACTTTTAACTAGGAAGGCAAAATAAGACCACACAAAAACAATGATAAGACAAGATCAATGGGTCATTACATGAAAATGTAAAGACGTCCTGCGATCTTGTCGCAATGATGAATTTCAACATAAATGAAGATAAGATAACACAAGAAATTGAGTAAGCAAATAAGCTTGCGAATACGACTATATTTCTTCATTTATTTGTGGAGAATTAGCAACAACGATTTGCGAAACTAAGAAGTATCATTACTTAAAGATTATTGACTTAATTTCTCTCATGTGAAAATAAATAACGAGAGGCAAGTATGGGAATGATTAGAGTAAAAACTTGTTATTTATTTTCATATGATAGATTTGATAAGAGATTACAAAAATGGAAGGTTAGAAGGATAAATGTACAAGTATCACAAGAAGAGAAAAAGGAAAATGGAACAACCTTTCAACTTATTCTTCTCCTTCATTATTCTTTATCAGATTCCTCTTCTTCGCTTGCATCACTATCGAGACATCCGAGGAAGGCATATTTTCGGGAATTTCATCGAGAAGACAAGGATATGAAGAAAGAGGAATGTTGTGGTCATTGCAAAGCTGTTTCAATAGTTTGATTGCGAAAAACAGACAGACATCATTATTGAAATTCGCTCTGAGTAGTTTGTAGTTGCTTCTTGACTTAGAATATTTGTCATTGCAAAGAGAGAAGTCTTTTGCAAGTTGTGCTTTCTCGGACTCAAGTTCCTTGATTCTAGTTTGAAACCTCTTCTCGGATTCTGCGAACAAATGACAATGAGTTAGCAACTTAATAGATTTCATAAAAAAGAGGCGGAAAAGTAATAAAGAACATTAAACAACCTTCTCTCGTCGTAAATCATATCTTTAACCAAGGCAAAGTATGCTCAAGCATGAAGACCGACGCTAACACCTAAGTTATTTCGAATTATCTAGAACCTTCGCAGCCCAAGCGAATTCATCATCATTGTTTATGACAAGAAGTGAACGAATTTGATTTTCTCGCTCATTAAGTATGGCATTTTGGCGAAGAGATTCATCTCGTTCAATTTGGACTTCAAGAAGAGTTTTTGGAATTTCGCTAATGCTTGTGCACCTTGATTAGCAATGCGATCCTTATCATCTATAAGGCTGCTAATTTTCTTCCTTAGAATATTATTATTCTCCTGGGAGCTAAGATATAAACGTTTAAATCGGTTGGCTAAACCTAAACTAGATCTATGTTCAATTTCTAAGAGATGAAATTTGGTTTGAAGTTCATTTAATGAGAGAGAATTAATCTTGTTTGAAGAACTACTTAAAGATTCATTGAGATAAGCGAGAAGAGCATCATCATCCATAGGTTCAGGGAATGAATGGAGAAGGATGGCTTCGTCAGAAAGATTATAAATGTCTGCGAAAATGATAAGTCAGGCAAAGAAAAATAAATGACAAAGTAGAAACGAAGAAAAGAGAAGGGTATTATACCATAAAGTTGCTGATTAGCACTTTGAAGAGTAGATATTTTGTCTTTCTGGGTAGAAGACTCAACTTCCAACTGTTGAATTTTTTCGCGAAGAGCGGCAGTCTCACTTTCATCCTTCTTGCGATATGTCGCAACTTCAACTTCTAATTCTTTGTTCTTCTCCTAAAGTTGAAGATTTTTCTTTTCAAGATTGTTACGCCTCTTCTCAAGATCTGAGGCAACGACGAAAGAAGCTCTCCCAGACTATAAAGGAAAATAAAGGAATTGTTAAGATAAGGTTTATAATCGAAATCACAAAGAAATAAAGAAATATGAACATACCAAGGCACTGAGTGCATTTAAGAAACTGGGAGTCATTGTCCGGGAAACTCCACGAAAAGAATCATTATCCACTAGCGAGAGGGCATCGCAGATATTTGCGAGAGCTTCGCAAGTAGCGAAAAACGATCATCTCCCATTCCTTGCATAGAATCGGAGAAAACACTAGACAATTGCGCCATAGCAGACTCAATTTGAATGATTCTCCTTCGCAAAAGAAGTATCGACCTCATTATTATCTTCATCGAGTTCTTGCTTTGGTTTGGGAATTAGAGTGAGAAGTGGGATGGATTTTCCGTTTTTTAGAAGATGGAGCAGAAGATTTATCCTTGCGAAGAGTGATTTTATTCTTGCCTTTAACCTTCGCAGCTTCAGAAATATCATTCTCTTCAACGCCAACCTTTGCACACGAATGAAGATAAGAAACAGAGGCAACAATATTGTTAAAAATAATAAGGAAAAATATTTCTTACTTCATCCGTGATTGAACGAAGTGTCGCCGAGTACTCGCCTTTGGATTTCTTTTGTAGCTCCTTCTCAATTTAATAATCTGAAAAATTTGCAAGATTAGGTATAAGAGGAAATACACATTGTAAAATAGATAAAAGTTAGGAAGTATACCTCTTTTGCTTTCTCGGGCCAATTAAATACCCAAGGATGGTAGTTTGCGAGATTCGCAGGGAGTACATGGGAACCCGAAATGTAAGGTCCACTCAAAAATAGTGGAAAGACAGACCATCTCTCATCTTTAGAGTAGCGAGGAACATTGTTCTTGCCGGAATGCCAGTCAATATCTAGCATGAGTATCTTATCGTCGGAAACGTTCTCTTTTCTTTTCAATCGGGCACCCAATGAGATTTATCATTTTTCATGTTTATTACTTGATAATTTTCAAAAAGTTTTCTACGAGTGTACTTTTTGCGGCTATCTCTAAGCTTGCGAAGTTAGGATCTTTAACACTATCAGGATATAGAGACCCCTTACCAGCACCGCGGTTGGCGAATTCAAGCATTAGACGGATGCAATCACCACTTAATTGATAAATAGCTCGCGAGAATTTCTCATGAGCAAGAATTTCATAGAACAAGGGCAGTTCGGGATCGTACGAGAGGAATGGGAAGACCTGCGAGGATTTGACCTAGCGAGATTATGATTTTCCGATCATCACACCGATGATCAGTAAACAACTTTG
Source organism: Papaver armeniacum (assembly GCA_023531295.1). NCBI lineage: Eukaryota > Viridiplantae > Streptophyta > Magnoliopsida > Ranunculales > Papaveraceae > Papaver > Papaver armeniacum. The sequence goes on from JAJJWW010001001.1 coordinate 514,058, forward strand.
CAGAAAGAATAGATGAAGATTCTTGATTGGGAATAGTAGATAAGGTGAAACCCTTATCTTGTAATTTCTTTTGAGTTTCATCAAAAAGGGTTTCATATTTACGACCAGAAGGAGCCATTCTTAGAATATGGGAATGATTAGAGAATTGAAGATCAAGAGAAAGAAGAAAAGGAAGATTTACAGTAGCAGAAACGCAAATTGCGGAGGAAGAGAGTTGAAGAAAAGTTGCAGAGGGAAGGTAAAAGAGAAGAAGAGAAGGGTGAGAAAACTATATATAGAGAGAAGAATTCTCGAGAAAACAAATGCATTTAATGCGATATGGGACGTGAATGGTCAAGAAAAAACGGTTGAAAGAGACGTGTCAAGAAAAGAGTGGAAGAAGAAACATTTATAATAATTTCCGTGTAAAACTACGGGATTGAAACAGATAAAGATGAACAGTTGCGGCATTTCAAAATATTGGTTCTCATGACATTCTCTTCTTCACAGAGAAGACATGAGAAGAGGCAAGATGTAGGATCAGAATATCGCGACATCAATACTTTGCGGGATTAATAAACAACAACATTGCGAGGGTGTCGCAGAAGAGTAATATAAATGACGCAATGAATGACGACAGCCAAAACATGAGAAAAGTGTGAAGATCTAGCGAAGTTTAGGAGAGTTGCGAGATTGTATACTTGTACACTTGCGATATTTCGCAAGTTGTTTCCGAAAATAAAGGACAGCTTAGCTGTCATCCATTGTATACTACCCTATATAAAGAGTCGAATAAGTCTGTTGTAAGGGGGATTCTTTTTCAGAGTGTTAGTCAAGTCATTAGGAGAGAGAAAGTTTGTGGTGATTGTAATTTCTTTAGCTCTTTTCTATTTTACCCTGTAAACATTCAAGGAAATAATCAATAAAAATTAGTGTTATTCATCTTCAAATGTCTTAGTTGTGTGGATTATTGTGAGGGGTGTAGTGTTGGATTTCCTGCAACTACAATTATAATAACATGAAAATGGTTGAACCTCATCTAAACAAGTAGTGTTTCCAATTTTATCCTCGTCATCTTGATTATGCAAATAACTATCCTCATTTTCTAAGGTACTATTGGAAACACTATATTGGAAATTAAGACTATCTTGAGCAGTTCTTTCCTGGGCCTCTAACAACATTTTCTGAGTCGAATCACATGACTTCCTGATTTTATCTAGGAAAGAAGGTTCACACGTTGCATTGCTTTCGTCCATAACTAAGTTATTCATCTCAGCTGAACTACGTGTCGACTCAAGTAACTTTTGTGCTGACTCAGCTAACTTACATGCGGACTCTAGTAGAGAGGAATTTGCTCGTATGACCGGTGGGCATATGGATAGTAATTCCGCTCACCATGATATGGACCATAACCTTCAAACGGCTGATGTTCCCAACCACTATTCACATTATGTTCAAAGTAGTAACGTCCATTTTGAAACTCAGTCGGATATTCGTTGTATTGGCTATTGTAATACCAGTTCGACATTCTATTGCAGGGGTGTGAGTGGTCACACAAAATAAAACCCACTGACAGGGGATTCGTGGGTGGATAGAGTCTTACCTCCCATACCAGACGGGCGATGAACCGTTGAAGTCGACTCGAGCCACCGACTACTATGTCGAGTGTACGAACCGAGGGGCCGAGACAAGATCGTGAATCGTCGTCCTTCCCTGCAAACAGTTTATATTTAAATTTTAACCCTTCCTTAGGGTTTCAAAATAATGCCCAGTCCAAAAAAATAAAGTACAAAAAGTGTCCAAAAAGAAAAAGAAAAATTACAAAAATACAGCCCTATTTACAGTTTCTAAAAATAAAACAAAATAGCTATATACAAAATCTTCTTCTTCACTCCTTTTGAATTCCTCTTTTCTTTCCTTATTTGGAAGATGCTTTCCTTTTGTAGCACTTTTTCTTTCCTTGTAGCTTCACTCCAAATCTGAAAAAAATCAAAAAATACCAAAGGCGTAAAAGAGAACAAAAAATAATAAAAATAAACCTAAAACAAATCTAAATACAAGTCCGCGTCGGCGGCGCCAAAAATTGATGTGATCTCGATAATGTTGTAGAAAGTGGTAGTAAAGTTCGTTCAACTCGGACTTGATGAGATTCGATTTTATACTTAAAAATAGAAAACACTAAGAATAAAGATAATATATACAAAAGTTTGTCACGATATCGAGAGGTACTGAGACTCGGGATTCCACCATAAACTCATTCATTTGGTTCATATAATGACTCATAACAATTCTAGCTCTTTTGTTAACTCTTTTCTTTGCCAAAAGTAGATTTCTAAAAGATTAGATGTAAATCACAAGCATGGTATATCAAAAGCTCTTATGTCTAAGCATACGTCATCAGAAAAAATCACAAATAATCAAGAAAAATCATAAATCAATTTACAATAGTGCAAAAGTCATAAAAGAATTAAATAGAATTACCACATGCGTAAAGAATGGCTTCCTTCATTGTCCCAGTGTTGGGGTTTAGCTCTTCATGGTGCAAACACGCTCAAAATATAGAAACATGGCTCAATAGGTGTTCGTAATGAAGAAATTAATAGTACAACGGATTTGTAACGCTTGGCTGGTGTTACAGAGGTCACTATTACAAGTTCTAAGACTGTAGAACAACGATAGTTTTCTGCTATAGCAGAACTGCGACTGTTTCTGTTGGTCTAATGTTCTTCAGCTTCTTTTCTTCTCTGAAAGTGCAGAAAACGACTCTGCACTTTTTTTTCTTCTCTGCAACTCCACTGCAGCCTTCCGTACCGACCCCCAACTGCTCGATCCCTCTCTGGTCCTCCTACCACCCTATTTATATCAAACAGGGGCGAAAAATACCAAGAAAATCTCTTCTTATCCTCCACGGCAAGTCACGATATGGTTTCCATTTTTATTTCTTCTTTACGCGTCAATCACAGATGCCGAGTTGTTACAGACCCTTGCGAATACAAAATGAGATAATAGGCAGGATATCTTTCCCGTTTTTACTCGTAACTTCCTCAAATAAAATCAACAGAATCCAAGATTATTTCAATACCCCGTTTAGTCGAGATTCGATGAAAACTTCCTTTCTTACGTTTCTAAGATAGATACCTTCCCTGTTTAAGCATAAGCACTCAATACCAGTCCAATCTGCACGTGAAAACTCGTACAAAATCTTCCAAATAATCGACGGAACTTCCGATAGCTTCCCATAATGTTCTTCACCTCTGTTTTAACCGATAACCAATAAATCTTTCCTTTTATAAGATAATGAATCTCTTACCAACCCTGTTGTGTCAAAACAGGCCCAAACCAAATCGTTTCCATGAAAATCTCCGAGTAAGACTCTAACAGAATCTCGCCATGTTTCCGTAAATAACTTCTCCCCATGTTTACCAGAATCGATGAGAACCTTCTTTTTCTTTGCGTTTTTGAGACTTCTAACAATCCTGTTAACCCGTAACATGCCCAAATAATCCAACTCAGCGATTTAGTCTCAATAAACTTCGTCCAATTATGCTCCGGAAATATTGCAGGTGAAAGAAAACTTCCCGCCAAACAGTTTTTTTAAATGAAGAAGAAGGTTCCCCTTAACCAACTGCAGGGGTGCCAATAGCCGTGAGGTGTAAATAGCAATTAGGGTACCCCTTATCAGTGGAGTACCCCTTAGTAATTGAGATACCCCTTATCCAAACTCAGAGTCCAAGTATCCTTCAGGTGCCTTTATCAACTTTTCGAGCCGATTTCTCCACACATGTTTATTTCTCCAAAAACACCTACAAAAATATAAAATACCAAAATAAGCACAAAATAAATTACTAACATTACAGAGAATTGAGACTAATATAGACACATAAATGCGTCTATCAAGGTCTCCACATCTTTCTCGTGTTTAGGTCGTTGTCGTCTCATTGCGTCATTTACAGAACTGCATTGCGATATCTTCGCATATGGTGTATAAAGATTTCGCAAAGGTATTGATGTTGCAATATTCGATCCTATAGGTATGAAATCAACTAATTGAAGGTGGGTTTTGTACATCGAGAGCAAAGAAGAAGAGTTGGTGTTCAATTCTCGATTAACAGTGAAGAAAAGGTAAATTGAAGATTTAATTTAAGGTTTCGGTTTTGATTGTTTTCCTTTATGGAATTTGGATTGTTTTGGTGTTATATTTCATGGGTTTGTTTTTTTATTATTAAGGTAGAGATGATTGTTTAGATTTAATTTTAGTTTCGCTAGGAAATCAGTTTTAAAGGTTATGGTTTCAGTGAATTAAAGGTGAAGATTAGGGTTCTTGAATTGGGAAATTAAGGTTGAAGGGGATGAATTGGATAGAGATGGGTGAAGATGAGAGTTGTAGAACGGAAAATAAATGGATTTGTGGCTATAGTTTAGGTATTGTTGAGATACAGGGGATGTGAAGTTTAATTTTTAACCGAAGGAGATGGCTTGGGCAGTTATGGGGTGATTTGGTAAATTAGGGTTGTTGTTAGTGAATCAGAAATAGAGTTCTGTGACCAGAGGGTGATAAAGATAGTGTTGTTGTTGATCAGTTGTGGATGAAATAGTATTGAAGATGTTGTAAATTGGGTTGGTAGTGAAGTTATAGATGCCCAGGTGGTATTATTGGTTGATGTCTGCAATTGAATGAATGTGAGATGATTGAGCACATCTTAGATGAGGATAATAAAGTGGTAGAAGTACAAATAAGATTCTAGTGGTGGTGGTTACCTGAGAATGGAATTGCAGGTGGTGATGTTGGAGTCTGGACGCCTTGAAGTTTGTATTGATGCTGTTGTGGTAGCTGACGTGAGGATATGAAGTTTATGTTGAAGATGTTGATTTCATTTGAGTTGATTGACACGGAATTGATAATGAAGATGATTGTTTTGAGAAGTGTTAAGAGTCATAGATATTTATGAAGAAGCAAGGGCAGTAGTGCAGATAAAGTTGTGTATGTGAAGCTACAGTGGAGGACAAGATACAATGGACTGGTATTGTGGGTGATGAGGATGCTGATCACGATGAGATGTTGAATCTCAGATATGGAGGTTAAGTCATATGATGGTGCTGGGTGTGTATGTAATTGCAGATAAGATATGAGTTGAACTATTGATTCCAGGGAGCTGTTCTGGTTTGTAGAACTTAACAAGGGTTTAATGTTGAAGTGTAGGTGGTCATGTGAAATGATATTGGTGTGTGTGTTGAAAGTTTTGAAATGAGATTCTCAAGCTGAATCTGTTTATGATGTTGCTGGTATGGTGACTTCAGATGAAGTTTTGTTTGGGTTGAAGTTCTTTTGGATAGTTGATAATGGCGTTGAGAAGTAGAATAGATTATGTAGATTGTAATTCAGTTGATTTGAAGATTTACAAATTGAAGTTAGAACTACTTTGGTTTGGTTTGAGTCTGTGTTGCGTTTTGATGTTTGGAATGAAAGTTTAACTTAGGCATTTGACCTATTAGTCATCCCAGTCAGCTCAGCTGACTTAGAGTGTCTAACTGAGTTAACTCAGTGATCGGACTTGACCAGATCTAACTCAGTGAACCTTGACTGAGTTTTTACCTTGACCTTTGACTTGGACTGTTGACCTGACTTTGGACCATTGAATTTCTTGGCCTTGTTGGCTGACGTAGACTGTTAGTTGACCCTTGACTGTTAGTTGACCATGCCTTGTTTAAATGGGCCGAGCTTAGTGTGCTTGGGCTTAGTGCCTTGTTGTCTTAGTTAGATGTGTTGGACCCTTTATGGTCCGAATTAACCTTTGCTTCCTTCTACAAAGTTGTAGATATTCTTAAGACACATCTAATAGACTATAGAACCATTCCAATTCAATTAGTAAACCTTAGATGTGTTAAGGATTGATAATGAAAAGGTGTAGAACCATAAATGGGCTTACAACCATTAGATAATTCACTTAGCCTATAATTATAGAATTGTATGAGATTGTGTTTGAGCCTTGTGTGAGCCTTTTGGATAATCTTTAGAGTGCTTGTGTGATTAACAGTTAATTATTATTAACAACGATCGATCTAAAGAACGAACTAGTGGATTATGGATCTGAAGGTATGCGAGGCTTGTCATCAAAAGAGGTGGGAATCGATAACGAACTCTCTTGTATTCATTATTGTTTTACAAATCTGTCTTTTGTGAAATTCATGCATATCTTTGTATGCTCTGTGTGGTATGAGATGTGTGCCGACATAATATCGAGTATTCTATGGCTAGGGAGATACACCGCAATATTACATGGCCAAAATTATTCTTCCTTTATATCCTTTTCTATGGCTAGGGCGATACATCGCAGTATTACCTATTCGGTGTGGAATTGGCATCAATATTACTCTTCCTTATGTGCGGCAACACACATCTCATACATGGATGTTTACTGTTCTTTTAAATTACTTTGGAAAAAGTTAAGTTTCTACAATATGTTTTACTGTCTTTCCGTGTATTATCGTTTTTCAATAAAACCTGCATTGTCTTCAAATCATATTAATGATGACTTGAAAGTTAGTTGTTATTTCTGCTGGGCACCCCTTTTAGGGATGATGTGCTCACCCGTTCCCACTTTCAGTTTCAGTGACAGATCAGAGTTGCGCAGCGAAAGCTTCAAGGGTTGAGTTCACTAGTTGATTAACTTCTGCTATGTTTATTATGTTGTATATTTTATTTGTAAACCAAATGACTATTGTATATGTATCATTTGAGAGGAATCCTTGTATATATATATTTCTGAGCGGGGCTAGTTTTGGGTTAAGTTTTTGTAGCAGATTTCTAAATTGAATGTTTAAGTAAATCATTTAGATTCTTAGTTCCTCTTTATTTAGTTAATCTCTTGGATTAGTCAGCTGCTAGCTTAGGGTGCGCTACAGTATGTTTCGTGGGAATGATGTACTTTTCATTCCATAAGCGCAGACATTGGATCTAGTTCAACTGAATAAGATAGTCAATTGGCCAGGCAAAGTTCTTGTTGCCATTAAAGTTGATGTGAAAATTGGTCGTTACTATGATACACACATTACATTGTATATATCAACACATATGACCAGGTGCATTTCCAACTCTTTCATTTATGATGGGAACTAGAGTTACATCTTAGCTTCATCCCATATTCAGCTGATACCTGTACTTTGGTGTCATTACTACTGGGAAAAAATACATCTTTGTCTCATGATATATATGTCCCTTTTCACATGCTTTATATGAGTCAATTACGTCTAACCCTCATTACTTCTGGGTTCTTTCCATTTTAAATTTTGCTACATTTAGCTTAATTTGAGAAATTGTTTTATCTCAATAGGCCAAGAGAATCTCACTACACATGTCAACCAATTACTTTAGGTTGAATAGATTACTAAAGATAGTTCTCTTGTTGTCAAATTTCAACATATACTGGTTCGTTAGTATCATGGATGAAGTAGAGAAATTAATTTTTTTTGACTCATATCATCTTTTGTGAGTTCTTCCACAAAATTTAGAATATATGTGATTTTATTTGCAACGTATCTTTTGAAAATACCGACTCTTAATAGTCGAGCCAGTGGATTGCATCCCACGGAACATTTCAAATTTGGGAAGAAAATATCAAGTACACAATAATGGTGCTCAAGTACTTCTAAACCCAAATAAATACATTGGAATTGAGTTGGTACAATCAATTAAACAAAAGACACCATTCAACTATAGCCAATATCATATTCAAGAGAACAAAATAACACTAAAACCAAAACTCTTAATGATCAACAATCATAATTAAATTGACTGTTTATATGATATGTGAAAAAGCGGGGGTCTAACAACCACACCCAATATTTCGCTTAGCAATCTGTATGGACAAACTCCAATATACTTTCTAGAGAATCAACTAGACAGTCAGACTCAATCTAGATAAAAAGTGTATCAAAGAGTTTATATCTCAATCTCTCGATTTGATCTTTACTCAAGCAAATAGAAATCTGTGAGTCTTTATCAAAGAGAGATAACTTGGATGGTACCAAAGATTAATATCCAAGTGTCAATCAATTTAAATCAACAACCCAAAAGGTCAGATATTCTAATTGATTGAACAACGCACAACCTGTGATATTTCAATTATATAAACAAATATAATGCGGAATAGAAATAACACGTATAATCGGAATTTTGTTAACGAGGAAACCGCAAATGCAGAAAAACCCCGGGACCTAGTCCAGATTCAACACACACTGTATTAAGCCGCTACAGACACTAGCCTACTCCAAATTAACTTCGGTCTGGACTGTAGTTGAACCCCAATCATTCTCACACTGATCCAAGGTACATTTATGCTCCTACGCCTCTGATCCCAGCAGGATGCTACGTACTTAATTCCCTTAGCTGATCTCACTCACAACTAAGAGTTGCTACGACCCAAAATCGAAGACTTTAATAAACAAATCTGTATCACACAGAAAAGTCTACAAAATAGATAAATCCGTCTCCCACGAATAAACCTATGAGTTTTGTTCCGTCTTTTGATAAATCAAGGTGAACAGAACCAATCAATAACTTAGGACTTATATTCCCGAAGAACAACCTAGTATTATTGATCACCTCACAATAATCTTAATCGACGCAGCGAAAAAAAGATATTGCGGAATCACAAACGATGAGACGAAGTGTTTGTGATTTCTTTTCTATCTTGCCTATCGGAGATATAAATCTCAAGCCAATTATTACAATTTTACTCGTACGATAGAAACAACATGATCAGATCACACAACTACAAGAAAAGTAGTATCGGTCTGGCTTCACAATCCCAATGAAGTTTTTAAGTCGTTAACCTGGTTTTAGAAGAAGAAAACCAAAGGTTAAAGGAGAATCGACTCCAGCTTAGCAAACTAGTATCACACGTACTATCGGTATGGCTTCACAATCCCAATGAAGTCTTTAAGTCGTTAACCTGGTTTTAGAAGAAGAAAACCAAAGGTTAAAGGAGAATCGACTCTAGCTTAGCAAACTAGGTTTCCCAGTTGCTGGAGTTCTCCCTTATATAGTTTTTCAAATCAGGGTTTGCAATCAATGTTAGCTTGGTAACAAAGCATTCAATATTCACCGTTATATGAAAACCTGATTAGATTCAAGCTAATATTTCTCAACCGTTGTATCGAAAACTTAGCTTGTTACACACAAATGAAATGTTCAATTTTGGGTTTATGAACCGTACCCAAACATTAACATTTGTTGGTTCAACAATAGTTAACCAAATGGTTAGCCATATGATCACTCTCATATCATCCATATTCTTCTTCACCATAACTAGTTCTAATGACTCAAATGAACTAGTTAGAGAGTTGTTCAATTGCTTAGATCTTATGTAACTACACAAGGCATAATCAAAGCAAAAATGGTTTGATTCACTCGAATCAGTTCATGTACTTTATAGACACGGTTTGCAAAAGCATTCCTTAGTTTATATAAACATTAGTTCAAGAACAACCGGTTTTAGATATAACCTACTCAAGTTCGCGGACTGGGTTCGCGGACTTAAGCTCATGGAAGGAGTACACAAACTCCAGCAGAAATTCTCGGGTGAGAACTTCCTTCAGTTCGCGGACTTGGCTTGCGCCACTTCCATTTCTCTTGATCAACAAAGTTCGCAAACTTTGGTTCAAGGAATAAGGACTTATACATATATGTGTTTCCACAACAATGCTTATATCCTACCAATGGTTATGTAATCTAAACTCTCATTTCAATCATTGAAACATTCTCAGAGAACGTTATATAGCCGTTATTCACAGACCATTTTTCGTCAGAGAAATTTCCAAAGTGATTGAAACATAACATGACTTTCGTCACTAGGTAAAGATGAATTCGGTTAAAGCGAAAGCTTACCAACATATATTTCAAGAAATAGATAGGCGAGTTAAACTCGGCTCGAAATAGCAAATGTGTATAATGAAAGTCTATACGTCTAAACGACTTTTGTGTCAAGAGTAGGAGATATAGTAAATAGACTTTTGAGTGTCAGATAAGTTCAAGTCTCCACATACCTTTTAGTCGATGAAGTTCCACCAGTTCCTCGAGTATTCCTTCATCTTGTATGATGATTTCCATGGAGTTCTTGAGCTCAACTACACTTTCTATCCTAGTCTGAGACCTTTAGCTACATAGGCTAGAAATCAAGACTTATAGTTTTGATCACTAACATTGACAAACATGCTTGAGATAGCAACACATGCGAGTTCGACCGAGCAATGCTCTAACAATCTCCCCCTTTGTCAATTTTAGTGGCAAAACTATTAATACATATGGAATATAAAAAATAAATAAATTAACTTTTGTAGCTCCTATTCCACATGTCTAATATTCAACATTACTTGAAATCTTCGTCACTTCCAAGTACTCCAATGATCCCAAAGGTTGTAAGTTTAGTATCATCGTTGTTGAAAATCCGTAGCTATAACAATAAGAAAACAAGATGTAGGATCAGAATATCGCAACACCAACACCACTGCGAAATCCATAAATGTTAAATAGCGAAGGCGTCGCAGACAAGTAAAATAAGTGATGCAATGGATGACGACGGCCATACCACGAGAAAGGTGTGAAGACCTAGCGAGATCTAGGAGTGCCGCGAGATTATGCATTTGTACACTTGCGACACTTCGCAAATCATTCCCGAAAATAAAGGACAACTTAGCTGTCATCCATTATGTAACACTCTATATAAAGAGCCGAACAGGCCTATTGTAAGTGGGATCTTTTTTCGAGTGTTGAACAAGTCATTAAGAGAGAGAAAGTTTATAGTAATTGTAATTTCTTAGCTCTTTTCCATTTTGTCTTGTAAACATTCAAGAAATTAATCAATAAAAATTATAATTGTTCATCTTCAATGGCTTAGTTGTGTGGATTCTTGTGAGGGGTGTAGTGTAGGATTTCCTGCAACTACACAAGAGTTCTCAATCATTGTTATACAGTGTCATAGTATCATTACACAACGTCAAATTCCAATTGTATCACAACTTCAACAACAATACTATGGTGATATGTATCACTCCCCCTTAGTCAATACTCCATCTCACATGGAAACCACTCCCCCTTACATAATGATCCGAAAACCATATGTATTTGTAGTGTGAAATATATATTAATTCTCCCCCTTTTTGTCAATAAAATTGGCAAAGGTACAAGAACGGGATCCTAATGAAATTTCCGAAAGAGACATTTCATGACCAAAAGAAAGAAACACACATCACCTTATTTAGATGAAATCATAAAGCCGAAGCTAAATGCATTCATCAAGGAGTTTAAAGATACAAGATAACCCCTATAATATTCCACAGCCGCATTCCCCACAAAGATATGGCAATTAAGCGCAAGTTCAAAAAGAACTCTCCCCCATAATATGTCATTCCCGAAAGAACAACAAGAGCGGCCTTAATTTCGAAGGAAAAGAAGGATCTGTTTGGACATAACAAATCACATACAAGTATGAATTTGAATCCAAAATAATCAATTAAATTAACCACAAGAGAACCCATGATTAATTTAATCGAAATACACAACCAAACTAATCACAAAAAGTAATCAATTTAATTGGCCATACTCACATAAGAGAATCTATGGAGCAATGACTAAGTTAATCATGAAAATAACCAACCCAATCAAAAGTGGTCAAACATAAGAAGACTTATGGAGTCATAACTAAATAACCAAACAAGATGATTAATTTAGTCCAATATGCTCGACATAAAGTACCTTATGGAACAACAACAAAGCTAACCATGAAAATAATCAACTTTGATTATTTTAGTGCTCAACATAAGACACATTACGGAGCCTCACAGTAATACACAAAAAATATGGATCGGGAAGATCAATTATCTTTGCGGAATACACAAGGATTCATTCTATTTTCCATCACAATTTGCACCATGACATACAATAGACACAATCCTTGAAAAACAAAAGATTTTAACCTATCTTCCATCAATAATTGACAATATAGGCTTAACTTTTGTATTTGTCAAAAGTCCATTCATTCCTTTATCAATATAAGAATATTGACTTACGAAAGACTTTACTTTTGACAAGATATGGGACAATCATAGTTCACGGACGCAAACACACATATCCCATAAACAATTGCAATATATAAAACCATAAAGATTAATACTGCAAAAATCATCTTCCAAACAAGTTTAGAATTTAAACCAATAAATCTAAAAAAATGGAGATGAAAACATTGGACATAGCTATGTGTAATCACAATAATGGCTATTCCAAACTCTAGTTATTCTTCTAACAAAAACATAAAAATAGAAGATTTACTAGATGTTAAGACCTTTGAAGAATTCTTTATCGTCCCCGAACTCCTTGTCGTCAACAACCATTGGGACATAAGGTTCATTAAGGTATGAGTTTATATCAATAAAGCTTCTTGGCTGATGATGTCGAACCAGGGCCTTCTGAATCTCATGAGTCTTAAACACAAAAGCCTTTATTTGTTGAATCTCCTTTCGCATCTCTTTCAACACTTCAAGAACATCAGAAAACTTCTGAGAGTTTGAAGGAAAGGCTCTTAGCTTCCTCACATTCCTTCTTTTTCTTTTCAATGTTGGAGATAACGGAGATTTTTCGTTTTCCTTCATGATTGATGGCTTGACAATCATATTAACATCCTTTCTATCAGAAGACAGAGCACTTGGAGCATCCATAGGCGTATGGGTTTGTGAGAGGAAATCATAGACTCGTAGTCTTGGGATAAAAAGGAGTTTCAAAGAAGGAAAATGAATGTAGGGTTTCGAAACCTTTAACAGGTTCGTACACGACCACTCTCAACCCTATCAAGAGTATAATTGTCGATAATACCCTCTTTTTTTTAACAGACACAAAATCAAAACTAAGAAAAAGAAAAGAGAGAAAAAAAAATTCCTAAAGCATGTGAGGTACAAAATCATTGTCTCTTTGATCAGGAACATGAGACATGATTTTCATCAAACAACACAATTAAATTACGTTGCGGTGAACAACAATTTGTCCACCATTTTCCTCATGAGAGGAATCCTCAGACTTCTGTCTATTAAACCGACTAGACCATACTTTCTTCTCTAATGGTCTTGGTTTGTCCTTGGAAACTAACTTCTTAGATGAAGATAAAATCCTACATACCTCAGCGGTCTTCTGAGCAAGTTTAAGCTTCCTTGTTAAATGATTTGCTCTTCGTTGAAGTTTGTTGACGTGCCTTAGTTGGTGCTTGTACTTGTAACACCTTAAAAGTTCATGACCCCTTTGAGAACAATACAAACACGTCAATCTATGATAAAAATTAGGCTTTTGATATATGCATGCAGCTAGGCACATAGAGGAACCTGAAACATTATAAACAGAGTTTCCAAAGAATGGATCAATTTTATCTTCCAGAATAGTTGGATTATCTTCTGAAAGAATATCAAGATTGATGTATGTATTGCTACAATTATCAAAATCAATACTTTCACCAAGAAGTGCAACACTTGATTTCTCGTCTTTATTAGAATCATAGTTGTCAGACATTTCATCAAGAGTTGCAGCAAGACCTTTGTTCCTGTGTATTTTCTACGATTTGGGCACTCGTCCGCAAAATGAACAAATCCTTTACACTTAAAGCATCGAGGCATATCCTCGTCATCGGTTTCATCAATATCCCTATTTTTAGGAGGAACACGATTATGAGGTTTGACTGATGCCTTAGGCTTATCTCTCGGAGAACCGTTTACTTCTCTTCAGAAGATCCCTAAACTGTCTTGTGATCATCGAGACTGATTTGTCAAGATCTTCATCTGATGAATCTGTCTCAGAGTAATCATCTTCAGAGATATACACTTTTTTACTTTTATCAAGTAATTTAGTGTCCTTTAGTGCTTTGAACGCAACATCCTTAGTCTTGGATGAATGTTCATGATCAAAGATATTAAGCTTCCCAACCACCGTATTTCTGGAGAGATTATCAAGTTTATTTCCCTCATCGATGGCATGCTTATTAGAATCGTATCTGGAGGGCAGCGATCTGAGAATTTTCATCACAATGTCCTTTTCAGGAATAGTCTTAACCAATGCAAAAGATGCATTAACAATTTCAGACACTTTGTGATTAAACTCATAAAATGTTTCTTCATCTGCCATACGAAGGTTTTCCCAATCGGAATTAATTTTTTGAAGCCTAGCTTCCTTTTCACTGGTATTACCTTTAAAAACGATTTCTAAGATATCCCAAGCTTCTTGCGACTTAGTGCAGTTTATCACATGGTGCTGAAGATTTGGGGTAATGGCATGTATGATGGCATTAAAACCATAGGAATTTTGCAAAAAGAGGTACCTCAAATAGGGGTGTATTCACCAATATTCTTGGGAACGTTTACATCACCAACTGCCACGACGGGAGGATCATAGCCATTAACAAGATATACCCATGATTGAAAATCACGCGCTTGAAGAAAAGCTCGCATAGCAATTTTCCACCATAAATAATTAGAGCCATCGAAGACTGGTGGTACGTTAATAGAGATAGCACCTCTGTCCCTAGAGTCAGATCACTACAAACACAGACTTATAAGGTCTTAAACGTGTTTGCCTGCTCTGATACCAATTGAAAAAGCGGGGGTCTAACAACCACACCCAATATTTCGCTTAGCAATGTGTATGGACAAACTACAATATACTTTCTAGAGAATCAACTAGACAGTCAGACTCAATCAAGATTAAAAGTATATCAAAGAGTTTATATCTCAATCTCTCGATTTGATCTTTACTCAAGCAAATAGAAATCTACGAGTCTTTATCAAAGAGAGATAACTTGGATGGTACCAAAGACCAATATTCAAGTGTCAATCAATTTAAATCAACAACCCAAAAGGTCGGATATTCTAATTGATTGAACAACGCACAACCTGTGATATTTCAATTATATAAACAAATATAATGCGGAATAGAAATAACACAGACACCAGAATTTTGTTAACAAGGAAACCGCAAATGCAGAAAAACCCCGGGACCTAGTACAGATTGAACACACACTGTATTAAGCCGCTACAGACACTAGCCTACTCCAAATTAACTTTGGCCTCGGATCGTAGTTGAACCCCAATCAATCTCACACTGATCCAAGGTACAGTTATGCTCCTATGCCTCTGATCCCACCAGGATGCTACGTACTTGATTCCCTTAGATGATCTCACCCACAACTAAGAGTTGCTACGACCCAAAGTCGAAGACTTTAATAAAAAATCTGTATCACACAGAAAAGTCTACAGAATAGATAAATACGTCTCCCACGAATAAACCTATGAGTTTTGTTCCGTCTTTTGATAAATCAAGGTGAACAGGAACCAATCAATAACCTGGACTTATATTCCCGAAGAACAGCCTAGTATTATTGATCACCTCACAATAATCCTAATCCACGAAGCGAAAAAAGATATCGCGGAATCACAAACGATGAGATGAAGTGTTTGTGATTTCTTTTCTATCTTGCCTATCGGAGATATAAATCTCAAGCCAATTATTAAAATTGTACTCGTACGATAGAAACATCAAGATCAGATCACACAACTACAAGAAAAGTAGTATCGGTCTGGCTTCACAATCCCAATGAAGTCTTTAAGTCGTTAACCTTGTTTTAGAAGAAGAAAACCAAAGGTTAAAGGAGAATCGACTCTAGCTTAGCAAACTAGTATCACACGTAAAGTGTGGGTATTAGGTTTCCCAGTTGCTAGAGTTATCCCTTATATAGTCTTTCAAATCAGGGTTTGCAATCAATGTTAGCTTGGTAACAAAGCATTCAATATTCACCGTTAGATGAAAACTCGATTAGATTCAAGCTAATATTTCTCAACCGTTGGATCGAAAACTTAGCTTGTTACACACAAATGAAATGTTCAATTTTGGGTTTATGAACCGTACCCAAACATTAACATTTGTTGGTTCAACAATAGTCAACCAAATGCTTAGCCATATGATCACTCTCATATCAACCATATTCTACTTCACCATAACTAGTTCAAATGACTCAAATGAAATAGTTAGAGAGTTATTCAATTGCTTAGATCTTATGTAACTACACAAGACACAATCGAAGCAAAAACGGTTTGATTCACTCGAATCAGTTCATGAACTTTATAGCCACGGTTTGCAAAAGCATTCCTTATTTTATATAAACATTAGTTCAAGAACAACCGGTTTTAGATATAACTAACTCAAGTTCGCGGACTGGGTTCGCGGACTTAAGCTCATGGAAGGAGTACACAAACTCCGGCAGAAATTCACGGGTGAGAACTTCCGCTAGTTCGCGGACTTGGCTTGCGCCACTTCCATTTCTCTTGATCAACAAAGTTCGCAAACTTTGGTTCAAGGAATAAGGACTTATACATATATGTGTATCCACAACAATGCTTATATCCTACCAATGGTTATGTAATCTAAACTCTCATTTCAATCATTGAAACATTCTCGAGAACGTTATATAGCCGTTATTCATGGACCATTTTTCGTCGTCGAGCAATTTCCAAAGTGATTGAAACATAACATGACTTTCGTCACTAGGTAAAGATGAATTCAGTTAAAGCGAAAGCTTACCAACACATATTTCGAGAAATAGATAGGCGAGTTAAAATCGGCTCGAAATAGCAAATGTGTATAATGAAAGTCTATACGTCTAAACGACTTTTGTCTCAAGAGTAGGAGATAGAGTAAATAGACTTTTGAGTGTCAGATAAGTTCAAGTCTTCACATACCTTTTAGTCGATGAAGTTCCACCGGTTCCTCGAGTAGTCCTTCGTCTTGTATGATGATTGCCATGGAGTTCTTGTGTAGTAGCAGGATTTCCCACACTACACCCCTTACTCGATTTTGCCTAATTAATCCATTAGAAGATGTAAGATCAAGAACCTTTATTGATTGAATTCATGAAGCGTTTACACAGGAAAATAGAATTACACTTAGAAGTTAAAACACTCTTAAACTTTCTCTCTCCTAATGACTTGCCTAACAATTCTAAAAAAGATCCTCCCCCATTACAGACTCATCTAGCCCTTTATATAGGGTAATACATAGTGGATGACAGCTAAGCTACCCTTTATTTTCGGGAATGTCCCGCGAAGTGTCGCAAATGCACAAACATTCGCTCTCGCGACACTTCTTTAACCCTCGCCAGGTCTTTCATCTTCTTTATGTTTTGCCGGTCGTTATTCATTTATCGTTTATTTTAGCTCTCGCGATCGCCTCGCGATCATCGTTTATTAATCCCGCGAGTCTTGTACGTTGCGATATTATGATCCTACATCTTGCCTCTTTTTCCTTAAATATTGCTTGAAGAGCGATCTTTAAGGAAAAATCTGTAAATGGTAGCAATCTTTGATTTTTGTTGATGAAGGAACGAGCAGAAGAATACTGGACTTGAAAAGTAACGTACTTGCCTCTATTCTTTTGCGAAGTTCCAAGCTTCTTTGAGATATATACGTAAGTATCGTCTCCCATCACTCCTCATACTTCTCCTGCGAGGGGAGGAGTATCATAAAAGTTTTTATAATATTCTTGCCGCGACTGCTTATCTTTATCCGTTTCAGTTTTGTACTTTTACACGGATTTTGATTATTAATGTCTTTTCTTGACACGTCTCTTTCAACCGCTTATTCTTGACCATTCATGTCTCTTCGCATTAAATGACCTCGTTTTTCTCGAGGATCTTTTTCCCTATATATAGTTTTCTTTTCCCCTCCTTTTCATTCTTTAGTTTCTCTCTGCAACCTTTCTTTGACTCTCTCCTTCCGCAATTTGCGCTCCTGCTACTGCAGATCTTTTCTTCATCCTTTCTAGCGTTGATCTTAATCTCCAATCTCCCTTCCATTCCCATACTGATAATGGCTGCCATCCGTCGTGCATACAAAACTTCTTTTGAAGAAGTTCAACAAAAGCTGCTTGAGAAGGGTTTTACTCTATCAACCATTCCTAATCAGGAACCTTCATCTATTCTTTCTGCAAATTTGTTTTCTGATCATCAATGTGATGATCAAAAGATTATAGTCTCGCTAGGTCAGACTTCTCATGGACTTCCCATTCCCTTGTACAATCCCGAGATGCCTCTATTTTATGAAATCTTGGCCCATGAAAAATTCTCTCAAGCCATTTATCAATTAAGTGGCGATTGTATTCGCCGATGCTTGAGTTCGCGAACCCGCAAGTGCAGTGCAAAGGATCTTTATACCCTAACACTGCCGTAAATCCCAAATTCGCAGACTTGGAAATAGTCAGGAGAAATACACGTGGAAAATTTTTTGAAAATTACTCGGTGATAACTATGGTGAATGCGAGATCTCGCAATGTCTTTGAAGAAAAAGGATAATGTCTCTGAAGATAAATTACTCATGCAAGACATTGATTGGCACCCAGGCAATAATACCTCTCTCGTCATTCCAAAGATGAGAAATGGTGGGTCGTACCCTTGATCTTAAATGGTCCTTACATCGCGGGCTCGCATATTCTTCCGCGAATCTCGCAGATATCATCCTTGGGAATTCAAATGGCCTCGAGAAGAAGAAAGAGGTATGTTTCCGACTTCAAATTTTGCTTTCGCAACTTTCTTTCTATAATTGCTTGAGTTTGTGAACTCTTTCAGATAGCCAGCCAAAGTTGAGAAGAAGCTACAAAAAGGATCCGTCGGAGGATACTCCGACATTGCTTCGATCGCTTTACGAGTGAAGTAAGAATCACTTCCTTTCTTCTTATTTAAAACAGTATTGTTGTCTCCGTTTCTTATCTTTACGTGTATGCGAAGGTTGGAGTTGAAGAAACTATTGCTGCGAAGATTAAAAGTAAGGGTAAAACTGCCGCCGCAAGGGTAAATCCTCCGCCCCTTAACTAAGAAGCGAAAGGTTCAATCCTCTTTCTCGCCTTAGCTCAAGTTCGAATCTTCCGACGAGGATAACCATGACTCGAATCCTTCTCTCGCCAAGAAGATTCCATCGACCGATTCTTCCATGGATCGCTTATCTAGCATCTTCTCAGGATTGTTTCAAGGAATGGGAGATGCTCCCTAGCTTCTCTTTGGGGCTCTCGCAAACGTGTGTAATCTTTGCTTTATTGGAAGGCAATAATTCATTCAATGGAGTCTCTAGAGTTGTGTCTCCCGACCTTTTGAATGCACTTGGGTCTCTCGGTATGTGTACGGTCATACTTCCTCGCTAACTCTTAAATTGTTTAAGTATATATATATGTTTTAATGATTTTTCTATCTTCTTTTATAGGTTGGAAGAACTTCCTTTGTAGTTGCCTCAGACCTTGAGAGAAGACGCAACAATCTTGAAAAGAAGAATTTGCAATTGAGCAAGAAGATTCAAGAATTAGAGACCGCTCACGTCATCTCGCGATAAAGACGAGAGAATTCAAAAGTTAAATACCGAACTTGACTCCCAAAGGGATAAGGTGTCCACTCTTCAAAACGCTAATCAAGAACTTTATGGTATAAAATTTTACCTCCTTTTACTATTTTTATTTTAACGGTCACCTATTGCTACCTAACTTATTACTTTCGCAGATGTATATAATCTCTCCGATGAGGCTATTCTTCTCCATACATTTCCTGATCCTATGGATAATAACCTTCTTCTCGCTCACCTCAACAACTCTTTAAGTAGTTCATCAAACAAAATTAACTCCCTTTCATTAAATGAACTTAGGACCAAATATCGTCTTTTAGAAATTGAACATAGATCCGGTTTAAGTGTCGCCAACCAATTTAAACGAATGTTTCTGAGTCCAATAAAGAAATCAAAATTTTGAGGAAGAAAATTAGTGACCTTATAGATGATAAAGATCGGATTGCTAACAATGGTGCACAGGCATTAGCAACATTTCAAAAATCTCTCCTTGAACTACAAATTGAACGGATGAATTGCTTCGCCTGAATTCCTTGCTTAGTGAGCGAGAAGATCAAATTGTTCCCTCCTTGTTATAAATAGTGACGATGAATTTACTGGCCGCGAAAGTTTTAGATAATGCCAGAATAACCTAGGTGTTGATGTTAGTCTTCACGCTTGAGCATACTTCCTTGATTAAAGATATGATATCTAATAGAGAAGGTTATTTATTACACCTTACTACCTCTTACTTCGTAATATTGCTTGTAAATTATTAACTTGTTGTTACTTATTTGCGTAATCCGAGAAGAGGCTCAAAAGTTAGAATTAGAGAGCTTGAATCGAGAAAGAACAACTCGCCGGAATTTTCCAGCGAGAATTGAAGAACTCGAAACCGAAAAAGAACATTTTCTCGCAAAAAGAATCTCTCTTCGCGAGAATAGATATTCCAGTTGAAGAAACAATTTCTAACGATGTGGAGAATTTTAGCAATGATGCTGTTCGTTTTTGCAATGGAGGCATGGAGTATGTTTGTAAGGATCACAATATCCTCTCGCATTCATATCCTGTCTCCTTGAAAAGGTTCTGAGAATCTCGCCTGTCTCGGACGCTTCGATGAATGTAGGTCAAGCGAAGAAGAAAATTCAGCGATGAGAATAATCGATCAAGAATCGGATGAAGAAGAATCGCCAAAGAAATAACTCTTTTTGTTTTCTTTTTCTACTTGTAATATCTGTACATTTCTGTATCCTTATTATAGTGTATTTCTTGGATTTTTCCCCTCGGGTAGTTCTTCCTTGTGATATAATCGGCTAACATTATTGATGTATAACTCTTTCATCAGAAGATGAATAACAATATTTCACTTTCCCCATTCCCATACTTGCCTCTGTTATTTATCTTCGGATGAAAGATCTTATTTGTCATCATTGTTATTAAAATGTATCGTTGCGACAATGTCGCCTTATGCTTTTGGTGGTCTTCACTTTAATTTTTCTTGTTGCGACAAGTTTGCAAGCCGCCTTTACATTTTCATGCAATGGCCCATTGACCTTGCCTTATCATTTTTGTGTGGTCTTCCAAGTCAGACCTCCCTAATTAGAGGTCCTCCCCTGCCACCTTTTATCGCGACAAAATCGCAGGACGTCTTTACACTTGCATGTAAGGACCCCTTGATCTTGCCTTATCATTTTCCAAGTATTTTTGCCTCTGCAGGATGTTTTAGTTGCGACAATATGACAGGCCTAAATATCCTTGCGAACATAAAGCCCCATGACATTGCTTGCTAGTCTTGCGACGAAATCGCAGACGTCCGTACACTTTCGTGTAAAGACCCATTGATCTCGCCTTACCCTCGCGTTAGTATTATTGCCTCTCAGGATCATTGCACAAATATGACAAGCCTAAGTCTCCTTGCGAAAACAAAGCCTCATGACATTTGCGTCTGTTTTGACACCCCCTAATGGAGAGCGTCGCCTTATCATCTCCCGGTTGCCCCTTCAAGGAGGCGAAACATCGGCCATACAAGACTAGCTCCTCCCATCCAGGCCTTAACAACAACTCAGTTGTTTTGCAGCCTCTTATCCCTTATACCTATATGGTTTATGGTTACGAGATCGCACCCTAAGTGGAGTTTTCTTCGGGCGAGTGCAACGCATGCCAAGACTTGCCAAGAATGGCAGGTAGGTTCATCCATCCCCTGCACTCGCTCAACCGTGTACCAGGCGCCTTGAGCATACATCGACTCCCTAAGAAGAGACCCTCGGTCGCCCAACCAGTGGTATAACCTACATATATAGTTGGGAATCCAAGGTACCTCTTAGGATAGGCTTTCATGGGCCCCAAATTTCCATGACTCAAGCTTCGGGGAGCGGTGTAACCTTCCCCCTGAGCCATGTCGAGAGATACCCCCATTATGACGCACTTTAGGTCTTACATTTGCCTCTTACGAAATGTTATTCGCGAACTAGGGTGTACGCCATAAAGGTTCGTCCCATTCTTTTACTTATTCATATTTGTTAAAATCATTCAATCATTCATGTTTCATTATTTGCTGATTCTTGTTTGCAAAGTATTCGCACAATTCTGTATTTTCATTTTTCTTTCTTAATTGAATTCCCATATACTCTTGGCTGCGAGATTCTCGCACATCATTACTTCAATTGCTACTTTTTCTCCTGTTTTTGTTGATTATTCACTTCTTATGCCTTTTGCTCCTCATATCCTTTGCTTCTTTATTACCATAATATTCGCCTGTCTCTAGGCACTCATCTCGCGAGGTATGTTCAGTCCTTACTTCTATGGCATCCACCATCAATTTTTCCTTTCTCTGCTCATCTCTCACATGTTGTTTCCAACCTTTTCTTTTGGCATTCCTTTCTTCGCAGCTTTCTACATCTACTTCATGACATTGTTGCGACTCCTTCCAATCTCCCTGTATAATACCAATGCCATTTGGATGTGGGAATTTAATACATTGATGATATGTTGACGCGACTCCCAAGATTTCATGAAGCCATGGCCTCCCAATCAGCGCATTGTATGGAGATTCCACGTCAACCACACAGAATAAAATATCAGTTGATAATCCTTGTAGAGGTATTCTCATGTGAACCTCTCCCTTTGGTTTGTTTGCAGTGCCATTAAAGCCATATATCTTGTATGTAGAGGGGATCAAATCCTCATCTTTTCCTCCCATCGTCTTGTAAGTATGGTAGAAGAGAATATTCACCGAACTTCCGGTGTCGATTAAGATTCGGTTGATCGCCCAAGCAAGCTTCTGCCTCATCATCTTCTCCATCAACTGGTTTCGGGTTAATCTCTAGTTTCACAACCAACGGGCTATCATGTGTTTCTCTTCCTTTTGGCACTTCATCTGCAGAGAAAGAAATAGTCTTGACTGCCACTTTTCTAATCTGCGTCGTTCTCGCCAAAGCTCATTATTTCTTTATCATCGCATCTCTCGCAAAGACTCTACTGAGCACATTGTCATGAAAATCTTCGATTGTGCGATAAGAGTGGGACGATAGAGTTGCAATTCAAATTTTTGGCTTTGCTCCGATTTCTATCACAAATGTTTCTTTCCTTTCGCCGACAATCGTTTCGTGCATTTTCGGTGGTGGTGGTAATGTCGGGCCTTTTTCTTCTCCTTTTAGAAAGTGATTGAGCTTCCCTTGATCAATCATCCCGAGAATAATTCTCTTTACATTTTCGCAAATCGTTTGTTTGATGTCCATGGAAGCGATGGTAAGAACAAAACTCATGACTTCGTCGCCCCGGTGGTGGTTCCATCCTCGCGTTCCAAGTCTGCCGGTACTTCTTCCATCACGAGTATAGCCTCCCGGATCTTTTCCACACTAGCATTCAGGTGGAGGCATCCTAATTGGTTCCCACACTATTCTCGCGGCTTCTCTCGCCCTCCATGGTTATATTGCCTTCGTCCACCATAAGTTTCTTGCACATTGTCTAGCCTCCGAATCTTATTATTGTCTTTACGGTTATAGTAGTTCCTTTCTTGTTCAAATTCCTCCCGGTCATGGCTTCCCATAGCTACTATCTTCCATTGTCTCTCATCGCCCTTCCTCGCTTGCCGTCCTTGCGAAGTGCTCGCCACCGTATTGATGAATCGAGGTAACAAGCTTGCGTTCGCAGCATTCGAGTTTGTGTTCGCGATTGGATAAGAATTCATTTCATTCGTCTTTCTTCTAAGGTGATATATTCTTCGTAATTCTCGCATTTCCCGCCATCGTGATTGTATTTTTGACTCTAAAATTTGAATGTATAACAAGTTAGTCGCGAAGAGAGCATTCACAAATGAGAGGATGAGATATCTCTCTCAACCCGTCCCGCCATTTCGCTAACATGGTTCTCCATCTTATTGTCAATCGCCTTAAGCTCTCGCCAACCCTTTGTTTCAACCCGAATACATCTTCAATGCCCGGTCGTGAAGAGTTGTTACTTATGTATGCTCCCGGGAATGTGGCTTGTAAATGGTTAAATGATGTGATTGTGTTCCTTGGTAGACTTTCAAACCACTTTAGTGCTTCTCCTATTAAGCTTGACGCGAAATATTTGCACAATATGGCATCATGATTCTCCCATTGTAACATACATCTCATATAAGCCTTAATATGTTGTATCGCACAAAGTTGTTCCATCAAAGATGTTGGTTAATGCAGTAGATTGCACTTAGGAGGTATTCCTCCCATCTCGTACTTCTAGCGTGAAGGGATTCTTCGCGGCTTCGCAATGGCTTAAATCTAACTGTCTCCTTCCTCCTTCCTTCTATTATTCAAGAATCCTCTCATTTCAGCCAGCTTCTCTTAAGATTTGTTCATTTGCCTTTAATTTGATTCTACTCGGTCTTTTTAGCTCGCTTCTCTCCTTCTTCGCTCGTGTCTATTTTGACCTTCCCGCTCGTTATTTTCTCCTCTTCTTTCCTCGCGACGCTCTTCTTCGTTTCTTTCGTCACCCGCACGCCATTATATCGTTTGTTCTCTTCTTGGTTGCCTCTCGGCTCTCATCATCTGCACCTCTCATATTCTTCATTAATATTTCTATTGGTACGATTTTGTTCCTTCTTCTTCTCTCATGGTTGTCATGGTTATTCTTAGGATTGCTTCTTCCATCTCTTGATTTTCCCTAGCTCTCATTCTTTCTCTTTCGCGAGCTAGTCGCGCTTGTTCAATATAGTGTCTCTCAATGTCATCTTCGATCTCTCGGTTTCTTCTCAATTCTTCTCTCCCATGCAAGATTATTCTCCTTTTAACTGGGTCATTCAATTCTTGGAGTTGCATGTTTCCTTGATTTTCCCTATTCCGCTCATTTTGAAGATTTTGGTGAGGAATATAACGATCTTCTATTTCTTCTCTTCTCTCGCCATGCTCTATATTCGGATTTTGTGTTTCTTCATCGGTTGTTGGTAAAACTCTCCTTCTTTCTTCTCCATTCGATCTTGAACTTGATCTCACGCTACTTCTAGATCTCCTATTTTGCAACCTCATATTTTCCATCCTCAATTCATGATTCTGTCTTGTCAAGTTTGCTCGTTCCTCTGCTTCTAGCCGTCTCTCCTCATGTATTGTTTGTCTCAATCTTTCTAATGCTGCGACTTCTTCGTTACCTAGATTCATTTCTCCATTCATTTCTTGCTCTCCTCCTCCTTGTCCATTGTTCACCAACTGCTGCTCCTCTTCTCTCTCGTCTTCAGAATCAGATCTCCAAGTATGTACACTTACTCTATCATAATCCTCAGCCGTGTTTGCTACTGGGGAGATTGGTGGCTGATTTTGATCTTCTCCTTCATTTCTCCTATTCATCCTTGATGATTCTCCTGTTTCATTCCTCCTTTCTCCAGCAAGTCTCCCACTTCTTCTTACAATCGTTGGTTGCCCTTGTACATTTCTTCTTCTAGCCATTTTTCTTTTCCAATGAATTCTTGAGTATCTTCTCCAAATTTTTTTTTTTTTTTTTTTTTTTTTTTTTTTTTTTTTTTTGTTAATCCAAATTCCTTCCAATTTCTACGTCAATCTCTGCACAGTCCCTGTTTCTAGCGCATATGTAGTAGCAGGATTTCCCACACTACACCCCTTACTCGATTTTGCCTAATTAATCCATTAGAAGATGTAAGATCAAGAACCTTTATTGATTGAATTCATGAAGTGTTTACACAGGAAAATAGAATTACACTTAGAAGTTAAAACACTCTTAAACTTTCTCTCTCCTAATGACTTGCCTAACAATTCTAAAAGATCCTCCCCCATTACAGACTCATCTAGCCCTTTATATAGGGTAATACATAGTGGATGACAGCTAAGCTACCCTTTATTTTCGGGAATGTCCCGCGAAGTGTCGCAAATGCACAAACATTCGCTCTCGCGACACTTCTTTAACCCTCGCCAGGTCTTTCATCTTCTTTATGTTTTGCCGGTCGTTATTCATTGCGTCGTTTATTTTAGCTCTCGCGATCGCCTCGGACAAATGGCTGTTTATTAATCCCGCGAGTCTTGTACGTTGCGATATTATGATCCTACATCTTGAGTTCAACTACACTTTCTATCCTAGTCCGAGACCTTTAGCTACATAGGCTAGAAATCAAGACTTATAGTTTTGATCACTAACATTGACAAACATGCTTGAGATAGCAACGCATGCGAGTTCGACCGAGCAATGCTCTAACAATATGGACTTATCTTAAGATAAAAATAAACAAAACTAGGCATGTGCTAAAAACAAATAAAAAAGCCTAACAAGTATTCAATGTAAAGGCCCATATCTTGTGTTATAGTTACATACCTTTGGGCTTTGGTTCTCCCTGTATATGGACAGAACCAGAATGGATTTAGTCGTACGTCCCAAAAGCAGAAAAACAGGAACAGGACGCAGGAATAGAACCGGGTTGAATCGGTTCGCACTGGAACGGGGTGGACTGGGTTGGACCGGGACATGGACCGAACCGGGTTGGACCGGGACTTGGACCGGACAGAAAACTTTTCAGTTTTCAGATTCACTTCTCCTCGCGAACAGATGGGTTTTCTTCCCGGATTTCCCCCGATCTCAATCATGTCCCAAACTCCAAGCCACCCTGATTAGTACATACATACACACGACAAAGATTAGTACACATTACGAGATACGACAAAGATTAATTCGAACACACTACCAATTCCAGATTACAAATGAATCCTTAATTCATAATCATAATCAAATTGAATCCCTAATTCATAATCATAATCAAATCAATTTTCGCCTACAAACGGATTAATTAATCAAAATAATCTCTAATTCATAAACCCAACGTTTGTGCCCAAACCAAAAAATGGGAAAAGAAAATAAAATCCAACTTAGCTTATTTGATTTTGGCGTTGATGGAAATTATCCATGTACAAAAAAAATAAAATAAAAAAAAATCAATCAATCACATACAGCTCTGCGGTACGGCTTCGTGCATGATAACGTTTTGTAGTGATAAAGGTGAAAATGATAGAGAAAGAGGCAGAGTTTCTTATTGATCATCAGCCGGGTTACATGGATACATATATATATATATATACATGGAAAGACAAACCCTATGTATCTAGTTGGACCGCACATATATGGGTCGTAGGCCCTACAATAATTTTCTGATTTATGTATTTTTTTTTTAATTTTTTTTTTGGATTTTACTAATTTGTTTTCTTAGAATCTTATTTTTCAGGTGCAATCAATAATTATTTTTGCGTGTGCACAATTGGAACAAGAGGTAATTCTCTAAACTAGTTGTTTGCATAAGTATTTTTCAGGATGAATCCTTTTGAGAGTAATGCATATGGTTCACAAGACCATGCATACTATGGTGATCAATTTAATTCTCATTCTTATGACTTCCGACCATACTTGGGATGTAATCAAAACCAATCTTTTGGCTATGATGAACAATCACAAGGATGGGAAGATAGTTGAACTTTTAATCAGTTTAATTTTAGATATGTGCAGATGCTCGATAACATTCTTTGTGAGCTAAAGGCAATGGAACAGCTTGGTAGACAACCAACCGGACCTGGATACAATGAGTCTAGCCCAGCTCCTGATCGTTTTTATGATTATTCACCCATTCAAAGGGATGAGACTTGGGATGGAACCTATGTATTGAGCGAAAGTGGTGCTTATCCAAGTTTGGCGGAGCAATCTTCAAATCAAAAATTTGATAGTTTTGTTGAATCTTCTATTCCCGTGATGCAGATGCTTCAAACAACAAAACAATTTTGTGAATTTCAGCTAAGTTACAATGAATTACTCCAAGAACTTCAACGAAATTTAGATAACATCAGAAATTGCATGAATCAAATTCATGAAGAGCGAAACAAGAAAGAGGTTCAAACTCATTCTAACATTCCCATGGATGCCAATATAGAGTATGATGATTCCGAAGAAGACGAATCCTTAAATGATGATAATGATGGTGTAACTAGCTCAACTCTTGATCGTGATAATGATCATTCACCTATTCAAAAGGATGAAGTTGAGTCTAGAAACACTAAAGTTATTAATGGTAAGACTTATGTTGTGTACGAGAGCGATGATGATTATGACTTCTTTGTGAATAACACCCCTAATTTGGAGATTGTGAATACTTTGAATGAGAATCAACTTGTGATGAAGACCGTAAGGATTACGATAACTTACTTGGAGAAGATTTTGAATCTGATGATGAAGATTTGCAAGTTATAGATATAGAAGAAACTGATGAAGAACGGTTGAAAGAGAATAAAGATACTTGTGATGTGGGAACGGAATCATCCTGCAGTACCGAGGATCCGGTAATACATGAGGTTTTGCAAGGTTTGTCTAACCCTTTACATTAATCTCTATCTAATGATGATCCTCCCAAACTTGAAGTAATTTCTCATAGAGTTGTTAACCCGACTTATAGGAAGATACCTCATTTAGGGATGGAATTACGTGCTTCTAAAATATTATCCGAATTTCTTGCTTTTAAATATCCACCATATGTGTCTGAGTCTAACACCATGCAGGTTATCCAAGAGGAGTCAATGGAAGTTCCATTCACTTATGTTTTGTATACACTTCCGAGTGTGGAAAGAACTAAGTGTGGGGTGACTCTTTTGAGACCATAATTTCGCTTTTATCACCATTTGTTAATATTCTTGTGAAGCTATTGCTATATATGCAGATTGTTTTATGGGTGGATACCCAAATTTTCAGATTTTTGATATATGGGGAATCTATTTTGAATATTACTCGTATGCGTCAATCAGGTGAACAATTCCAATTCTTACTTCCTTGTCTTTTTCAAGTATTCCTCTTATTATTTTTTGAAATGGTTTGAAACATTGGGGACAATGTTTGATTTAAGTGTGGGGGTATGGTTCCTTAAAAAAAAATAAAAAATTGACGTATACAAACTTCCAACTTTTAAAGATTTTAGAGTCACTAGCATACTTCTAGGTATGTTACATAAGGAATTTTTCACCGAAATAATGGAACTTAGAAGTACTAGAGAACACTACACATTAGGTGTTATTAATCTTTGCGATAAGTCATTTATTGTTTGTGGCTCAACTTACCCATGCCAGTGGCAAATGAGGAGCAGGGGACAATGCATTATTAGAGTTGCTGATCAATCATTAGTGGAGACTACCTATTTTCATATCAACAGAGGCACCAGACCAAAAATTCTTTGTAGATGACTAAAGAGCTTTATTTTGAGTGTGTGTCACCGTACGTTGATTCCGGGTAGAATGGTGAGCTACCCAACTTCACAACATTGTCAGCACTATTTTTGACCTCTTGAGTGCTAATTTTTTCAATCATGAGGGTGATGTCTATAGATGAAAGCTTCCTTCTTGTAGTTTGATTTGAAGTTAGCACCACTCTCTCGACAACAACATGTCCATAGAAACACACATCATCATCAACAAAGGAGCGACATCAAAATCTACAAGGAAAGTTGAAGACGTTTAAGGTTTACAAGCAACAATACAAGGAAGAGCAAATTTCATATCCAAGTAAAGCAACATACAATGAGCATATTTTTATACACATGTTGAAGACTTACATATAAGGAGCAAAGATTATCAAAGATGAGAGTTATTGAAATTTATGATTTCGAGACAATACAAGTTGTGAAGATTCAAGCGGTAAAGTACTTCTCCCGTGGCCATATTTATTTCATTATTTTGTTTCATTTTCACTTTGTACTGTATATTTTTTCTTGTCTTGATAAAAAAAAACAAAAAAATTAAAAAAAATTAAAAAGAAAAAAAAATGAGACAAGAGAGAAAAAAAGTTTATCATTTATTTTTAGTTTTTATTTATTTAATAAGCCGTGGGGGAGCAAAAATATATCAAGAAGTTTCAAGCGACAAAGATTTTAAAAGAAAGAGTTACAAATTGTCAAGGATCTAAGTTCAAGAGTTTATCATCAACCATTGAAGATGAAGAAGACGAGCCAAAGGAAGAGGATTCTATTGGATGCTGTGAGAGTGGTGCTACCATTACTTCCGACCGAATGTAAAGGTGAGTGAGTACTCCCATCCATGCAATAGTAGTTGATTTCCTTTCTTAGAGATCATCAGAAAAATATTTTTATTTTCCAAGATTTTGTGGAGTCTCCAGAAATAATTCATAAGGTTTCCTTCCCACCATTCAACGTGTGTAGGATTTCCCTCTTTATTCCTAAATGCACACATGTGAGACCCATAAAAAAGCCGTCTTTTTGAGTTCAATTATCATAAAATCCTTTTATATGAGGCAGAAGTCGAGGCGAAATGCTTATTGGTTGCTCTCAAACATGTGTTCTCTCATTATGGCATAGGTTGACCGGGTCGCACTTTCTTCGATTAATCGCATTTTATATGTAAATTTTCTCTTGTATTTATAATTTCTTGACAATAGGTTGAGAACCCTTATGTTCTCCTAGCTCTTTAGATGCTTGGGACGCTGGAACGCTTTGTAAGTTGGAAGATTAGGTTTTGTGGGTATATCTCTTGTAAACCCTCACGAGACTATAACTCGTCCAATAGGGACACCTAGTGTAGTTGCAGGAAATCCCACACTACACCCCTTACTCAGTTTTGCTTGACTAATCCATTGAAAGATGTATGATCAAGAATATTTATTAATTGATTCCATGAAATGTTTACACAATACAATAGAATTACACTTAGAAATTAAAGCGCTCTTTGAACTTTCTCTCTCCTAATGACTTGCTTCACAATCCAA
This sequence comes from Papaver armeniacum, assembly GCA_023531295.1. Taxonomy (NCBI): domain Eukaryota; kingdom Viridiplantae; phylum Streptophyta; class Magnoliopsida; order Ranunculales; family Papaveraceae; genus Papaver; species Papaver armeniacum. The sequence goes on from JAJJWW010001001.1 coordinate 544,643, forward strand.
AAGGATCTCCCTCTTCAACAGACTCATTTAGCCCTTTATATAGGGTAATACATAGTGGACGACAGCTAAGCTATCCTTTATTTTCGGGAATGTCTCGCGAAGTGTCGCAAGTGCACGAATATTCATTCTCGCGACACTTCTTAACCCTCGCCAGGTTTCATGTCTTCCAATTGTTTAGTTTGTCGTTATTCATCGCGTCGTTTATTTTAGCTCCCTGCGACTCCCTCGCGACACCGTCGTTTATTAATCCCGCGAACCTTGTCTGTTGCGATATTATGATCCTACATCTTGCCTCTTTTTCCTTGAATATTGCTTGAAGGGCGATTTGAAGGAAAAATTCATTGTTGTAATAATCCTTGGTCGTAATTGGTGAAGGAACGAGCGAAAGAATACTTTTCTTGAAAAGTACATACTTGCCTCTATTCTTTTAGCGAAGTTCAAGTTTCTTTGTAGTATATATATGAAGTTCCGTCTCCTGTCTCTCCTTACATCTCTCTCATGAGGGAGAGAATATCATGAGAATCAATATTTTGATTTGCCGCAACTACTTATCTTTATCTTTTTGACTCCGTACTATTACATAGATTTTGACTATTAAAGTCTTTACTTGACACGTCTCTTCCACCCGTTTATTCTCGTCCGTTCGTGTCTCTTCTCGCATTAAATGCCCTCGTTTTTCTCAAGAATCTTTTTTATTTTTCTATATATAGCTTTCTTTTCCTCCTATTTTCTTCTTTTAATTTCTCTCTCGCAACTTTTCTTTACTCTCTCCTTCCGCAATTTACGCTCCCGCTATCAGTAACTCTTTTCTTCGTCCCTTCTAACGCTGATCCTAATCTCCAATCTCCCATCCATTCCCATACCGATAATGTCTTTCATTAGTCGTGCATACAAAGCTTCTTTTGATGAAGTTCAACAGAAATTGCTTGAGAAGGGTTTTACTCTATCAACCATTCCTGATCAAGAACCTTCATCTATCCTTTCGCAGCTGTTTTACGATCATCAATGTGATGATCAAAAATTATAGTCTCGCTAGGTCAGCCTTCTCGCAGACTTCCCATTCCCTTATACAATCCCGAGATGCCCTTATTTTATGAAATCTTGGCCCATGAAAAAATTCTCTCGGGCCGTTTATCAATTATGTGGCGATTGCATTCGCCTAATGCTTGAGTTCGCGAACCGTGGTGCCGGCAAAGGATCTTTATACCCTAATACCGTTAGAAACCCCGATTCCGCAAACTTGGAAATAGATCCGAGAAATACACCGTAGAGAACTTTTTTGAAAATTATTCAAGTGATAAAGATGAGGAATGAAATCTCATTGGGGCATTCGCTCGAAAAAGAAGGATAATGTTCCCGAGGATAAATTACTCATGCAAGATATTGATCGGCACCCGGCAATAATACTTCTCCTCGCCACTCCAAGGATGAGAAGTGGTGGGTTGTACCTTGATTTTAAATGGCCCTTACATCGCGGGCTCGCATATTCTTCCCTGCGAATCTCGCAGGATATCATCCTTGGGAATTCAAATGGCCGATAAGGCAAAAGAGGTATGTTTTCCACTCCAAATCTTGCCCTCGCAACTTTCTTTTTTATATTTGCCGAGTTTGTGGAATTTTTCGGATCGCCAAATTGAGAAAAAGCTATAAGGATGATCCGTTGGAGAGTACTCTGACGATACTCCGATCGCTTACGAGTGAAGTAAGAAACATTTCCTTTGTTATTTGAAACAATATTGTTGCCTCTGTTTCTTATTTTTAACCATATGCGAAGGTTGGAGTTGAAGAAGTCAGCAATCGCGAAAATTAAAAGTAAGGGTAAAACCGCTGTTTCGCAAAGGTAGATCTTCTGCTCCCTTAACTAAGAAGCGAAAGACTCAGTCTTCTTCTCGCCTTAGCTCAAGCTCCGAATCTTCTGACGAGGATAACCATAATTCGAATTCCTCTCTCGCTAAAGAGATTCCGTTGGCCGGTTCCCCTATGGATCAGTTATCTAGCATCTTCTCAGATTCTTTCCAAGGAATGGGAGATGCTCCCCTAGCTTCCCTTTGCGGGACTCTCGCAAATGTGTGTAATGCTGCTTTATTAGAGGGCAATAATTCTTTCAATGGAGCCTCTAGAATTGTGTCTCCCGACTTCTTGAACGCACTTGGGTCTTTGGTATGCATGCAGTCATATTTCCTTGTTAATATTTTTTTTTTTTTTTTTTTTTTTTTTTTTTTAAATGTATATGTATTGACGGTTTTTCTATCTTCTTTCATAGGTTGGGAAAACTTCCTTTGTAGTTGCCTCAGATCTCGAGAGAAGACGCAACAATCTTGAAAAGAGAAATTTGCAATTGAACAAGAAGACCCAAGAGCTGGAAGCTGAAGCCGCGTCATCTCGCGATAGGGTTCAAAAATTAGAAGCCGATCTCGGACTCCCAAAAGGATAGAGTATCTACTCTTCTTAACTCAAATCAAAGAACTTTACTAAGATAGTAATTTTCAATTCTCAAATCCTTGTCATGTTATCTTCTATCTTTCTTTGTCTGACTATTATTCTCGCAGACGTATATAATCTCTCCGAAGAATCCATTCTTCTCCATTCATTTCCCGAGCCTATGAATGATGATGTCCTTCTTACTCACCTCAATCAATCTCTAAGTAGTTCCTCAAATAAAACTAACCTCCTTTCATTAAAGGATCTTCAATCCAAACATCATCTCTTAGAGATCGAACACAGATCTAGTTTAAATTTAACTAATCGCTTTAAACGAATGTACCTTGATTCCGAGAAGAAAATCAAGACTTTAAGGAAGAAAATTAGTGATCTCATAGATGAGAACGATCGCATTACTAATGAGGTGCACGGGCGTTAGTAATTCCACAAATCTCTTCTTGGTGTGCAAGTTGAACGAGATGAACTCCTTCATCAAAATACCATACTTAAGCAATGAGAAGAGCAAGTTCGTTCTCTTCTTGTTATTAATAGTGATGATGAATTCGCCTGGCTGCGAAAGTTTTAGATAATGCCAGAATAACCTAGGTGTTGATGTTAGTCTTCATGCCGAGCATACTTCCTTGATTAAGGATATGATATCCGATAGAGAAGGTTATTTATTATACCATCGCTTCTTACTTTTGTAGTATTGCTTGTAAATTATTAACTTGTTGTTACTTATTTGTAGAATCCGAGAAGAGACTTCAAGTTAGAATTAAAGAGCTTGAATCGAAAAGAACAACTCGCCAGAATTTTCCAGTAGCGAATTGAAGAACTTGAAATTGAAAAAGAACACTGCAAGGAGTCTCTCCCATCGCGAGAATAAATATGTCAAGTTGAAGAAACAATTTCTAACGACAAATGGCGAATTTTAATAATGATGCCGTTCGTTTTCGCAATGGAGCCATGGAGTATGTTTGTAAGGACCACAATATCCCTCTGCATTTATATCCCCGGCTTTTCGAAAAGGTTCCCGAGAATCTCGCCTGTCTCGGGATGTTTTCGATAGTGAGGCTAGCGAAGAAGAAAATTTCGCGATGAGAATAATAGGATCAAGAATCGATGAAGGAGAAGAATCACCAAAGATATAATTCTTTTTGTTTTCTTTCACGCTTGTAATATCCGTACATTTCAATCTTCACTCCTTGTAATATAATTGGCCAACATTATTGATGTATAACTCTTTCATCGAAGATGAATAACAATATTCCATCATTTCCATTCCCATACTTGCCTCTCGTTATTTATCTTCGATGGAAGATTTTAGTTGGCATCATGTATTTTTTGGATAATTATTTTATTGTTATTGAAATGCATCGTTGCGACATGGTCGCGGTATCTTCATAAATCAAGAATCCTACTTGTCTCGCCTTATCATTTCGTAGTCTTGATTTTATCTCTTCTTGTTGCGACAAGGTCGCAGCCGCCTTTGCATTTTCAAGCAAGGGCCCATTGACCTTGCCTTATCATTTTCGTGGTCTTCCAAGTTAGACCTCCCTAATTAGAGGTCTTCCCTCGCCACCTTTCATTGCGACAAAACCGCAGGACGCCTTTACACTTGCATGCAAAAACCCATTGATCTTGCCTTATCATTTTTCAAGTATTTTTGCCTCTCGCAGATGTTTTAGTTGCGGCAATATGATAAGCCTAAATATCCTTGCGAATATAAAGCCCCATGACATTGCTGTCGTGCGACGAAATCGCAGGACGTCCGTACACTTTCGTGTAAAGACCCATTGATCTCGCCTTACCCTCGCGTTAGTATTATTGCCTCTGCAGGATCATTGCACAAATATGACAAGCCTAAATTCTCTTGCGAAAACACTGACCTTTATGACATTTGCGTCTGTTTTGACACCCCCTAATGGAGAGCGTCGCTCTTATCATCTCCTGGGTTGCCCCTTCAAGGAGGCGAAACATCGCCATACAAGACTAGCTCCTCCCATCCGGTCTTAACAACAACCAGCTTGTTTTCGCAGCCTCTTATCCCTTATACCTATATGGTTTATGGTTACAAGATCGCACCCTAAGTGGAGTTTTCTTCAAGCGAGTGCAACATATGCCAAGACTTGCCAAGAATGGCCAGGGTAGGTTCATCCATCCGGGCACTCGCTCAACCGTGTACCCCGGCGCCTTGAGCATACACGACTCCTTGGAAGAGACCCTCGGTCGCCCAACTGTGGTATAACCTTATATATATAGTTGGGAATCCAAGGTACCTCTCCCAGGATAGGCTTTCATGGGCCCCAAATTTTCATGACTCAGGCTTCGTGAGCTGTGTAACCTTTCCCCGAGCCATGTTGAGAGATACCCCTTATATGACGCACTTTAGGTCTTACATTTGCCTCTTACGAAATGTTATTCGCGAACTAGGGTGCACGCCATAAAGGTTCGTCCCATTCTTTTACTCATTCATATTTGTTAAATCATTCAATCATTCATGTTTCATTATTTGCCGATATTTGTTTAGGAAGTATTCGCACAATTGTTTTTTTATTTGTTGTATTTTCATTTTTCTTTCTTAACCGAATTCCCATATATTCTTGGTCATGAGATTCTCGCACATCATTTCTTCAATTGCTACTTTTTCTCCTGTTTTTGTTGATTATTCACTTCTTATGCCTTTTGTTCCTCATATCCTTTGCTTCTTTATTACCATAATATTCGCCTGTCTCTAGGCATTCACCTCGCGAGGTATGTTCAGTCCTTACTTCTATAGCATCCACCATCAATTTTTCCTTTCTCTACTCATCTCTCACATGTTGCTTCCAACCTTTTCTTTTGGCATTTCTTTCTTCGCAGCTTTCTACATCGACCTCATGACATTGTTGCGACTCCTTCCAATCTCCCTGTATAATACCAATGCCATTTGGATGTGGAAATTTTATACATTGATGATATGTTGACGCGACTCCCAAGATTTCATGAAGCCATGGCCTCCCAATCAGCGCATTATATGGAGATTCCACGTCAACCACACAGAATAAAATATCGCTTGATAATCCTTGTAGAGGTATTCTCATGTGAACCTCTCCCTTTGGTTTGTTTGCAGTGCCATTAAAGCCATATATCTTGTATGTCGAGGGATCAAATCCTCATCTTTTCCTCCCATCGTCTTGTAAGTATGGTAAAAGAGAATATTCACCGAACTTCCGGTGTCGATTAGGATTCGGTTGATCGCCCAGCAAGCTTCTGCTTCATCATCTTCCCCATCAACTGGTTTTCGGGTTAATCTCTAGTTTCACAACCAACGGGCTATCATGTGTTTCTCTTCCTTTTGGCACTTCATCTCAGAGAAAGAAATAGTCTTCACTGCCACTTTTCTAATTGCGTCGTTCTCGCTTGGACTCATTATTTCTTTATCATTAGCATCTCTCGCAAAGACTCTACCGAGCACGTTGTCATGAAAATCTTCGATTGTGCGATAGGAGTGGACAATAGAGTTGCAATTCAAATTTTTAGCTTTTGTCCCGACTTCTATCACAAATGTTTCCTTTCCTTTCGCCGACACTTTCGTGCATCTCTCGGTGGTGGTGGTAATGTCGGCCTTTTTCTTCTCCCTTTAGAAAGTGATTCACTTCCCCGATCAATCATCCCGAGAATAATTCTCTTTATGTTTCTACAATCGTTTGTTTGATGTCCATGGAAGCGATGGTAAGAGCAAAACTCATGACTTCCGTCGTCGGCGGCGGTTCCATTCCGCGTTCCAAGGTGCTGGTACATCTTCCATCACAAGTATAGCTTCCCGGATCTTTTCCACACTAGCATTCGGTGGAGGCATCTTAATCTGTTCCCATACTATTCGCGACTTCTCTCGCCCTCCATGGTTATATTGCCTTCGTCCACCGTAAGTTTCTTGCACATGATCTAGCCTCCGAATCTTATTATTGCATTACGGTTGTAGTAGTTCCTTTCTCGTTCGAACTCTTCTTGGTCGTGGCTTCCCATGGCTACTATCTTCCGCTGTCCCTCATGCCTTCCCCGCTGCTGTCCTTGCGAAGTGCTCACCACCGTATTTATGAATTGAGGCAACAAGCTTGCGTTCGCAGCATTCGAGCTTGTGTTCGCGATTGGATAAGAATTCATTTCATTCTGTCTTTCTTCTAAGGCGATATATTCTTCCCCGTAACTCTCAGGTTCGCCATCGTGATTGTATTTTTGATTCTAAAAATCTGAATGTATAACAAGTTAGTCGCGAAGAGAGCATTCACAAATGAGAGAATGAGGTATCTTTCCTCAACCCGTCCCCGCCATTTCGCTACACATGGTCCTCCATCTTATTGTCAATTGCCTTAAGCTCTCGCCAACCCTTTGCTTCAACCCAAATACATCTTCAATACCTGGTCGTGAAGAATTGTTACTTATGTATGCGCCGGGTGAATGTGGCTTGCAAATGGTTAAATGATGTGATTGTGTTCCTTGGCAGACCCTCAAACCATTTTAGTGCTTCTCCTATTAGGCTTGATGCGAAATACTTGCATAGTATAGCATCATGATTCTCCCACTGCAACATACATCTCATATAAGCCTTGATATGTTGTACCGACAAAGTTGTTCCATCAAAGATGTTGGTTAATGCAGGTAGATTGCACTTAGGAGGTATTCCTCCCATCTGTACTTCTAGTGTGAAGGGATTCTTCGCAGCCTCTGCGATGGCTTCGTCCAATTGTTTCCTTCCTCCTTCCCTTCTATTGTTAATTAGTCCTCTCATTTCAGCCAGTTCTCTTAAGATTTGTTCATTTGCCTCAGAGTTTGACTCCACTGGTCTTTTTAGCTCTGCTTCTCTCCTTCTTCGCTCGTGCCTGTTTTGACCTTCTTGCTCGTTATTTTCTTCTCTCCTTTCTCTGCGACGCTCTTCTTCGTTTCTTTCTTCAATTCGCACGCCATTATATCGATTGTTCTCTCTTCTTGGATGTCTCTCAGCTCTCATCTGCGCCCTCTCATATTCTTCATTAATATTTCTATTGGTACGATTTTGTTCCCTCCTTCTTTCCCGGTTTTCATGGTTATTCTGCCGGATTGCTTCTTCCATCTCTTGATTTTCAATTTCTGCTCTTATCCTTTCTCTCTCGCGAGCTAGTCGCGTTTGTTCAATGTAGTGCCTCTCAATGTCATCCTCAATTTCTCGGTTTCTTCTCAATTCTTCTCTCCGTGCAAGATCATTCTTCCTTCAAAGCACTGGTCATTCGGCCTTTGGAGTTGCATGTTTCCTTGATTCTCCCTATTCCGCTCATCTTGAAGATTTTTGGCCGAGGAATATAACGATCTTCCATTTCCCTCTTCTCTCGCCACGCTCCGTGCTTGGATTTTGTGTTTCCTGTTGGTTTTCTTCTTCGGTACTTCTGTTGGTAAAACTCTCCTTCTTTCTTCCCTAGTCGACCTTGAACTTGATCTCACACTACTTCTTGATCTCCTATTTTGCAATCTCATATTTTCCATTCTCAATTCATGATTCTGTCTTGTCAAGTTTGCTCGTTCCTCCGCCTCTAGTCGTCTCTCTTCGTGTATTGTTTGTCTCAATCTTTCTAACGCTGCGATTTCTTCGTTTTTCTCGGGATTCATTTCTCCATTCATTCCTTGCTCTTCTCCTCCTTGTCCATTACTCACCATCCTTTGCTCCTCTTCTCTCTCGTCTTCGTAATCGAGACCTCCAAGTATGTACACTTACTCTATCATAATCCACATCCGCGTTTGCTACCGGTGAGATCGGTGGGCTGATTTTGATTTTCTCCATCATTTCTCATACTCATCCTTGACGATTCTCCTGTTTCATTCCTCCTTTCTCCAAAGAAGTCTCCCACTTCTTCTTACAATCGTTGGTTGCCCTTGTATGCGTTTCTTCTTCTAGACATTTCTCTTTTTCAATGAATTCTTGAGTATCTCTCCAAACCTTTTCTCTGTTAATCCAAATTCTTTCCAATTTCTTCGTCAATCTCGCTCAAATCCCTGTTTCTAGCGCATATGTAGTTGCGTGAAATCCCACACTACACCCTTACTCAGTTTTGCTTGACTAATCCATTGAACGATGTATGATCAAGAATATTTATTAATTGATTCCATGAAATGTTTACACAATACAATAGAATTACACTTAGAAATTAAAGCGCTCTTTGAACTTTCTCTCTCCTAATGACTTGCTTCACAATCCAAAAAGATCTCCTCTTTCAACAGACTCATTTAGCCCTTTATATAGGGTAATACATAGTGGACGACAGCTAAGCTATCCTTTATTTTTCGGGAATGTCTCGCGAAGTGTCGCAAGTGCACGAATATTCATTCTCGCGACACTTCTTAACCCTCGCCAGGTTTCATGTCTTCCAATTGTTTTGTTTGTCGTTATTCATCGCGTCGTTTATTTTAGCTCCCTGCGACTCCCTCGCGACACCGTCGTTTATTAATCCCGTGAACCTTGTCTGTTGCGATATTATGATCCTACACCTAGGGTTTAAAGGCTTGTTATACATGCTAAGTGTAACCGTAACCTCGACGAAATGGAGTTGTTGTATTTTTGTTTTGTTTTGTTTGCTCGAGGACTAGCAAATATTAAGTGTGGGGGAATTCGATATGAGCTTAAAATACATCATTTGAATATCAATTTCGTATACTTTTCTTTACTATTTTCTCTTGTATTTTCGGGTATTATGCTTGTTTTGCATTTATGTGTATTTTGGAGTCATGTGACGCGAAAGATGAAATATGATCTTAACTTGTTGCTTGGCAACATTGGAATTGACGGAATCGAAGTACAGAAGGATAAATGGTTCTTTTTCGTTGCAAACAAGAATTACTGGAGCACCTACCATTCACTGCTCAGGGCTGACTGTGTGCTACGGTGAAGAATTACTAAGCTGACCACACTCTCCGCTAAGGCCCAGCCGATTCTCTTGTATACAATGAAGTAGGTCGAACAGTTGTACCCATTTCATCTCAGCTCAGAAAGAACCAAGAGCTGCAACCAATAGTTCACTGCCGGCTAAGCTAGCTTTCAGTCACTATGAACAAAGAAGTGTAAGGAAATAGAGACAGACAGGGAGTTGGCTGGAGTTTGAGACCGTGATTGGCAAGTTCTGGTTTCACTTGATACCGGAAAAACAAGGAGAAAAATTTAAGTTGATGCCATTGATAATCTTGATGAACGGGGGAGGTTAAGACAGGAAATGCGAAGATGAGAAGGAAAAGAAGAATGGGTTAAGCTACATTTGGAATCGGGCAGCAAAGTGATTGAAGTTTGTTATGTTTTCTGTGAAGTTCAGCCGAGAAAGAGAAAGAAGAAAGAAGAAAGTCTGCATCCTTGTTGCCATACTAATAGACACATTTTTGTGTCAAAATTGTCCTCAATTTTCTATATTGTTGGTACTCGATTTTGTACTTATTATGGCATTTTGTGTGTTTGTAGGTATTTTTTGGCAGTAAACATTTTTGGAAAATTGGGCTCGAAAAGTTGTTAAAGGCACCCCGGAGGACAATTGCTAAACAAACTCCCAATTTGGATAAGGGGTACCTCAATGGATAAAGGGCACCCACCGGATATTCGTACCCCATATGTTGGATAAGGGCTGACCTTCTCCCTCGTTTGAATTATTATTTTTGGCGGGAAGTATAGTGCAGCAACTGCAATATTTTCGGTTCGTGATTAAGAGTGGTTTCAGAGAGACTCAATGGATGAGATTGTTTGGGATGACTTGATTTGGCCTAACAGGCTTGGTTTGGGTCTCTGGTTCGATTGATTTGGCTAGATAATTCGTGTTGAAGTAAGGC